>CM048822.1:39772344-40262143 GCA_026586065.1 Dioscorea zingiberensis
CTACAACAACGGACCATACCGGTCCCCCAACAAAGATGACCATACCGGTCCTTCATTACAAAAGACCATACCGGTCTACTACGACGACGAATCGCACCAGTCCACAATGAAGATGATCACACCAGTCTACTACATCAATCAACCATACCAATCCATCATCTCAAGAGCGATCTTACAGACCTACTACATCGACGGACAATACCAACGTCCTACATATGAGACACTAATTTTATACTTCAGCAGAAAAATGATGACTTAACACTCTTGAAAGATCATCTCAATTCTTCAGCCAACAAAAAGTATCTCTGCTCTACACTATACAAGTGATCAGACACATTCACCTTCAAGAAAGAATCACGTTAAAATTGAAGAGAAGAAAACTCACCCATATTAAGGACGCTGAAACACTTCGAACGCAAACAAATAAGAGAGAAACATCTTGATAAAAACAGAAATTCATTGATAGATGTTACATGATTACAAGAAAGGTACGCAAATTAAGAGGAATAAGACGAATCAGAATCAGAGACAGAATCCGCAACTTGGGCAGGAGAAGCGGTTAGCGCCGACGCCTTCAGACAACTATTCCATCCAAGAATGTGGACTTCAAAACATTCGTCCTCCCAAAGGACAAATACAAGAAGATCCCCTTCTTTCAATCGATGATCCATCACGAAATCCCTCCAGCCATCTGTAAAGCGAAATTCACCAAGTTCCCTAGACAAAGACAACAAAACCAACCAAGTATTTCCACTTGGGCCGCGCAGTCTAATCGGTCCCTCTCGGATAGATCCCATGCTACCTTGGAAAGCTCTTGGAATCAATAAGTGACGAGAGTTATTTCCTGCACAAAAGAATCTAT
This sequence comes from Dioscorea zingiberensis, assembly GCA_026586065.1. Taxonomy (NCBI): domain Eukaryota; kingdom Viridiplantae; phylum Streptophyta; class Magnoliopsida; order Dioscoreales; family Dioscoreaceae; genus Dioscorea; species Dioscorea zingiberensis. The sequence goes on from CM048822.1 coordinate 39,773,207, forward strand.
AAAAAGAAGGACGACTGTTATTACCCATAATATCAGAAAGGATGATCCCAAAAGAACCATCACCATCTCGATATATACTACAGTTTCTACAGAAAATCAGGAGTAGTTAATATCACAACCAGAATACGAAGAGACGCCTGATGCTTCGTTTCAGGCCAACAGAGACCCTTTGACTTCTCATAAAGAATGCCTTTATAAAGCGACTTTGGAAACGTCAGAATTCAAAGCTCAATAAAAAAGGGATAACTGCTCGTCTCCAAGGATCCGTTATGCATCGGGAATGAAAAACCCGTTACTCCGCATGGTTTCGCTACCAATTTACCATGAAAATTACAAAACAAACCGGATCTGATATCGACATCAAATAATAAACACAATCCGATCCGATATGAAATTTTGAGAATAGATCGACATTCAACAAATCTTGAAGCTTTGAAGATAGATCGGATAACAATTCCATTCATTTCCAAAAAGAAAGAAAGAGAGGGAAGAAGAGACAGAAAAACAATCAGAGAATTCTTATAAAAAACACGATCCAAGTGAAGGTTGCTATTACATTCAAGTTCTGACAAAAACTTTGAAGAACAATAAAAAACAATTACAAGATTTTCCTTCATACAAGCTCCCAATTCTTTGATTAAGCTACTTTCTTTCTGTGGGCCTCTTCGCGTAACATTGACTTCAGAGTATCTTCGGGTTTTCTCACTCGCTTATTTAAAATATCCTCTCGTACCATCTCTAATTCTTCAATTTCTCTTTGGAGCAGTCTGACTTCGGGTCTATCTAGCAAGAGAAAAGAAGAAAGAAGGAAATTAGAACAACCTTCAGAAAGAATAAAATAGAAATGAAGAAATGAAGATCTATTGATTACTTCTACAACATCCGATGCGCAATGTATTGAGGGCGGACTGGAATCCTAAGTCTCTAAAATTGGCAACAACTAACTTAGCGACGTCAGCATCAGCAAAAGAAATGTTCAAGTACAAGTAAAGGAAATAGAAAGAATTCAGCTAACCTTCCCTCCTGCGCGAGGCAGTAGTCACATCTTCACAGTCTTTTCCCTGAATCTCTTCTCCGATTGGATTGATAGGAGTAGCTTTGATTAAACAAAAGAAGGAAAAGCATTGGACCATGTATAAAAAGAATGGAGTCTAAACACATACCTGTTGCTATATCGTCTTCGATCTCAACAACAGCTTGACTTACTTCATTCTAAGGATCACATCCTTTCTTTTCACAGATCGGCTCCTGACACAATGTGACTATCTAACATTCCGGGACTTTTCCTTCTTCCGGATCAGGAACAATCGATGGAGGAATCGCCTTATCGGAGGTACCTTTATTCGATATCACCACAGCCGAAACCTCCTCCAAACAAGGCACATCAATCCTCACTTCTTCAGGAGCAGAATCTCTATTTTCTTTCCCCCCTCCTTGACACTTATGAAAATACAACCCACTGTTTCATCATAAGAAGTCCGATTAAAGTTTACTGAAGGGTCAACAAAATGAATGTTGATTAAGATCGCATAAACCTCCGATGAAACTCTTTGAATTTCATCATCAGATAGCTCTCTCTTCTCCGTAGCAACAAGTCTTTCCTCCAATTCCATGGATCTCTTCCAACTCTTATTCATTTCATATTGCAAGGATGAGAACTCCTTGTCGGTATCCTCCTCCAACTGTTGTGTACAAGAGATATCGTTTTGAGCACGTGAGAGGAGGGTATCCTTGGCTGTAACCTGCTCAGATAGAAGATCATTATCTTCCTTCAGTTTGCCAGCCGATCCTTTAGCAACTTCAAGCTTCTTTCTCAAGCTACTGTTAGTTTCCCTCTCAGAAGAAACATCTCGTTCAAGCACAGATAATTTCTCAGATAGTTTATCTTTCTCAGCAACAACAGAATCTTGCTCACCCCTATATTGATCCAAATCTTGCATCAAACTAGTAACAGTTTGCTCAGATAAAGAAAGAGAAGCCTGTAAACTTTCATAGTCGATCTTCAAAGCAGCATTCACTCCTTTGGACTTCTCCAATTCAGCAGCGATGGAATCCTTCTCTCCATTCAATTTAGCTATCTCAGCGTCTTTGAGAGAAAGATTTTCCAGTAGTTTCCTATTCTCCTCCTACAATTTAGAAATGTGGACCTTGATCTCGGGATCTCCCTGCTCGCAGAATTTGACCATCGTTCTCCCCATAGAGCAGTCTGTAAAGGAAATTCTTACTAAGGGAGACAAGATATAAAGTTACTTTATCAACAAATGAGAAAGGTGATAACATATCGAAGCAAGGGACAAACGAAAGTGAGCGCAAGATTCCTCCAGGCTAAATTGATTGAGGTGATTATTGACATTGTCCTGTCGCCAGGAACGGAGAGAACCCCTGACGAGCTTAGTGTCGACAAGTAAAACATTATCTTTTCGGTGGATCATCCCCCAAGTTCCAAGTCCTTGGACATTTGGACCACCAACAGGAGGATTCGCAGTTCCTATAACTCCTACAATCAAAATAGACGGAAGTAACCAATCAACACCTGGAAGATCAAATAGAAAGAACTTTAAAAAGGAAAAGGTACGCCGAAAAACACAAGAAAATCACCTCGACCTCTACTGCTACCAGATCCTGCCTCCAAGGAAACAACTCCTTCCGATTTGCGGAGTTCCCCGGATCTTCGAGAAACCGGCACATCAGGAATTGGGACATCGAAACCCAATACGATAGGGAAAGAAGGAGGAGGAACAACAGACACATCGGGAATTGGAATACCAGAACCCAATATAATAGGAAGAGAAGAAGAAGGGATGACAGGCATCTCTTGAACAGGACCGGTCAAAACTTCAGCAACCGGCTCCGATGTAGTATGCAGAGACGAAAAGGAACCAGAACCGAACTTCTCCGCTGCCTTCACTAACCTCCTCCTCTTGACATTTGGAGCATCCACGGGAACAGGAGGAGGAAGATTAGATGCTATAGGAGCTACTACGGTTTCAAAACTAATAGTAGCATCAGATCCAATTCTACGATTTTCATCAAGCTGTTGGGTAAGAACATTGTCAGATGGAGTCTTCTCGACCTCTCTTCTATCTAGATCGGAAGCTTCCTCAGTAGAAGGAAGAAGGGGTCCCCCAGTCTCTGCAGCCACGACCACACCTTCACTTGAGGTCTCCTTCCCTTTCTTCTTCAGCTTATCGGAACGAGAGATGGCGCGCATTCTTTTAGCCAATGTCTTTGGAGCCATATCTTCGTCTGGAAAAGAAAAAGATGAAAGAAAATCAAGATCAAACTACAGACTGGAATCATTTAGCAACACGAATAAAGATTCCAAATAATCCTACCCAAAGCTAAATACAACCCACACTCTTGAAGGCATTTGTCAGACAAGAAGAACTTATCTACTGGAGTATTTCTGAATTCCTTGAATTTTTCCAACCATCCCGCTTCAACTGATGTTATTTTCTCCTTGGAAGCCACATAAGCACGAGGACTACCCCATTTGGAGCTAAACCCCAAACTTTCACTATTGAAAACAAAAAAGTATTTGCTCTTCCTGTCCTTAATCGAATCCGGGATTGAACCAAGGAAGACTCTACCTTGTTTAGCCCCAAAGTAAAACCAGTCGGATTGCCTATCTTGGTTAAGACTGAAAAGGAGGCTAAATAGACGAACAGATGGTTCGACTTGATAAAGAAATGAAACTACCACGAAACCACAAAGGATTCTCCAAGAGTTTGGAGTCAACTGAGAAGGATTCAAACTAAAATGTCGAAAAATATCTACAAAGATCTGTGGAAAAAGCAACCTAAGACCAACTATCAAAGCATTTTGGTAAATGACTGGATCTCCTTCCTGAGAAGGAGAACAAGCATGTTCAGAGGAAGAATGAACTCTATAAGAGATGTTAGATGAAGAAAGATTATACCTCCTCACAAAATCATCTATCCTAGCTTCAGAAAGAGTATTAACAAAGGAGATTGAACAACGTTTTTGATCTCTAGCGGCCTTAGGCATCGTGAAAAACAAGCAGAGGAAACCCTAAACAAAGAAGACTCGTGTTCAAAAAGAAGGAAGAAACCTCGTACCTGGACAAATAGATTCTTCTGAGAATCAAGAGATCGATAACCATTTGAAGAAGAGACAAAACGAACTAGTGAACAAGACAAAAAAACCTTTGCAGAAAAAGCGCCGCTCTCGAATGATTCCAGAATTCAAATTAGTCTCCTCAATAGTACTTAAGGAAAAAATCAACTACCAAGATCAGTTCAAGGTGCAGTACAGAACCCTCCATCTAACGGCTGGAAGTAAGTAAGAACTCAGAGCGGTTCGAATTCCTGACGCGTAGAAGTTGAAAAGGTTAGATCATCATGAACTCTACGTCACAACAGCCATCAAAAGCTGTATCTTGATAATGAGGGATGGCTGATAATCAATGCCAAACAGTGAACCATTAATGTCCTGCGAGAGACAAAGACTTCCTTACTCCTAAAGGAGCAGTCATGCGCAAATTCCTAAATAAGCTGCACGCTTCTTGATTTGACAGATCGGACAAAATTGTCAAATTAAATATCCAAGGAAAGAAGAAAAGGAATGTTCGAACAAACAAGTCACTGGAATATAATACAGAAGAGAGAAGAATCATTAAATGAAAACACTGGAGCGGATATCGACATGATGGACCCAAGAACGATCTGATCTCAGAAATACTTAGCTTCATGAACTCGAACAATGATCAAAGAATATTTGATCATCGTTCGAATTAATTCGCAAGCACACTTGATGGGGGACTATTGATAGGGGATGGAAGTAGTAAGACACATGGCGCTCATCCAGGCAGGCCACATGTCAAGATAACAAGACAAGACCCCTTAACACCACCATATCAATCCATGATCAGATCATTTCCGATATAACCCTTCTGCCCAGCCAGATCATCCTGATATGATATATCTTGTCGATCCGATATAGACACCCGATATGTCGATATTATTATATGACTTATCGGGATCGGAAAGAACTCCCCAACCCAACACGTGTCAATCAGTAAAGGCACTCCTAGACTAGTAATTATCTGTATCGGTTCAGATCTTCTAGAAGAAGTACAGCTGTAGACAGCTTGGCCTTCTAGAAGGGTTATAGCTGGAGAAAGCTTAGACAGTTAGCTGGCACTTGGCTGGCACTTAGCTGCCGCTTATTTGGAAGGACAGCTGGCAAACACCTGCCTAAATTGAGAAGCGTGTTTGGCACGCAACCCGCGCTTATAACAGCGGGAATCGCAACTCATTTGAACAAGTTGAATTCTAGCAGCGAAGCTCTGCCCATTTGGAGTCAGGATCTATTCTCTCTCTCTTTTCCTGTTCTTACATTCATGGAATCATTGTAAGATCTCTTGTAAACTCAATAATTTATAGTGAGATCTCTCTTTCCGTGGTTTTTTCGTCGTGGATCAGGGGTTTTTCCACGCAAATCCGGTTTGTCCCTCTTTCTGTTTGAATTCTTGATTGATTTTCTCCTAAGATAGCCACCCAATCAATTCAAATTCAATTGTTAAGCTGAAATTGGGAATTAATGATACAGTGCGGCCGGTCATTTTACTGTTCATTTGCGGTCGCCTCCCATTTGAGCCCTTGGAGCATGTTTGAAGGATTTTCAACCGTGCGTATGGGAAAATCATCGAAAAATAAACTAGCATATCTATTTTCATACAATTTGGTGACCGTTTGGTCCTCCCACTTAACGATTCTTATTTTAGGGAAGTTTTAACGGTTCAGAATTTCAACCATTAAGTAGGATGACCAAACGGTCACCAAATTGTATGAAAATGGACATGCTAGCTTATTTTTCTATAATCTCCACATCCGTATGGTTGAAAATCTTTCAAACATGCTCTAAGGGCCGAAATGGGAGTCGACCGTTGTATATATATATATCGGCTGAAAGAGCACTAGCATGAGTTATAGGATTATGTTATACTATAGATTATATTATATTGTATATTATATTATATAATATGATATAATCTAGTATATTAGATATATAGATAGCTGTGAATGCATTGAATGCTCGGCTTATTAGAGGGGCATTCATGCATATGAATGAAAAATAAAATAACAATAAATAAATAAATAAAAAATGTATGATGGTGAGGTGGGAACATCACATGGGAGATTGCATGGTTCCATGAGAGGGAAACGGATTCTATCTATTATTTTCTCTCTCTCGTTCTCTCCCTCTCACAGCGCTTACCATGCATGGCGAGGAGATCCACCGTACACTACTACGCTGGATTCACTGTGCATGTCCGGAAGGGAATGACAGCGACCCGTCCCGTCTGTCACTAGTCGTCTCGAGCCCACCGTCGTCCTCCACGACGTTAAAGGCTACCAATCTCACACACAAGGCTTTTACCTTCTTCCCTTAGAGATAAAAGGTCTCTTGGTTCCTGGAAGACAAAAGAGAGCAGCCTTGGTTGAAGGAGAAGCAGTACAAGGACGCACCGGACCTCTTGAGAGCTTAAGCTGTTGGATAAGGTTGCCGGACCAGAGCTCAGAAGAGCTGAGCAGTGGAGGCAGGCTCCAACCAACCTTGGGGACCCACCCATCGTCGTAATACCGCTCAAGAACGACAGCAGTCACCGTTGACGATGTGAGTATTTTTTAAACCCTCCGAGAACAAATGGCATGGTTTTCAAGAGTCTTATGTAGGCATGAATGCATGAACGCCATTTAAACCTAGTTAACGATAACCTTTGGTCAGCCGAGGAAGGAGGGGAGAGAAGGGAGTCTTGCTCACATGGAGGCTTAGACGAAAGATTATACTAATGATCAGAGGACCTCAAGCTGTAAGATATATAAAGGCTAAGTAACCTTTCTTAGCTTAATTGAAATCCTAGAGGTTTAGTATTGGGGCATGCTTGGCTTGGATGATGGTTGAATAAATCATCAAAAGAGCATAATGAACTCCAAGTAATTTGTGTTGATGTTGTTGGCAAGCCAGGTCAAGCACTCGTGCTTGGATTTCAATGAGTGTTAAATGCTTAGACAAGAGCATCTATGTTAATGGTGAATAAAAACATGGGTTCACCTTTTCACTATAAGTATATATAGCTGCGTGTGGCATTCGAGTGGTTCTCAAGTCTGCCTGCCAGGACCATCTCCAGTTTCAAGCAGTTGACCAACCTTTTCCTAACCAGGTTCGCAAACAACCAGAAGCTGAAGAAGGATCCTCTTATGCTCTTCGGGTTCATGCAAAGGCCAACGGAAAGCTTGTGGAGCTACATCGGCCGCTTCAACTAGGAGATCACGGGTATTGCAAGCCTTGACTCATATATGGTCTTTGGGACCGTGATAAGGGCCTGAGGGAACACCCGTTTAAGGAAAGTGTTACCCTAGATGTCCCCGCTAACTTGGCGGAATTCCTCTCCCGGGCTGAGAAGTAGATCGCCTCTGATGAGATGAAGGCCAGGTGGGATGAAGAAGACCGGATGAGGATGGAGCTCGTCTGAGGAATGGTATCCCAGCAACAGGGATACCAACAAGCCGAGCCAAGGGAAGATAGATCCCGAAGAGGCGGCGGGCGGAATCAAGGAATGCAGCACCTACTTAATGAGAGGAGGCCCGCATATTGGCCGTCAAGGGATCCTGACAGGATGACAAGGTATCGTAACTATGCCATTCTCAACACCTCACTTGAAAACATTCTGTTACAGATACAGGACTAAAAGATTCTGAAGCAACCTCCCCCGATAAGGGAGAATCCGAAAAGGAAGAAGAGTAAGAAGTTCTGTCGATTCCACCAAGACCAAGGACATTCAACTGATGAGTGCGTCGATCTGAAGGATGCCATAGAGGACCTCATCCGGGAAGACAAGCTTTCTCAATACCTGAAGAAGGACCTGACCAACGAAAGCACCTCAGCTGACCCACCTGCACCGGTGACTCTCAAGAGCCCGCGCATCACAATGATAGCTGGGGGGACCGGATGCTCGGGAGATAGTTTATTTTCAAGGAAGAATTATGCCCGCATGGTGAGGGCCGTGCATAATGCTACATCAGCAAAGAGGGCTTTTTACACTTGTAAAATTGTTTGAATGTTTATTCTCAAAAGGGCTTTTTAGTGACAAATTACTAAAATGGGCATTCAAGAATAATAATACTAATAACAACAAGAAGAAGAACAATCATGTTTAATATCAACAATAACTATATTTTTATAAATAATACAAAATCAACCCATAGATTTATTATAAAGTTGATTTCGAATAGCATCCTTTTATGATCATCTGTTGGGCCTCTTCATGGATTGGTTATTGCTAAACAAATGAAGTTTTGTTGTCATCATCTACAAAGCCTCGTTTTCTTTCTTGGAATTAGTTGATATGAATAATAATGGGGGAATATTTTAGTGTAGTCCCGACTATTTATTAAATTTAATAGATTTTGCAAAGAATATTAAAATATGAATAAAAACTAAAGGATTCGATTATTTTAAGGTTGTGTTTGATTACAAGCTGGAAAATGGGTGGATCGTGGAAAATGAGAAAGTGGCCGTTTGATTGTCATTATTTTTTTGTTAAAAAATCTTACATTTTTCATGGAAAATTCTTGTTTTGTTGTTTGATTGTCCTTATTTTTCATAAAAAATCTAACATTCTCCGTGGAAAAAACCATATTTGTTGTTTGATTGCATCAATTTTCCATGAAAAATTAATATTTTCCATGGAAAATTAACTTTTTTTTTCCCAAGCAATGAACCAATTAATCACAATATAAACAATTTTAAAAGATAAGTTCAAAATGATGAGATAAAAAGTTTGTGCATATATAAGATAACTCCTATTTGAAATTCAAACAATAAAAAACATAAGCAATTTTAAAGGATAAAAAATTCAAAATGATAATATAAAATATTTGTGTATATCTGATAGCTCTTTGAAATTAAAACAACCAAGACTAATCCTTATTTTGTTTTTATTTTTCATATAACCCCTCCCATTTTCCATGAAAAACTTTTCTTTGGGTTGGGAGAGGAAAATATTTCCACCAATTTGAGGGAAAAAAAGGTCACGTTACTAGCTATGTGGAAAAAACTTCCATGAAAAATTTGTCAATCAAACGGCCCAAAATGCTGAAAAATGGGTGGTGAAAAAATTTTCCATGGAAAATAAGCCCAATCAAACACACCCTTAATTACTCTAGTTAGTAAAATCGGGTTTTATATATCTCAAAATGATTGATTTCCTAAATGCATCTTTATTTTCTAATTACACTTTTATAGGAGTTGAATCATTGTATTTTTGCAAATCACATAATAAATGCTTCTCTCTTGTCGAACTTTAAACAATAATCTATGCTTCAAGAAAAAACTTCTGAGTTGCTCAACTCACTATCTACCAACAAAAAAAGGCTACAAAATGATAAATATTTGACTGTTGAGTTAACATTAGAAAGCTTACTCAAGTGTTGTAATAACAATAAAGTCACATCTTACATAAATAATAGTCACACGAAAAATAGTCCAAACTCAAAGGTAAAATAATTTTTTTATAATTTTCTCTATGAGATGAATCTTGATCCTCTCTAAATTCATATATCAAATCATAATAAAATTATGATTATCCCCTTTTTTCATACAAATATCTACAAGGTGGTAGGAGATGGCCATTCAGTTCTCCCACAGTTATCCTAAAGTGATTGTCTGAATGTCCTATAAGATCACCTTTGAATCCTTTTGTATCTCATACAACTAATCATCTCATGCTAGTTCTCAATTAGACATCTCATGTTAGTGAATATAAGTTAGAAAAATAAACCTTTGTATATCTAATTAGTGTGTAGTGTCTATCTAAATAGTCATAAAAAAAAGTTGTTACTAGGATCAAATTAAAAGGATAGTACCGAGTAAACCACACAACCGCTCGGCTCAAGGTTTCAACTTTCAACCCTCGTGGGGAGTAAATTAAAATACAACGTTAAAGATGATGTTACCCACTTGCCACATCAAACCAATTGAACAAGGAAATGTGGATGAGTGAGATTTTGGGTTACATTTGTGGGCCCGTTATCTCCTTCATTTACTTGCTGCGTGGAAAGTAACGGAACCCCGAACCCGTACTCGCGCAAAATGACCATGCAAGTCCTCGTAATCAATCACGGAGATACAAGGGCAAAATAGTCAACACATCAAACTTCTCTCTCTAAACTTCAAATGTTATTACTATATATAATTAAACCTTCACCTCCCCTCCCCCTGTGGCTTTGTGATATAAACTTGGAAACTCCTCCTAGTCCTCGGCCTCTTCCCATAGCCACCCATGCGGTCTCGGAGCGGCGCTTGCTACCCGAAACCCGAATCCGATAATTGGAACAGTAGAAGCAAGAGAACCAGACGAGATATCGGGTTCGGGTCTCGATGCGGACAGGATCCACCTCGGAAGCGGCAGAGGGCCAGCCAAGGAGCAGACTTGTTCGAATGGCTCCACGATGACCTCGTCCTCTCGATCTTCTCTAAGCTTGCGGCTACCGCAGCCGCTCCGGCGGATCTCGTCAACCTCCTCCTCACGTACTTATGCTCTCGTTTTCCCCAGAATTTTCTGTTTTTTTTCGTGATTTTCTAGATGTGATCCTCTGATTTGCGGTGTTTGTTTGGGTTGTAGATGTAAGAGATTCAATGTGCTGGGGATAAATCCTTTGGTTTTATCGAAAGCGTCGACGAAATCAATGGCGATTGGAGCTAAGAATTGGTCGGAATCGGCTAATAAATTCTTGAAACTCTGTGTTGATGCCGGGAATCTAGAGGCTTGCTACACTCTTGGAATGGTTCGTGTTTTTTTTTGTTTTCCTTGATCTCTTACATAGATTTTTCAAGAATTCCAAAAATAAAACCCAATATTTTCTTCAAAATATTCCGACTTTCATCACACACACACACATACTCTCTCTCTCTCTCTCTCTCTCTCTCTCTCTCTCTCTCTCTCTCTCTGAAGAAGAAAAAGAAAAATCCATGCCGGTTTTTTCACTTCCTCGGTGAAAAACAGGTGAAAAATAAACCTTTGATTGAAAGACAAGAGTTCCATTTTCTGAGAAACTAGAGATTTTTAAATCTTCTTATGCTTTTTTTTTCCTCATTGTTTCACACACAGATCCGGTTCTACTGCTTGGGGAACCGGGGGAGCGGCGCGGCTTTGATGGCTCGCGCCGCCATGGCGTCTCACGCGGCAGCGCTATACTCATTAGCCATCATCCAGTTCAACGGCAGCGGCGGCTCCAAGTCCGACAAGGACCTCCGTGCCGGCGCTGCCCTCTGCGCCCGCGCCGCCCTTCTCGGCCACGTAGACGCCCTCCGCGAGCTTGGGCACTGCCTCCAAGACGGCTACGGTGTGCGCCGCTCCGTCCCCGACGGCCGCCGCTTCCTCCTCTACGCCAACGCTCGCGAGCTAGCCGCCGCTCTGGCCTCGCGCCACCCCCTCCCATGCCTCCCCCTTAGGCCTTGCTTGGGAGGGGTGAAGAAAGGTTTCATAAAGTAAGGTAAGGTAAGGTAAGGTAAGGTAAGGTAAGGTTTTAGAACCCTATCTTGTTTGGATGGAAGTAAGGTAAAAGGAGGTTTTTAAACCTCATACTTTGGTTTGAAGGTAATGGAAGGTAAGGTTATATGCTAACATTACCAAAATACCCTTTGAATAGATAACTTAATATTTTATAGGAGTTTGATTTTATTGTATGTTATATATTGATATTTAATTAATATTTAATGTTATATGACAATATATTAAATTATTTAATATTATATATTAATATTTAATGTTATATTATTAAATGTTATATATTAAATATTAATATATTTAATATTATATATTAATATTTAATGTTATATTACTATTTAATGTTATATTATATTGATAATTAATTAATATTTAATTTGCTTCTCAGTGTTATATTCAATTAAATGCCCAAGCAAAAGGCATGAAATTTGGTCTGATTCCACCATACACCCAAAATGCTTTATTGAAGGCCTGATTCTAAAATCTGTAAGCATTTGATCAACATATTTACAACCATTAAAGATTGCGACCGCATCGTCTATGCATCCACATTTTGCATACATGTCTATTAATGTTGTCTCAATAATGGAATTAAATCCCAATTTGCTTCTCTTAATGTAGTTATGCACCTATCACATTTAGCATCTCCAAGTGACAACATTTCTGAAAGACATCTGCTCAAGCACTTTCTTAACGTCATCACAACTATCACATTTAGCATACATGTCCACAAGAACACTCTCTAGATACACATCCCACTCCACTCTTCCAGCTTCCAAATAGAAACCATGAATGCACCTTCCGAATAAAATCAACTCCTGTAACATTTAGAAACATGCACTATAAATTGGAACAAGTGTTCATAGGAGTAAACATAATTAATACGTTCCCATAAGAGCTGAATTAATTTATTGACAAATTTAACCAAAATAGTCTAAAACAAAGACAACTCAAACAAAATCATTCAACATTAATAGTCTAAATCAAACCACAAAATAACAAACATAGTTCCACAAAAGAACAAGGCACAACGACCCTCCACTAGCACTTGGCACCACAGTTGTGTCCAAACCTGCAACAATGATATACACAATTTTAAAACATATTGGGTAAAATAAACATACACCAAATTGTTCAAGGTTGGCTAGAAAGGGGTTGCTAACCTTTACCTTTAATATTGTGGTTTCATGCTCTCAATGCCCATCAATCTCAACAATAAAGACTTACGGCGTTCATTTGGGCATCTAATCATAGCTTCCAACATTTTGGCATCCTTGAGGAGGAACAAATAAGCATCGGTAAAAAATGGTTCTATGAATCCCAAATCGGAAAGCATAGCCCACACATCAAAATCTTGATTTAGATTTTTGTTACTCTTCATCTTCATCATATTGTTGGCAACTTCAACCATTGAAGTTGTCGCTTCTCTGATAGCATTAGCTACATTATCAACTGAATTTGACAACTTGTCTTTATCGTCGTGACCATTGTTTCCTTTGCCTCTCTTAGACTTAGAAGAACTTGGAACTCCACAGTGTGCTTCTTGATTTGTAGGTAATGGTGATTCTTCATCCTCAACATCGTTCTCACCCAAGTTTTCTAAGTTTATGTTGTTTCGGGAAAGTAATAGATCAATTTCTTCAGATGCATTTCCCGAACCAAAGTTTTCAAAGCTATTTCCTGAATTCTGCACTCTTCTTTGTCTCATCTCCGATGGAGTTTCAGCATGTTCCCCAGTTGCCCTGTCTTGTCCATACAATTGAACCAATTTTTCATAGTTTCTCACACCCTTGTTCATCCATTCAGCAGCTTCCGGTTTGGCCTACACATGAAACAATGTTATTGGCAATATGTATATTCCATTATACTAATATTAACAAAAAAACTAACCTCAATTAGATGTTGCCACACTTCAGCCTCGGCGCTCCACATTTGTGTAGTGGGATTCCATGCGAATCCACTCATTCCATTCTTGAAAATATCATAGCATCGAGAAAATGACCTTTTTAGATTTTTCATGCGATTTTGAGCCTTTTCTTTGTCTATTGGCTTATCGGGAAATTTACTCTTTAACTCGAGGACAATGTTTTCAAGTGCATGCGTAGTAAACGTTCCCCCAACTCTGTTCCCCATTGTTGCTTGATGCAAATATGCATCAATTAAAGCATCATCCATGATAGGTGTCCATGTGCATGTCGCATTTGCATCGGGAGCACTTGAAGTAGTTTTCCTCTTTGGCATATTTAAAGCTACATCACCGAGATTTCCACATTTAGCTATTGGAGGATGGGTGAATAAATGAAAGAAATATATGCGATAAAAGTTTATAAAATAAATGAAAGAAACAATAACTAAATGTATAAATATAAACCGAAATAACAGAAACTAAAATACAAGATCAAGTTTTTAAAATTGACATTGAAAGGAAATAAAAGTTACTGCAGTTGATAACAAAAACAAGAAAACACAATTGAGGTCTAGAAAGCTACAATTTGTTCATAACAATGCAAAAGTGCAAGTGAGAGTAACAATGCAAAAGATACATCAAGGATTTTCATTATAATTAATCCACATTTCATCCGATACGCCATCTCTAATAATCCCCCCTCGAATGGTTTCTTCATTATTTTCCACGCTACCATGATGTTCCTCTTGTGCTTCATCCCCAAGTTCGGTCTCAGCTTGTGCAAGTATTGTATCGTCAGGGTCTACTCCTATTAAATAATTATGTAAGATACAACATGCGAAAATAATTTCCTTTTGTGTTTCCAAACAATAATGTGGCTCGGTCGTGCTCCCTATTATAGGGAAACGCTTCTTGAGGACACCAAATGCGCGTTCAATAGCATTCCGTAAAGATGCATGACGAAGATTGAATAATTCACGCCATTTCGGTGGTGGAGTTCTTGAATACTCCTTCAAGTGATATCGCCCTCTCAGAGGGTGTAATAAGCCCACTTGTCAACATGAATCCCGCATCAACAAGATAATATTTTCCTAAATATAAAATGCACTTTGTTATTACGATTTCATGAAAATATAACTTGATGTCTTATAAATATTATATTATAACAACTAGTACCTTCTGGAATTTTAAGGGGACAAGATCTTGTTAATGCATTTTTCATAATTCTCGAATCTGAAGCTGTGCCTTCCCACCCCGGTAACACGTATGTGAACTTCAAATCAAATGTGCACGCAACCAACACATTTTGTGTTGGATATTCCTTCCTTCCACGATATTTGGGGGCTTCTTTACTAGAAACTTTTACACGAATATGTGTTCCATCAATGGCACCAACACAGTCCTGCCACCAAATTTTATATTTCATTCTCATCATGCACACAATTGTAGTAAAGTTATAATTAATAGACATTTAATTACCTTGAAGTATGGATAGAATCTGCTGCTGTTCAAAATTTCTGAAGGTATTTGTGAACCATCTGGTTGTATTATATATTTGTCCTCTAACTCCACTATAGCTCGTAACACATTATGAAGATGACGAAAAATAGTCTCACGTGAACGACGAAAGAAAAAAGCTAGTTCACGATGGGAGACATTATGACCTAATAAGTAGAGTGTTTTGGCAACTTGCTCCTCGACGGATACATGTAAAGTTGGTCTAAGACCACCCTCTCTAACCAATATATCACACAATCCTATGAAAGATCTAGGACCCATTCTTATCATGCTATGACATAGATCACTCGATAACAAATGTGACATCAGTTCATCTCTTGTCTTTTCTCCTTGAAGCCGTATTTCACGGCTGATCTGATCTCGAACATGTGTATGTTCACTTTCTCGTCTTGCAATCCAAGCAACTACAGCAACAACAACTTGAGCCACTGCTAAATGGTGCAATCGCTGCAAATTCTTGAAAATTTCCAACATAGCGAACATGTTTTTTTCATCGTCCATCTAAACATAAAAAAGTTTTTCTTATCACAATTATAGCATACTCACAAACACATGGATCACTTTTATAATTCAGAATGAACAACACAGAACACTAAAACCATTCACATGCCCATTCATCAGTAGATTAAGAAGGACTACTCACCGGTCTCAACGAAACCAAAGGTCAAGGAAATTAAAGAGAGCAGCCCAAGATCACCAACCTACACAAAAAAGAAACAAACATTTACATTGCTTTCTCCTAAATTCAATTTCTTTATTAATTAAGATACATAACTGTAATAGTTATGACTATTGCTATATTGTAATGGAGATTGATCTCATCATACATAGATATATATATACTACCCAATAAAATAAAATAGACAATCATTTGCTGCATGTTATAATAATGTGATAGTGTAATGGAGGACATGAAACATATCTATCCATGCCTATAAAAGGCTCTCTAGTTACTTCAGTTCATGCTTATAAGTCCCTAATTAATATTATTTAGTACAAATTGGTGTTTTAAATTGTTTGTTGAACACACTTATCTGTGCACTTTATGTGTAGACCCATCTGTACTGCAATGCCATTTACAACTTATATATGCTACTAAAAAGTTTTAATCATATGCATCGGCCCTTATCTGCAGATCTAGTGTTGGCCTTCAAAGTTGAAAATGTTATGACATAGTTTCTGTTGTTCCTTCTCACTGCAAATTAGTTTAGATTTCAAGGCGGACTAACATTTTGGCTTTGGTTTATCATAACTTGGAATCAAGCTTCAGCTTTTTTTCTTCTCGCTTCCTATCTATACATATGATTGATTTGTCAAGAATAATACACTTAAAATAGGCCATTTTGTGCCATACCTACAAAATTTAAAATGTTTCATTCATTCAGTGGAAAAACAAAACGGAGGTGGTGGTTTTTCCGACAAACAGATAGAAGGGAAGCAAGCGGCTCGCATTGATATTGCCTCATTTGTATCAAATGTACCATTTCATGATTGTAATGTTCTGTTGTACTTCAGGGAAATGATGTTCCAATTGAGGACTTGAAAAACTATTGTGTTTTTTTGGCTTATTTTTCTTTTTAGAAAACTTCAAAAATCATGAGAGAAAAAAAAAGTATTCTTTCCAGGTGAACAATACTTGAGATATATATATATGGTTCCATGCATGCATGCTTGCTTAATTAATTTGTTTCCAATATTAATCTAGCTATAATCTCATTCTCATCTGCTTGTTTTAATTTTTTCGTTGCTGCTACAAAACTAGTTAATTAGTGTTTTAATTAGTAGAAGAAACTATATATATAGCAGTTATATATGTCTTCCTAGCTCCCCAGCATCTATAAATTAACATAGATATGCTTTTCTTTGTCAGTAATATGAAGTTCGTACATGCTTTACAATGCCATTCCTTCTCTTCCGGTCATAAAAATATATACTGCATTTGTAATCAATCAATCATAAAGTCTCTTTTCGGTCTCAAGTTTGTCACAGTCTCAGGATAATCCAATATCTATTAATATTCCATTTAAAATGAAGCACATGAGGAACAGAAACTTGCTAGTACAGATGGGTCTACACATAAACTTTTAAGGTCATTAATCATAAATATCAATGGGGAACAATTAATATAACCTAAAATGCACTCCAACAGATCAAGTAATAACCCCCATCAAATGTAAGCCCCTGAAACACTCAAAACATAAGAAGCTGAAGGAGTTTCAGCCGAGGATCTGAAGTTACTAAAGTCTCTTGATTTAAAAGGAAATGAGCTCTCAGGTGCAATCCCTGCAAGCATGTCTGCTATCACTACATTGAGCCATCTAAACCTTTTATTTTGATCATCTCTAAATTCAGACTGACAACTAGATCAATGCACTTGTAAACATTGTTTTCAACTTAAATGCAACAAATTTGAGCTATCACATAATAACTAGATCGTATAGAATACTTTGTTAGTGATCAAATTAACAAGAAACTTTGAAAGTATACTACTTTGTATAATTAATACCACTTGATAAATTATAACAATGAATACCACTGAATACCACTTGATAAATTCTCAGAAATAAGCCTGAGTTCTAAATATTCAATTGAACCTGACTTCTAAACATTGTAATTTGAAATCGACAAGATAGAAGAAATTAATTATTTCAAACTGATTCAAGCATCATTGATTGAGAGATGTTTCTAATTTTCTTGATTATTAATCATACAAAGATCATTAATTCAGAGATGATTCTTGAAAATTATATAATGAGTTATATATAAGAAGGAAGTAGTAGGAGTTCCTTAAATTAGCAAATAAACAAAAGAGAGATATGATCTCTCACCTAGATTGAAAAAGTAGAGACTGTAAGAGTGAGACAATAGAAATGAAGCAGTAGGTTGTCAAAGAACCTGAAAAAAACAGAAAGCCATTGCAGGAGTGAGATACAAAAAGCCATTGAAGAAACAAGAAGCCATTGCAGTCTCAAAAAGTAAAAACAAACAATTAGATAGAACATAATGAAGAAAGGATAGAAAGATAGAAAGAACCTAGAACTAACCTTGAATTGTTGAGGGATATCAGGGGAAAACTGGTGCTATTGGTGTTGGCGACGGGCAGGTGGTGGAGGCGGAGTTCTGCATGGCCAAATGCAATGCAGTGTGTGGTGGAGGCTGAGCTTCAGGCTGACACAAGCAAAGGCGTGTGGTGGAGCTCGGCGCGGCCGCAAGGCGTGGTGGTAGTGAGGAGATGTGCGTAGGATCGCTGGAGGATCGTGAGAAAAATGATTTTAGATTGAAGCCCTAAGGGCATTTTGGTAAACTAAAAAGAATAAACCTCCAAAAACCTCCGATTTGGAGGGTTGAGAAAGTGGAGGTTTTCAACCCTCCATTTACCTCCAAAAACCTTACCTCCAAAAACCCTCCATCCAAGCATGGGTTCATGGAGAACCTTACCTCCATAAACCCCCATTTACCCCCATCCAAGCAGGCCCTTAGCGGATCGGCATGCCCCCTCTTATCGGACTTCGGGTGCGGCATCCTCGCCGACCTCACCCCCGCGAACCGTTCCCCGATCGAGTGGTTCGTTCGAGACGGATCGGAGACGATGGGCTTAGGCTTTGTGCGCACGTGGATGCGGGCGCGGTGGAGACGAGGACGACACGAAGTTTAGACGGTGCTCAGGTGTGCCGCCGTGAACTATCACTCACGCGTGCGTGTCGTGCCCTTGATTGGAAATCGCCCACAAGGTCCAAGTGCTTCCATGGACCATTGGGCCCATGTTGTCAATTCCCCGGTCCGGTTTGATCCGGTTTTACATAACTCCTCTTATGGTTTTTTTTTCCTTCCTTTCTTCCTTGTGTATAGTAGTGGAGATATGGGAGAGTATTTTCCTTTATTTTTTTTATTTTTATTCCTAGAGTTTTTTTTTTTAAAAAAAAAGTAGATCGCGGCTATGGGTGTGGACTGTTTGAGAATTTAATTTATTACCTGGTTTAGGATTTTGTTTTTGTTGTTGTTTTGAATCCTTCAAAAAGTTTGAATTTGCTTGTTATTTTCTTTTTCTCCACTCGATCGATCACTTGGGTTTTTAGAACTTTTTATTAATCAATCAATCTTTAATAATTTCTACCAATGAATTAGAAGACTAGTCTCAACATCAGTCTGACTTAGATCACTTGAACCCTCTCTTCGCTTCCTACATCAAAATTTGAGAAATACTAGTATAAATAATTGGATTAGGAGATTAGTCTCAACATGATGAGTTTCACTACTATGCCTAATAGCTAACTTAAAAAACTTTTTATCACTCAAAATTCTTTGGTTGATCAAAGTCTTTTATCTATTTAACATCGAAAATAACTTTAATAAAAATCCTCAAAATTATAATCAAAATAAATGTTAGAGAAAATTGCTTGCATACACCTCCAAAACCATATATTTGCTTAAATACCCCTACAAAAATGCAATTTGCTTGCATACCCCTGTAAAACTAATTTTTTTGCTTATATACCCCCGCCGTTAGTTACCGTTAGTCACCGTTAGTTTTTTCAAAGTTAACTATAGTTTAAAGTTAACCATGGTTGAAAAATTACACAATTACCCTCATTTTTAATAATTTTGACTTCCAACCCTACTTTCTCATCTATAAAATAAATAATATCTATAAAATTTTTTAAAAAAATTAGAGGGGTATATAAGCAAACCCAATTTAGTAATTTGCCCCCATTCCATCCATTGATTTAACACCGTCAAGGGGCAACTTAACCATAGGGGCATATAAGCAAAAATAGTTGATTTACGGGGGTATGCAAGCAAATAGCATTTTTACGGGGGTATTTAAGCAATTTCCAAGTTTTATAGGGTATGCAAGCAAAAACCCCTAAATGTTAAAATCGAACACCCTCTAAATTTACAAATCAAATATTATATTTTTAGAGTGTTCATTTTATTAACTTTTGCATATTTCCTATAAAATGCTCTTTTAATTAACATTTTATAATCTTGGAGCTAGTTCATGTTTATAATAGAATAAAAATATTACTTGTCATTTTTAGTAATGTACACCAAAATTTCATTTGATTAAAAAAAATAAAAATAAGCTAATTAATTTATTATTATTTTTCTAAAAGGACAAGACGAACAGAAAATACCTAATAGCTTTTTTGAAAAAATACAAATCCATGCTCTCAACTTTTACCTTAGAGATAATTGTTAAAAAACAAATGCAATATATAAAACTATTATATAGTGTGACCAATACATAGTCAATCAACATTAAAATGGTAAGAAATTTGAAATTAAGCCTACGATTTAGAAAGTTAGTCTAGGAAAAGTAAACAGGCAAAGGTGCTTCAAAACTTGAAGAAAGAAAAGTTCTTATTAAAGTTTAGCATCAACTAGTTATCAGAATTGGACCAGTCCGATCGGCTGAATCGGAGAACAGATGGGCAGTCCAGTCCGGTTCTCACACTTTCCGATTTTTTATTATTTTATTATTAAAATATTATTAAAATAATATTATCATAATAAAATATTATTTAAAAAACACTTTTTATTTTTTTATAATATTTTTTTTATTATTTAAATTACTTTTTTAACCCTAGTTTTTTTATAATAGCTTTTAAAATAGTTTTTTTATAAACTATTTAAAATAAGTTTTTGTTATTAATATATATATTGAATCTTGACCGATTGATCTGGTGATTGAACCGATAAATCGGTGATTCGGAACCTTAAATGGTTTAATATCTGAATAAGTTCCGATAATTATGCTTCAAGCCATTCTCCAAGTCTAATTCAAGTCCCACTTGACAAGACATCTGTCAAAAACACTAACAATGATGGGAGGATGAGGCCTCTAACTTTAAATATTAGCTAGCACTCATGATAGCTATTCTTTATTGTTTTACCCTTTTTATTTTCCTAATTTTTTATACATGCAAATGTTTTTGTTTTATAGCTTTTGTTATGAGTAAGCATAAGGACAAGAAAAAAAAAACCCTAAGGTATTCATTTTTAAAGGAAAAAGAATAATTTTTTTAAAATATAATATATCAATGTCCAAATTCCTCACCAGGACAAACATCCAAAGTTTCACAAATGCTTCCATAAATCTCTTTTAAATTATTTTTAATTAATTCCTAAGTTAGTTTTACCTCTTTTTTAAAAACAAAGATTTTTAACTCAACTTTTAGCACCGCCGGTGTTTACTTGTGATGGTGTTTACCACTGGCCTATCTCTTCTTCATGACTATGATTGTCTAATTCGTCTTTGTTGCTCTTCTTCGTTAATCTCTTTTTCACACAATCTTTTGTAGTCACTATTCCCCCTATTGGAGCTCTTTCATCATTATGCTAATCTTTTTCTTCATTTTCATTCTAATCCAAAACATTTTTCTTGTATCTGTTGAGGATCGGGTGCTATTTAACTGAATTAACCACGAAATATGAATAGTGACAATGAGTAAATAGTAAATGAATAAAGAAATGAACAAAGAAACTACACCGTAGATTTAAGGTGGTTCGCCTTGAATTGAATTGGTCTACGCCCACGTGGCCAAGCAGAGGAGGCATTTCACTATGACTAAAGCCGGAGATTACAAAATAGAGAGAGTAATCAAAACACCATAGCCTCTCTATATCTCTCACAAAGAAAGAAAAGAATTCCCACTTTAGAATTCTTTCTCACTAATCTCACTCTCACAAAATAAGCACTTAAGCTCTTGGGTGTGCATTTGCAGAAGGAGAGGAGCTCCTTATATAGAGGATGAAGTGGGAGGGTTTCAAATATTCAGCTGCTTGTGCAGCCCATGTGATGATAGTTGCAATTTTTGACAAGCTGCAATATTTGACTTCAAGGATTTGCAATTGCTGACTTTGTTTAGGTTGCAATTGCTGACTTTGTCTAATCAAGACAAAATATCACAAATCTCCACCTTGGCTTTCATTAGACAAATCGACAAGTGAAACTCCTTTACTTCCTCAACCGCCAAGAGGCAACTCATATGCTTTGAACACTAATCAAGTCCAGACAATATCTGAACTTAATAGTAGCAAGTGGCTTAGTCAACATGTCTGCTGGATTGTCTGCAGTAGCAATCTTCTCGATTGAAACGATACCTTGGCTTATGATATCTCTGATGAAGTAATATCTGACATCGATATGTTTGGTCCTCTCATGGTGCATTTCATCTTTAGACAGATCAATAGTTCCCTGGTTATCACAAAATACAACAGTAGATTTCACAGAAACCCGTGCATCACCTACCAAACCTTTCTACCCGCATGTAGCCTTCCTTCACTCGCCTTCGTAAGAGCCATGTACTCAAATTTCGGCTGTAGACAGAGCAACTGTGGTTACAGAATGTTGCTTTCCAACCGATAGCACAACCGTAAATAGTAAACAGATAACTGTAAGAGATCTCAACTTATCCAAGTCACCCGTAGTTAGAATCAAAGATATCCAACAACACCAATAGTAGAGCTTAGAACTACCATAATATACTAAGCCAATATTAGTAGCCTCTTAGATACCAGTAGTATCCATTTCACAAATTTTGCCAATGTTCCTTCTTGCCGGATCGTATATATATCCGCTATAACAACACTCGACTTGAGAAATATCAAGACGAGTACATACCATAGCATACATAATGCTGCCAACAGCGCTAGCATATGGAACATGTGTCATGTACTCCTTCTCTTCCCAAGTTTGTGGTGAATGCTTCTTTGAAAGCTTAAAATGTACATCCAATGGAGTGCTTACCACTTTCCAATCCTGCATCCCAAAGCGTTCAAGTACTTTCTCAATGTACCTTTTCTGAGATAGGAACAGCTTTCCTGCTTTCCGATCTCTGTGAATCTCCATGCCCAAAATTTTCTTTGCTGCACCTAAGTCTTTCATCTCAAATTCACCATTCAGTTGAGTCTTTAACCTGTTGATCTCAAACATGCTTTCAGAAGCAATAAGCATGTCATCAACGTAGAGAAGCAAATAGACAAAAGAACCATCGCATAACTTTCTCTCGTATTATACACAATCACATATTGGCTTCTAGTAAAGCCATGTGTACCCATGAAAGTATCAAACCGCTTGTACCATCTTTTCGAGATTGCTTCAAACCATATAATGATTTCTTCAAAGAACAAACAAGATCTTCTTTTCCAAATTTCAATAAAACCTTCAGTTGACGCGTGTAGATTTGTTCTTCAAGCTCACCATGTAGAAAAGCAGTCTTAACATCAAGTCAGCTCAAGCTCCAAATCTCGCAGTGCTACCATGGCAAGTAATACACGTATAGAGCTATGTTTAACAAATGTGAGAGAATACCTCATTGAAGTCTATGCCTTCTCTCTCGACTATAGCCCTTGGCAACCAAACGCTTTTGAACCTTGGTGCTTCAACCCCTTGAGTTCCTTCATTTTTCTTGAAGACCCATTTGCAACCAACAATCTTCTGACCTTTCGGCGGTTTTACCAGATCCCACATATGGTTCTTGTGAAGAGACTCAATTTCTTCACCCATAGCAGCCTAACCAATCGAAGTTGTTTCATCACTAGAGACAAATGCCTTCACGATAACCTGTAGGTTCATCACCTTCAAGGTTATCTCCCACAGCCAAAGCATGAGTAGTAATATCAGAATAATGCTCTGCAAAATCTGCATATTTTTGTGGTCTTCTAATCTGTCTTCTTTCTCTCCCAGTAGCAATGCTATATGGTTGCTCCTCATAAGGCATATCTGAAACATCATCAGAAGAATTATGTACCTTTTCTGTTGATGCTTGTTCATCAGAAGTACTATCATGTACTTGTCTTGAGGGCTCCACCTCAAGCTCCACCTGCTTCATGACACCGTAGTCCTTTGCCTCGTCAGACATACTCCTTTGGTCTATCAGAGCAGACTCATTAAACTTGACATCTCTGCTAATAATCAAACCAGGGGATGATGGATTTGTACACCACAACCTGTAACCTTTAACCCCTGATGCATATCCCACAAATATGCATTTCTTTGCCCTAGGCTCAAGTTTACCATCATTAACATGAGCATAAGCAGGGCAACCAAATACTTTTAGAAAAGTATAATCAGCAGGAGAACCAGACCATACCTCAAAAGGAGTTTTACAATCAATAGTAGTTGACGGAGACCTATTAATCAAATAGCAAGCAAAGATAATATCTTCCTTTCAAAAGGTTTTAGACAAACCTGAATTGGATAACATGCAACGAGCACTTTCCAAAAGAGTCCTGTTCATACGTTTGCAACCCCATTTTGTTGTGGTGTATATCTCACAGTGCGGTGTCTCACTATACCTTCATTTTTGCAGAACTGATAAAATTCACCTTTGCAGTATTCCATACCATTATCGGTTCTGAGACGCTTGATCTTCCTCCCTACCGCTTCTCAATAAGCGCCTTCCATCAGCTTTAAAAGATGTCGAAAACTTCACTCTTTTGCTTCGTAAAGTACACCCAAGTCATGTTAGAGTAGTCATCAATAAAAGTTAACATATATCGAGAACTACCCTTTGACAGATGTAGACGGATCTTACCCAAACATCTGAATGGATGTAATCCAAAGTACCCTTAGTCCTCAAGGACAACAAGATCAACTTGACTCTAGTGTGTTTGCCATACACACAATGTTCACAGAAGTCAAGTTTGTTGGTTTTCTGACCATTCAACAAACCTCGCTTGCTTAATATATTCATGCCTCGTTCACTCATGTGACCCAAGCGCATGTGCCATAAGCGAGTAGAATCTGTATCAGGATTTGATGAGGAAGTAGATGCTGCAGTACCTGTAATTGTGCTGCCTTGAAGAATATAGAGTGTGTTGACCAACTTTCCTTTGATCACCACCAGCGCACCTTTGCTAACTTTTAGCTGACCGGCATCACCACTGTATTTGAAACCTATGCGGTCCAAAAGACTCAAAGAAACAAGATTCTTTCTCATATCAGGTACATACCTAACATTGTTGAAAGTTCTGATAATGCCATCATACATCTTGACACGGACAGAACCAATGCTAGAGACTAGACATGAGGTATTGTTCCCCATTAAGACAGAACCAACTTCAGTTGCCTGAAAAGTGGTGAACCAATCTCTATGAAAGCATATATGGTAAGAGCAAGCAGTGTCAAGTATCCAAGAATTATCAGAACTTGTAGTAGTGACAGATAATGCTATATCTTCAGCTTCGAAACTGTCCTCAACAATGTTAGCATTCGTACCTGAAGGAGTTTTCTCCTTATCTTGTTTTGCTTTAGCCTTGATGTAGTCTTTCACCATGTGCCCTTTCTTCTTGCAAAGTAGGAAACATCGCTATGCCTTTGTTTCTAGATTTAGATCTAGATCTCTCTTTGTTGCTAGCCCCTCTCTCCTGAGGTCTACTTCTGACAAGTAGGCCTTCCGCGTGATGTTCACCCCGATTCTCTGAAACCTTCTTTTTCAATTCCTTGGAGTTAAGAGCACTTTTGACATCATCAATGGAGATAGTCTCTCTCTCGTATAACATTGTGTCAACAAAATGCTCAAAAGAAGGGGTTAGTGAACATAACAAAATTAGGGCCTGATCATCATCATCAATAGTACAGTCTATATTCTTGAGATCAATAATGATCCTATTGAACTCATTCAGAAGGTCAATAATTGTTGTACCTTCTTTCATATGAAATGTGTAGAGTCGTTGCTTCATCAATAGTCGATTTGTGAGAGATTTTGTCATAAAGAGTGACTCCAGACGGAGCCATAAGCCCCGCCATGGATGTTTCATCCACGACCTCTCTTAGAACCTCATCTCGCCAAAGCAAATACAATGTGCCCGCTTCAAAATCTCCTCTTTCTCATCGTTCGACACCTACTGGCAAAGGTATCTTTCCTTGCAAGGCCTTTAATGACTTTTTGCACTAACAAAGCCCGTGATCTTGACTCTCCATAGATCAAGTCATTTCGCCATTGAACTTCTCGATCTCGTACTTCGTGGTAGACATTCTCACAAATTCAGCTAGGATAACAAATAAACTAGCTCGATACCAATTTGTTGAGGATTGGGTGCTATTTAACCCAATTAACCACGAAATATGAATAGTGCACAATGAGTGAATAGTAAATAAATAGTAAATGAACAAAGAAATGACACCGTGAGATTTATAGTAGTTCTCGCCTTGAACTGCCTACGCCCACCTGCAGAGGAGGAATTTCACTATGACAAAAGCTGGAGATTACAAAATAGAGAGAGTAATCAAAACACCCTAAGACTCTCTATATCTCCCCCACAAGAAAGAAAAGAATTCTCTCTTAAGAATTCTCACTAATCTCACTCTCACAAATAACTAAGCACTTAAGCTCTATTGGGTGTGCATTTGCAGAAGGAGAGGAGCTCCTTATATAGAGGATGAAGTGGGAGGGTTTCAAATATTCAGCTGCTTGTGCAGCCCATGTGATGATAGTTGCAATTTTTGACAAGCTGCAATATTTGACTTCAAGGATTTGCAATTGCTGACTTTGTTTAGGTTGCAATTGCTGACTTTGTCTAATCAAGACAAAATATCACAGTATCCTTGTTCATAGTAAAATGTACTTTCATCGATGGATGTTGTTGTTCCTTATCATCACCATAAATATCATTTTTTAGCAATTTAAATGTTTAATTAATTAATTTTGTCTTAGGTACTTTACCTTTGGTTTATAAAGACAAACATGAACACAGAGTAAGGGGGTACTTGAAGCACCCTTGGAGGAGAGGAGGAAGAACAGAGGGCAGAGGAAGAGAAGGGGAGAAGGGAGCAGCAGAGAAGAGACAAGCTAGAAGGAATTTTCAGAAGACTTTTCGGTGGTGTTTGTTTGGGTATAGTTTCAAATATAAGGATTTAGAGTTATATTGTACTTATAAATCTTTGTATTTGAAAATACAGGAGAACCAAATACAGTGTTTGTTGGATGTAATTTATAATGTGGAATTTAAAAAGTATGTATTTGGTTTGATGTATTTGAAGGTTTGGATTATGGAATCTTTATATATAGTCACCCATGGTGAGGTTACCCCATCTTTGGTGATTATTTGATTTTATTAATGATATAACCCATTTAACTTTTTTTAATTAATATATATAATTAAATAACATAATCATCTTTATGTTATTATATAAAATAAAAATACAATACAAAATACATACAAATGTATTATGTTTAATATATATATATATATATATATATATATATATATATATGATAGGGATGGAATTAGGGAGGCCACGTGTCACTTTGACAACCTGTCACTTGGGAATAACACAGCAAACCTCCCACAATCCCCGACTACCTTGCTCCCGTGCCAAGTTACCCACTTGCTCGGAAAATGCCCCCAAGTGCCGAGGTCCTCAGGACCTCAGCCCCTACACCCCTAAGAGAGGAATAACACAAAACATACCCCCCTTGAGAGCCTCGCTCGAAAGGCTCTAGAACCTTCCAGAAGCCCAATCAGTTAGGCCGTTGAGAATCAGTTAGACGGTTAAGGAAAAACCGTCTCCAGGCTGGCGTCTTGAAGCATCTAGAAAGTCGCCAGGCTGGATCCAGGCCACTTGGCCTCCACTTGACACCCACGTGGTCTATTGAAGGATGACTTGCAGCCCATGCCTCACCCCCACTTACACACTTATAAATAGAGGAGCTCATCACCTCACTAGTGGAGGTCCTCCACTCTAGCGAAGCCCTGCCACTCTGGAGATTTGAGCCTTCTTCTTCTTCTTCTTCTTCTTCTCCATTTCTCCTCATATGGGTCTCCAATGGAGCTCCAAATTGTAATTTGTGTTGATCGATAGTGGATCTTTGCTCCCTCTGACGGAGCCCGTGATTTTCTCCCCAATTTTGGGGTTTCCACGTTAATTTTGGGTGTTCCTTCTTTGATTTGGAGTTTTCTCTTGATTTTCCCCTTTACCTCTAATATAAATTCAAATGTTGGATGGAATTGGGTCTTCTTTCTAATTTCGCGTCAACATTTTGGCACCGTCTATGGGGAAGGCAGAGCAAGAAGCCATACCAGCAACAAGGAGATCAAGGCAGACTCAAACTCCAGAACAGAGGATCCCTGCACGGCGAGCTCGATGGCGGAATAGCTTGATCCCCAAGCCCACAATGGAGTACCTGGAATAGCTCCTGGAGCACTCCCGACCCAGCCCAATATGGTGGTACTCTCCGAAGAGAGGTATCATGCCATGGAGAGGCAGATTGCGAAGCTTACCGCCGCTATCCATGTCGTTGAACGCCATGTCTCCCAGGCGACAGTGTCAAATCTCGCTCCGCCCATGTTGGGGGATCGCGAGTGGCATTCAGCGCAATCTCCGCATCAGCAGCGACATTCTTCCAAGCGAGGTAGGAGTCCGGCCGTTTCATCTACCAGTGCTGGGTCCTCCCGTCCGCAGCGGGGTCGCCATCCTCGCCCTGCGACAAACACCCAGCGGAGGAGGCATAGAGCCCCCTTCAGCTTGTTGTCCCCTCGGCCAGCAAGGCAACACCGCTCCCCTCTGCTCCATGTGCCGAGGCGCTCTCCACAGCAGAATGACTCAACTCAACGATGCCCATATCGGAGTCGCTCCCCCCTAAGTCCTTCCCCTCAGCGAGAGACTTTGAGGCGTCGTTCTCCCGCACGCCGTTACATGTCCGAGGGGCATCGCGATGGTTATCTCTCTGACAGAGAGAGAGTCCTCGAGAATGTTCCGCGCCTGCACTCACCCTTAATCAGGGCCATCTGGGAAGCTCCTTTCCCAGAGAAGTACATACCTCCTAACATTCGATACTATGATGGGACCTCAGATCCTTTTGAGCATGTGGAACGCTACTGTTCCGAGATGATGGTCAACGGGACCTCAGAAGTTGTTCTATGTCGCAGGTTCCCGAAGACATTGACGGGGACTGCGTATGGCTGGTTCCAAAGTCTACCACATGGCAGTATCGCCTACTTCGACCAAATTTCATCGACCGGCCTCCACCGCTTTGCTTAACCTGTAGGATGGAGAAAAAGGAAACTTTATGCCGGCCGAGGTGCAAACAGAGGGAAGGGGAGACCCTCCGTGACTACCTCGACAGGTTCAATAAAAACTCTTATGGGATGTCTCATCTCGATTCCATCATGGTAGTTGGAGCTGCAATGGATAGACTACGAGAGTGCCCGTTCCTCGACGCCATATCCCGTGACGTCCCTAGAGACTTGCCCGAATTAATGAATAGAGCACAGAAGTACATTGCTTATGATTAATTTAATGCGGGAAGGAGGAAGTAGGCTCTCCAATGAGCTTGTAACACCCTTATCCTTTTCAGGACCCAGGTGTCACACCAGCAAGGTCAGGGAATGAACCCCGGCCTAAGGCTGTATAAAACAAGTATTTACTCATAATCAACATTAATATTATGAAAACATAAAGTCGAATACAATACTGCTAAAAGCCATAAAGTCTTAAGATACAACATAAGACTGGATAGGAGTTAACAGTACTCCTCAAATCATAAATACTAAATGTAACACAAGACATGGGCCAGGTAGTCAGAGCCAACTATGGTAGTCAAGACCCTATCTTCCATTCTAAGCGTAACCACGACCCTCGCTACTTACTACCGCAAGTAAAAAGATCATACAACACAAGGGTGAGCTACAGGAGCTCAATGAGGTACTAAAACTACTGTCAGGTTTAACATACCTGTATGCCTTCAATAGTAGATAATAAAGAAATGAAATGTGAGCAAACAAAGATTGAACGGTATTTAAAACAGGAAAAACAGCATGCTGATCATAAATATGAATCGTGCCAATATCCGATCAAATCAAACGATATGCACATATGCAATTCTTTAATCTTTTATCATTAGAACGGGAGATGATTTCCACATATGTCCTTGCTGACCAACTCAAATCCAGTAGTCTTCACGATTGGACCAACTAAACAACCGTGGAGGTGACAAGCTATGGAAACAAATCCTCATCATCAATCATATTAATGTCAAATCTGCGGGAGATGATTTCCACATATGTCTTGGCTGACCATCTCAAAACCAGTAGCCTTCACGGTTGGACCAACTCAACAACCGTGGAGGTGACAAACTATGGAATCAAATCCTCGTCTGCGGGAGATGATTACCATATATGTCCTGGCTGACCATCTCAAAGCCAGTAGCCTTCACGGTTAGACCAACTCAACAACCGTGGAGGTGACAAGCTATGGAATCAAATCCTCGTCATCAATCATACTAATGTCATCTACACCTCTACTTCCATATAGCGGAACCAGAGTGGAAATGAGTGGACCAACTCAACACTCGATAGCTTTTCGGTCGGACCAACTCAACGATCGTGAGCTATAAATATATATATACGTATACTAAGCATCCGATGTGTAAGGAAAGGGGGTTTTATTTCTTGAAATCAAGAGGTAGTTGGGCAAGTAAAAAACAGAGTTATAGAAACCACCCCTCTCCTATCTAGTTTCGTACTCTCTGGCTCTATCGTAGAGCCACCTCTGGCGCAGGCATGTATGTGAGTACGGAGCAGTGCACTAATATGTCTATGTAATATGTATGTGTTTTTCACATGCTTTTCATAAATGGTTTTCAAAAAATACCGAAATATGATCACTACTTTCATGCTTGAAAATTTACAGTATTTATGAAAATTAATCAATTCATAACATGAATTCTCAAGAAGCCAATACGATAAAAATATGGGAGAAATACGATAAATTTACAGTTGTGTTCCCTCACTTTAGTTTGAGTAGTTCCTAAGGCTGGCTAGGTCCTTCAACAGCAGCGGCCTTGCCTTTACCCTTTTCTTGTCCTTAAAATAAAAATACGGACTTTTTAGGAATACGGAAATCGTATTTCTAAGGCATTCTCAAATATAACTCATTAGAGCACAATAATTCCATTTATCAACTAGAGTATGATTCTCCTAGCATGAACTTCATATTTCTACAGAATTATAATACGAACTTGCCTTTCATTGAAAGAATTAAACTCTAATTATCGGTGACTATCAAACAACTTCTAACATGCTCATTTAAACATGAATTTACTACTTCCTAAACATGGCATGGTTATTCAAAATAATCCAACAAAATTTTGACAGAGTCTCCTCTGTTTCTAGGGTTTAATTATACTACAAACATTCACCACTCTTGCACATTATAACTAATTAATCACATCAATACATGGCAGCCACATCGTATCAATTTTCACAGCCCTATTACCCTTACCATCATCATGAATCTCTTACACAATCAACCCCCAATTTAACTCATTCTTAGATTAATTCATGATACCATCCAATTAATAGGGTAGGGTTTTTCCCATGTTTAATGCTCACAGATGTAAGAAGAAGGAGGGTCGCCTGTAGGGGCAGGCTGGGGTCGCCTTGCCGCAGGCCGAGGCGTGATGACTTGCCTGGATGACCGTGAGGCGGAAGAGCGCCGCCGCGCAAGGCTTACGTGAGAAGGGGGGGGCGGATCAGAAGTGAGGAAAGCACGCTACAGTGCTTAGACGCTACGGGTGGCGCGGGCGACGCCCCCGCTGTAGGGCGCTGCCATGGGCGGCCGGGTGGTGGGAACCACCGTCGCGCACTGATCGATCTAGGCGCCTAGGCGCGTAAGGGCCGCGGCCGACTGCAAGGGGGCGTGGAGCTGCCACGGACAATGAGGCGCGGCGCTACAAGCATCGGACGGGGTCGCAGGGGTCGGCCACGGCTGGGTCCCTCATGGTGGAGCGGCCACGGGGAGTGGGTCCTGACCGGGCGCAGTGAGATCTCACAGTGGAGGTCTCGAGCGTGGGTGATGCCCTAGCTCAAGTCGAGAGAGAAATGGAAAAAGGGGAAAAAAGTTCACTGAGCTTGAT
Organism: Dioscorea zingiberensis; assembly: GCA_026586065.1. Lineage (NCBI taxonomy): Eukaryota > Viridiplantae > Streptophyta > Magnoliopsida > Dioscoreales > Dioscoreaceae > Dioscorea > Dioscorea zingiberensis. The sequence continues at coordinate 39,805,026 of CM048822.1, forward strand.
CGAGAGAGAGATATCTCTCATTCTCTCTCTCTTCTCATCTTTATAAACTATCTACTAAAATTTACTATTTCATTTAATAATATTTTAAATTTAATTTTTTATATATTATCTTCTAAAAAGTAATTTATTAAACTATGTTATCTCCTAAATATCTCCCCCTAAAGGCCGAACAACTTTTTGCTGATCTTGGTACTGTGCCGTCATGAGAGCGACTAATGATATTATCTGGCTCGTCACTATTTCCGACCAGATCCGTGTTTCTCAGTTTTTGACTCGGCCAGATCTACTTTATCAGGACTCTAACTTCGTCCTATATTTTTTACTTAATTAATCTGGATTAATTAACACTTAATAAAATTTCTAAACAATTAACCGGGATTACTCTCTTCAACCCACCTCCAACTATATCATGCCTAATCGACCTAGCCCAATACAGCCTTCCCTTGCCCAAATCTCGTTGCGAGACTAGATTTTAGATTTATAATTTCCCGATTTTCCCCTTAATTGGGTTTAAAAATAATTGATTCATTTTCATGCTAATTAATCTCGTAATTATTTTCAAAAATTAATTTATTTATTCGTAAAAATTTCGGGGCGTTATATTTCTCCCACCCTTAAGAAATTTCGTCCTCGAAATTTGCATTCCTATTATATCTCACAAGTATATGTACTAATAACTTAGCCTTATTTCATTCATGGATGATTGTAACGTTTATTTCCGAGTTTACTATTACTTCTCCACTCTTTGAGTTACTTAGGGGGCGTTTGGTTTGTTTTCCGTTTTCTGCTTTCTGAAAAGGTGGAAAACGCAGAAAAGGAAAAGGATTTTCTATTGCGTTTTCTGGAAAATGGAAAATAGAAAATGGAAAATGGAAAATGGAAAAACTGTTTTTGTTTGGTTTATTGGAAATCGCTTTTGAAATGTAAAATAAAAACTTGCGAGTAAAATGTAAAAAAAATAACAAATATGATATTTTTATATGGTTCAAAATATAAAAAATAACAAACATGATAATTTTATAATAACAAAGTTCAAGAAAATATATTTTAAGAAATAAAAAAATGATAAACATGATATTTTTATAAAGTTTAAAATATAAAAAGTAACAAATATGATATTTTTATATATTTTTATAATAGCAAAAGTTCAAAAAATATATTTTTAAAAAATAAAAAATGGCAAAAATGATATTTTTATAAAATTCAAAATATATTTTATAAATTTTTATAATAAAAAAATTCAATAAAATGTATTTTAATAAATAAAAAATAATAAACATGATATTTTATATATTTTTATGATTATTTTTGAAGTTTGATTTATTTACAACTATGCCACCATCGTTTTCCAAATTAGAAAATGTTTTTTTTGTTTTCCCGTTTTCCGTTTTCCAGCCATTTCCGTTTTCTACCTTTTCCAGAAAATGGCCCAACCAAACACATTTTCTGTGTTTTCCGCGTTTTCTAGGAAATGAAAAACGCAGAAAACGTGGAAAAGGGGGAAAACGGCCAAACCAAACAGGCCCTTATATTTCTTTCGATTTCATGACCAAGTAATCTAAATGATCATCCCCATCCACATTGTTATACTATTCTCTAACCAGTATACATGCCTGTAGATTTTCCCAGATTTTTATTTTCTTCATGCAATAAAACATAAATCCTGTCTTCATAAGTAAGACACCATATGATCTCATACTTAAGCTTCAAACTCCAACAAAGCAAGTAAGTGATGGAGACCTAGGTTTTCAATGTATCAGATTTTCTACATATTACCAAAATTTTCAAGTGGCAACTATTTTAACAGGATATTAGAAAATGGCATTCTCCAACTAAATCGAAACATGAAATATTTAAGTAACTTTTGTGTTGGAGACTGGCTGTAGTTTCACTTTCAGAGTCTAATTACTCCGATAATCTACTACCTGAGAAATCCCTCAAGTTGCTTGCACATGTAATATGCATCCTGTAGATTGATTAAAGTCTCCTCAACACTAGACAGATGAGGAACCTTGTATGTATCATCAAGGCCATAAGTTCCCTAAGATTGAACAGCTATATAAGTAAAATTTAAACGGAGTACATGCACTCATGCAGATACCTATCTGCACACCAAGTTATAGATCTATAGAACTTGTAATCCAATACCATATATATCCTAACAGAAAACTGCAGGGCTTAACAATGCATTGCCAAGAGTACAATTTGTCATATATATATATTCACCCCTGATTACCCAAGCTCACTAATATGAGCATTAGATGCAGATATACCTTGTGTCTTCTCCTCTACTATCATGTAGTTCCTCTGAAACAAGATCTATATTAATTATTGGGTCAAATTCCTGCAATTTTCATCAAGATAACTCTTTTTATTTATGGAAGATATTGCCTCCGTATCACATTTGAGCCTAGCAGAATTTGCAGAAAGCTGATTTTAGATTTAAAAAGGTCCCTTAATTAGGTCCTGGCCAAACTTATGATCATCCTAGAAGTGAGCTTTAATATAACATGGATCTATAACACAAGGATCATCTACAGAACTTAACTGCTTATCCTGTATACCTAAAGGGCCTGAAATTTTTGTGTTGGGCATTCCTTGTTTTAAAATATTCCCGAGTCCTCATGTATACCTATCATAAATTTTTCCACAAAGCTCATAGCAAGTACTTATCATAGCTAATCTTTTGATCTGCAACTGTAGTTAGTAGACATTGTGGAGATCACTTAGTAGTCAACAGATTCACCTTTCACTCCTCAGAAAGAATTCATTCCAATCCCTCAAACTTGTATTTAGTAATTAAATTGTTAATTCACAGATTTCCTTGAAGCGTATCAATACATTGAAGCTCCTGCATATGATAAGTTTACTTAATGCTACATCACATATATGCCCAATTCATTAACAAATGCTTGCCCTCAATAATAACTTCAATCTCAAATAATCGATTTTATTGTAAAATCAATAGCATAAAGGAATCTTGGTTGTTCTGCCAGTCCTTGAACCTTGCTTCTTTGCTTGTCAATAATCAAGTCATTTCAAGAATTATTTGCTAACTATCATAACTAATTCAATCAAAATTCAGCTCCATATGCAAGGTAATGTTTTTGCAACAGATTTTGGACACTATTAAGGATGAAAACAAAGGTGACTGGACATTCTCCTTCAATCTTAACTCTAAGGAATGGTACATAAATTTATAGAATATTTTGTTTTTTTTTTGTTTTGTTTTTTTTTACCATGCCCTGTCATTCTTTTAATTTATCAAAAGAATAAATTTTTTTATATGTTCTGTAATATTTCCCCAACTTTTTACATGTCATCACAACACATGATTGAGAATATAGTTTAAGCTAAACATGATTTCATCAACCAGAAGAAGCATCTGCAGATGCATAAATCATTGATAACTGTTAATAAGATCATCCAAGCATCTGGTATTTGCATCCTAACTCATTTTTTCTTTTCCTTCTTGGTAGTGATAAGGAGTCAATTGTACAATTTACATCACTGAGTTGCTCACACACAACTCCTTAAACTGAATATAAGAACCCATATATTCTTCTTCTTAAGCCTCTGGACAACAATAATCTGATCAGGGCAAAGTAAAAATATCACTAAAATTGAAGCAGTCCCCAAACAGAAATAAACTAAACCTCTAATGGGAACCCACACTTACAACACCACCAGACTCTATTAACAAATCAAAAGCACCAGTCACCTGGACACTCAGTGACAACCGTTTTAACAATCTCAAGTATCAACACAAATTGGTCTCAATTTTCTGCCATTTAGTTGATTATACTAAGTCATTCGTCATCATTCACTTAATAGCTTATACAAATAGTAAAGCTAGGGTCCTAAAAGAATCTGTATTGATCTTTAATAAAAGCATAGATGGTAGAGTCTTGAATGATGTATTACATGGACCTACCGGATCTAGCATGACAAAGGTCCTGGTAAAACAGTGTTACTTTGTGAATGCTAACAGTCCTGTTAATCAACACCGCATAAATGGGCAAAGGCATCCGATGTGTAATATGTGCCTGTTGAGTATCATATCAATTTAGCTCCTCAATTTCCGAGTGGGGGTGATTTTCAAGTAAACTTCACTGCCATTTACCAGCCTTAAGATGAGCTTACAGAAATTGGACAGCTTCGAAAATGGATGGGCAAATGAAGTGGGGCTTGATGTACAGTTTGCCTGTCCAACCATGTGAAAACTAGGACAGATATTCACCTCTTCAATTTCATCAGGCAAGCCTTACAACCCCAATTCACCAATTAACAAATCACAGATCCATATTTTGAAAATAGTCCAAACATATAAACTCATGAAATCTAATAAGAGCATGCAAATAATAATTATTGCTCATTGTAGAATTCCAGCTCTATTCCAAACTATAAGGTCATGATATGTAATCACAGAGAAGGAGGTATTTATGAAAACTAATCAATTCATAATATGAATTCTCAAGAAGCCAATACGATAAAAATACGTGAGAAATATGATAAATTTACAGTTGTGTTCCCTCACTTTAGTCTGAGTAGTTCCTAAGGCTGGCTAGGTCCTTCAACAGCAGCGGCCTTGCCTTTACCCTTTTCTTGTCCTTAAAATAAAAATACGGACTTTTTAGGAATACGAAAATCGTATTTTTAAGGCATTCTCAAATATAACTCATTAGAGCACAATAATTCCATTTATCAACTAGAGTATGATTCTCCTAGCATGAACTTCATATTTCTACAGAATTATAATACGAACTTGCACTTCATTGAAAGAATTAAACTCTAATTATCGGTGACTATCAAGCAACTTCTAACATGCTCATTTAACATGAATTTACTACTTGCTAAACATGGCATGGTTATTCAAAATAATCCAACAAAATTTCGACAGAGTCTCCTCTGTTTCTAGGGTTTAATTATACTACAAACATTCACCACTCTTGCACATTATAACTAATTAATCACATCAATACATGGCAGCCACATCGTATCAATTTTCACAGCCCTGTTACCCTTACCATCATCATGAATCTCTTACACAATCAACCCCCAATTTAACTCATTCTTAGATTAATTCATGATACCATCCAATTAATAGGGTAGGGTTTCTCCCAAGTTTAATGCTCACAGTAGCGAAGAAGAAGGAGGGCTGCTCGTAGGGGCAGGCAGGTGGGGTCGCCTGGCCGGTGCTGAGGCGGTGATGACTTGCCGGATGACTGCAGGCGGAAGAGCGTTGGGTTGCGGCGGCGTCGGACAGAGAAGGGGGCGGACTGCAGGCGGAGGAGCACGCGCGAGTGCTGAGACGCGCTGGTGGCGCGGGCGACGTCCGCGCGTAGGCGCGTCATGGGCGGCTGGTGGTGGGAACCAGCAGGGGTCGCGGCCCTGATCTAGGCACTTGGCGCGTCAGGGCCGCGCGCTGACGGTAAGGGGGCAGAGGCCGCGACGGACAACCTGGAGGCGTGCGCGCGCACGACGGGGGTCGCAGGGGTCGCTGCCGACAGGGGTCCTCATGGTGGAGCACGACCGGGGGGAGTGGGCTGACCGGCGGTGAGATCTCGCTAGTGGAGGTCTCGAGCGTGGGTGATGCCCTAGCTCAAGTCGAGAGAGAAATGGAAAAAGGGGAAAAAAGTTCACTGAGCTTGATCGAGAGAGAGATATCTCTCATCCTCTCTCTCTTCTCATCTTTATAAACTATCTACTAAAATTTACTATTTCATTTAATAATATTTTAAATTTAATTTTTTATATATTATCTTCTAAAAAGTAATTTATTAAACTATGTTATCTCCTAAATATCTCCCCCTAAAGGCCGAACAACTTTTTGCTGATCTTATCTTGTTACTGTGCCGTTACTAGGGCGACTGATGATATTATCTGGCTCGTCACTATCTCCCACTGCATCCGCTGTTTCTCATTGACTTCTACTGCATCTACTTTATCAGGACTCTAACTTCGTTTGATATTTTTCACTTAATTAATCCAGATTAATTAACACTTAATAAATTTTCTAAACAATTAACCGGGATTACTCTCTTCAACCCACCTCCAACTATATCATGGCTAATCGACCTGGTCCAATACAGCCTTCCCTTGCCCAAATCTCGTTGCGAGACTAGATTTTAGATTTATAATTTTCCGATTTTCCCCTTAATTGGGTTTAAAAATAATTAATTCATTTTTCATGCTAATTAATATCGTAATTATTTCCAGAAATTTATTTATTTATTCGTAATAATTTCGGGGCGTTACAAAGCTAATGAGTTCCGAAGGGAAGAACCTCGGCAAGACGGGCGCGACAAACCTCCTCGACAAGATAGCCGAGAAGCTCGGGAATCTAATAGGCCTCGTATTCGGCCAAGGTATTACGCTTATACTCCCCTTAATGCTCCTAGAGAGAATATTTTCATGAAGATCCAAGACAAGAAGCTTCTTAAGCAACCTGAGCCTATCAAAGAATCCTCCTCGGTAAAGAAGAGCAACAAATTTTGCACCTACCACAAAGTCCTAGGACATATCACTGAGAATTGCATCCACCTTAAAGATGCAATTGAAGACCTCGTCAGAGAAGGGAACCTTGATCAATTTCTCAAGCAAGTTCCCCCAAATAAGGAGGAGCCCCCAGCGACGCCCCAACCCATTCAATCAAAGGTGGATCTCAATGTCATTGCTAGAGGCCTGGGGTGTGGCGGCGAAAGCTCTTCCTCAAGGAATAACTATGTTCGCATAGTCAGGGCAGTGCAGGAGTTGGCCCCTTTGAAGAGGAATCGAGCATCATCGCTGATTGAATTTTCTGATGCAGATCTGCGAGGAGTACATCAGCCACATGATGACGCTCTTGTCATTGTTATGGAGGTTGGAATTTTTTGAATACACAGAGTGTTGGTCGATACTGGGAGCTCCGCCAACATACTCTTCTCGGATGTCTTTGAGAAGATGAAGATAGGGGCTGAGAACCTCAAGCCCACTAAGTCCCCCCTGGTAGGTGATAAGTGTTCATTTGAGCATAATTTTATACTATCTTCTTATATGCTTAGCATGTGATTGTGAAGACTTTTAGCCCACCGATACTTAAAATGTATTTATTTTCATCAACAGGGCATAATATGAGGACCCCGGAGGAAAGAAAGCATTTCGAGAGAAGCCGGGATCCCAGAGCACCCAGAAGGATCCATACGGTCAAGCATACGGGCTGACATACGACCGTATACTGGCCCCTGGAGAGAATACGGGCCCATATACGGCCTGTATGGTAGCTGGCATGATGATTGGTCCGTATATGGGCAGATATACGGCCCGTATATGGGCCCATACAAAGGCGGCTAGCCCGTATATGGGCTGACATATTCCCGTATACGGGCGAGTACATCGTAAGATTTGGGCGAAACTGCAGACCTAGACCGGGGCAACTTGGTAAATTTCACCCCAAAAACCCTAGAAGTATAAAAGCCGACGAATGAGGGTTAAGAGAGAAGGCTAGCAGCTTGGGAAAGAGGGCTAATCTTGGAGAGAGCTTGGGGATCATCTCCTTCAAGCCATTGGACCAAGAAGAGGGGAAATTAAAGGAGGAGGATCAAGGAGCCATCAATAGTGATCGCATAAGCTTTCATTACCATGTCTTTCTTGATTACTTTCATCTTTGTTTTGGATTGTTGCCCCCCTTTCATGGAGGGCTAATTTTGTTGATACTTGGATGATTGGAGAACCCTTGGACATGTTTTAATCAATGTTATTTCTCTATTTTGATTGATTGGTTATATTGTTTGAGTCTATTGGATGTTTTAATGTGAGTGAATCCTCTACGCTAAGTAGAGCCCGGAGGGATTTTCATAGTCCATATGGGGGAAGAAGCGAACGTCTCCCCGTGTGTAGACCATCTCCAATAGAGGGGATTGTGAGTATACCGGGAACCCAGGTACTAAGGAGAGCGAGTCCTTTAGATGTATTATTCCCATAATCCCTCCAAGACATAGGTTCGAGAACATAATCGGTAAGGGCACCAGGATTAGTAACTCACCTCGGGATGAGGGAGTGAAAGCACGATAGGAACCCTTGGCAAAGAATTAACCAAGTAATTGAGATAGAGAAGAGCATTCATCCTTTAGAAGTCCAAGGGGGATCCAATTGTCCGAGCATCCCCCTTTTTATGATCGTTTAACTTCAAGAGTACTCGATTCCCTTGTTTGTGTTTCAAATTAATTAGTTTAGAATTAGCATAATCGACCACCCCTTTGGATCGATTAGATAGTAGATAAATAGTGGGTGCTAGTACTTCCATCTCCCTGAGGTTCGATACCCGACTTTTAATAGTCCACTTTATTACTTGATAATGCAATCTGCATAATTTGTAGTTCCATCGCATCAAGAGGGATTCATAGGAGGCCCACCCATCCGAAGGCATCATCACACTCCAAGTTACTCTCAATACCTCACCCCGAACTGTTACTTCCTCAATCAATTTTCTGGTTGTACGATCTCCCTCGAGCTACAATGCCATTATGGGGAGGCCTTCTCTGAATAAGCTGGGAGCTATGTCTTCAACCTACCACATGAAACTAAAGTTCCAGATTGATTATGGCTGTGGAGAGATAAAAGGTGACCAGCCTTCATCTTGGCAGTGCTACCTCACCTTTCTTAAGAACCAAATGGGTGAGTCCGGAACAGTATCTGAAACCCTCACTTTGGAAGAACTTCAGCAAGAAGACTAGAAGAGAGAGGCTTGACGACTAACACCAGTAGAGGAGCTGGTCGAGTGGCCACTCGATGATGCTTCCCCCGAGCGGACTATAAGGCTCGGCGCTGGGCTTGACGCAGAGCAGCAGAAGCAGCTCCTCAACTTAATCAAAAGGCACTCGGATGTTTTTGCTTGGACACCCGAGGAGATGACAGGAGTCCCGCGAGAGGTCATGGAGCATCACCTAAATGCAGACCCCTCTATCAAACCTGTGATTCAGAAGAGGAGAAACTTTGCTGCTGACCGGCTAGAAGCCATTGAGGAAGAAGTAGAGAAGCTCCTTAAAGCAGAGTTCATTCGGGAGGTCCAGTACCCCAAATGGCTCTCAAATGTTGTTCTTATTAAAAAGTCTACTGGCAAGTAGCGAATGTGTGTAGACTTTACAAATCTCAATAAAGCATGCCCTAAAGACTGTTACCCCCTGCCTCTTATAGATAATTTGGTAGACTCAACTTCAGGGTATGAGATGCTTAGTTTTCTAGACTCTTTCTCTGGTTATAACCAAGTCCGAATGGCTAGGCAAGATGAAGAAAAGACATCTTGCATCATACCCCGAGGAACATATTGTTATAAGGTAATACCATTCGGATTAAAGAGCGCAGGAGCAACATTCCAAAGGCTTGTGAATAAAGTTTTCAAAAAGCAGATTGGAAGAAATGTCGAGGCTTATGTCGATAACATCCTCGTCAAGAATACAAATGCCGAGCTTCATGCCTCCGACCTTAAAGAAACATTTGCAATATTTAAGGCTCATGGAATGAGTCTCAATCCAACTAAGTGTGAATTCGGAGTGCGCTCAGGCAAGTTCCTCGGTTTTATGCTTACACAGAGAGGCATCGAGGCTAACCCCGAGCAGATCTAAGCTATTCTGGAGACCAGGTCCCCTAGGACCATCAAGGAGATACAAAGCTTGAATGGGAAATTGGCTGCTCTTGGGAGATTCATCTCAAGATCAGGAGAGAAAAACCTTCCTTTCTTCAGAGCACTTCGGAAAGCACCAAAGGTGGAGTGAACGGAAGAATGTGAGAAAGCCCTCTTACAACTAAAGCAGTATCTGCAATCCCTCACCCTGCTGGTTAAGCCACAACAAGGAGAGGAACTCAGTATCTACCTCGTAGCCACGGATATGGTAGTGAGTTCAGTCCTCACAAAGGATGGAGGTGTATTTCCGAAGCCCATCTAATATGCAAGTAAAGTCCTCACAGATACCGAGTCCAGATACCTCTCCCTTGAAAAGTTGGCGTATGCCTTGTTGATGTTGGCCCGAAAGCTTCGACCATACTTCCAGTCTCACAAAATCAAGGTGCTTACTGATCAACCCTTGAAACAAGTGCTCCATCGCTCGGATGCCTCGGGCCGATTGACGAAGTGGGTTATTGAGCTTGGAGAGTACGATATCGCTTACGAGCCACGAACTGCAATAAAATCTTAGGTGCTAGCCGACTTCATTACCGAGCTCACAACCACAGATAGTGGAGAACCCCCTATGACGAACCCGGTCAGATCACATGGTCCCTCCCCCATTCAGTGGATCTTACACACTGATGGTTCTGTGAACTCTAAAAATTCAGGAGCAAGGATAGTTTTGCAATCCCCCTCCGGATGGAGCTCTTCAGTAATTTTGAAATTTGGTTTCAAGGCGATAAACAATGAAGCTGAATATGAAGCCATGGTAGCCGGCCTGCAACTTGCAAGACGCCTTGGAGTCTAGGAATTACGAGCGAATACCGACTCGCAGCTTGTAGTCGGTCATATAAATGAGGAATTTGAAGCAAGGGAAAAGAACATGATGAAATACAAAGCCCTGGTGCAGAAACTAGAGACCAGCTTTCAGAACCTTCACATTGTAAAGGTACCAAGGATCGAGAATCAAGAAGCCGATTTCCTCTCAAAACTGCCTCCTCCAATACAGAGATTAAGCAGCCCATTAGTGTGCAATACCTTCTGACAAGGACGATTGAGTGTAGACCCGAAGAAGAGCTGCTCAAAGTTGTTAAAGAGCCAAGTTGGATTAACCCAATCCTGGACTATCTTCAACACGGATCGCTTCCATCCGATCCCAAGTTAGCCCGTCGGATTGAAGTCAGGTCCCACCGGTACACCATTCTGAACGAACACCTCTATAAGAAATTTTATACTCTTCCCCTGCTAAAATGCCTCCGCCCTAGCGAGGCAAATTATGTCCTCCAAGAAATCCATGAAGGCGTTGCAGGAGATCACCTAGGAGGAAAAGCCCTTAGCCTCAAGGTGCTAAGGCAAGGGTAATATTGGCCCACATTATTGAAAGATGCCAAGGACTTTGTCCAGAAATGCGACGCGTGCCAGTGGTTCACAAATATACAAAGGCGCCCAGCTTCTCAACTCATGCCTATAGTAAGTACTAGGCCATTCGCGCTTTGGGGAGTGGATCTCCTCGGCCCCTTCCCAAAAGTAGTTCGCCAGATGAAGTTTCTGATTATTTCACCAAGTGGGTAAAAGCCGAGCCGTTGTCTTCCATCACGGAAAAGGTTTGTCTGAAGTTTCTATGGAAATCTGTGATCTGTCGGTTTGGTATTCCGGTGGTTTTCATCACGGATAACGGAAGACAATTCGCCAACTCGACCTTCAAAGCCTTTTGCGAAGATCTCGGAATCGAGCATAGGCTCACCTCGGTTACTCATCCACAAGCCAATGGCCAAGTTGACGTAACCAATAGAACGCTCCTCCACAGTCTCAAAACCAGAGTACTCCAGAATGGATCCAATTGGGTTGAGGAAGTTCCAAGAGCCTTGTGGGCATACTGAACTACCATCCGAACACCAACCGGAGAAACTCCCTTTGTACTCACCTTTCGAGTGGAAGCGGTTCTCCCAGCCGAAATTGGGGTATCCACCCCGGGCATCCAGGCGTTTGACCTAACAAGTAATGAAGAGCAGCTCCAAGAAGAGCTCGACCTCTTTGAGGATAAGAGAGAAGAAGCTAGCCTTCGTGTTGCCGCCTACAGGCAGAGGGTCAAGCGATTTTATGATTCAAAGGTGAAAAAGGTGATCTTCCAAGTCGGGGACTTAGTCTTGAGGGAAAACATTTTTGAAGGCAACAAAAGCATAACAGGGAAGCTGAATCCAAATTAGGAAGGGCCTTATGTTGTAACAGAAATTGTAAAACCAGGTACTTACTGGCTTTCCGAGATGAACGGAAAGAGGCTCAAACGCCCTTACAATTCCGAGCATCTTAGGAAGTACTATCAATAAAAACTCCCTGTTCTTCAATACACATTGTTATTCGCATGAGATTACAGCAAGAAACTTTGTGGAACTACACAGAATATCCGAGTTCCCCAATGAGGAACGCGGGCAAAATGACCATCTCTAGGCTCGAGTCATGGGGTCCTAGTCGAGGACCTCTGAAAGCTCTCCTAAGAAGATGACGTGCTCGGAAACCTGGCAGCGGGTCCTAAACCCGAGCCATAGTATTCCCGCAAGTTATCCAGGATGGCGATACTCCAAGAGCACTATCCAGTCCAGAAACTTGGCTGCGGGCCTTAGGCTCGAGCCATAACTAACTGGCACGAAGGCTCAAATAGCTCTCTCAAAGAGACGCTTCCCTGAGGAACACGGCAGTGGGCCCTCGGCTCAAGCCCTCCTATAATGGCGAACGATCTCAGACAAGATGAACGAAAAGTTTAAATAAAAACATCAACAGAAACTACAAGTCAAAGATATCTTGATGCGCAAAAGAAATCACTCCACAAGGCAGAAGTGATAGATTTTCATTCACCAAAATAACACTATCAACGTGACATGTTTTGAACCAAACGACAACTACATATAAGGTCTAAAAAAGAAAAGAAAACAACAACACAAAACCCTAGATATCGAGTGGAAGAATATCATCAAGGTCCGCCTCAGGGGCCACAACATTTGTACTAGAGTGCATCGCCGCTCCTTGAGCAACCCCCTTGACTTGAACGGAAGCCTCCCCCTCGACCTCCTCGGGAACGTCATTCTCAGGATCAACTACAACATCCTCTCTAGCCAAGATCTCCAAAGCCTTCACATAGGTCGGGCCGCGAAAATCGGTGGAAGGAAACCTGATCGCAAGTTCCCGAAGCACTTCGAAGCTCTCCTCCCTGGCCTCATTACAAGCTTCCTCAAGGACCGACTCTAAAACAATGGAGACTTCGGCACGAGATCCTTCCAACTCTTTCACACGAGCCTGACAGGCCGACAGGGACTCCCTGCACGTACTCAGCTCCGCCGAGATCTTTAGTAATTTCTCTTCGGCAGCCGCCTTCTCAGCAACAGCGTTATCCAGAAGAGAGCCCTTGTGTTGCACCTCCTCGGAAAGTGCGCTTTTATCTTTTTCCAGCACATTGACAGCAGTTTTCAAAGCTGCCACTTCCGAAGAAAGGGCGTCTACGTCCTTCGAGGACTTCAAATATTTTTCCTCAGCAGCCAAACAGGTGGCCTCGATGGACGACTTAGTCTTTCTCACTTCGTCCAGATTATGCTCAAGATCAGCCAGCTTCTTCTCCAAGGAAGTGATCCTCTCCTTGGCCTTAAGCTCTTTCTCCAGATGCTTCTGAGAATTTTTAATGGACTAAGTTAAACAAGCCACTACCCTATCTTTCTCCGCCACAACTGAGTCTCTCTCCTCAGAAACCTTCTTCAAGTTTCCAACCATCCGAAGTACCTCGCCTTCCAGTTCTCTGTTCTTACCAAGAACCTCGGTAAGAAACAATATCCGAGCTCCTTCTTCTTCCTCCGTAATCGTCAGCCACGCTGATGACTCAGAAATGTGCTCGCATTGCAGACAAAGGGTTGAGAAATTTTGATCATGAACACGACCTTGCACAAAACAAGGAAGCAATTGCTTACCGAAAGCCCTTGAAGCTGCAGAAGATCGGCAATGTCATTTTGAGGGAACCGATTAAGTCTCGATTTGACCTCCTGAGACAAGATAGAAGTTATCTTCGACATCACCTTGGCAGGGTCGCCAATCAGAATCCCATCCCTGGGATCAATATGCGGAAGCTCCCAAGCTCCAATTGACGCACCCGCCTCGGGAACATGAGAAGGTTGTCCCGCATCTACCGAAATCCCTCTCAGATAAGAGCCCCCCGAAGGCTGAGCAACTCGAGTAACTCGAACCCGAACAGGCTCAAAAGCGATTGAGGCTTCAGGAACAGTGTCTTCAAGAACATCGATGACTTGCACATCATCGTCCGCATTCCTAGCAACGAAGGGAAAATCAGGAACAAGATCAGAAGGTCTCTCATCACTTCTCTCAACAGAATGAACCGTTGGAGACTGATATCCTGGCATGTCTCCCTATCCTTGTTAACCTTCTCTTCCTACCGCGAAAGCGTAACTTCATCAAGATCTTCCTTGCCGGCTAAGTCCCTCCCAAATTTAATCCGAAAGTAGAGAGAGGAGAAACCACCAAGGCCCTCTCTGTATTCTCCGGAGTCTTCTTCTTCGCCTTAGTGGTGACTTGTTTCTTGAGATTCAAAACCTTCCGAGCAGGTTCCCCATCAGTGACCCCCTAGGAATCGCGGGTCCTTTTCCGAGAGTTCACCCAGCTTTGAGGAAGCGGCTGCTCCTCGGCCCCCGTAAGCACATCTGGCTCCTCCCCCCCCTCAGGTACAGACTCCCCGGGTTGGTCACTTCTCCGCATCTCGGCTTGCTTCCACTTCTCCAATTAAGCAGACTTTAACTTCTCGGTACGAGCCCGTACTTTCATGAGAAGAGAGTTGGCAACACTTGAAGGATCCATTCCTTCGCCCGGTATATCAAAGGAAGAAACTCAATCAACAACAAAGGACTTTGGCAAGTGATGCTATAAAATAAAGCAAATCCTACCATTCGCTAAGTAAAGCCCACTCTTCTAAAGAATCTGTCTCCTCAAATAAAGATCCACAGGGATATCATAGCACCTGCGTAGCTTCTTGAGGTGATGTTTCTCGCTCTTAGAAAGCTTCTCCCTACTCGACACTTGGGTCCGAGGAACTCCCCACTCGGTCAACACCCCAAAGCCGTTCTCCCTCGAAATAAAGAAGAACTTCTCCTTCCATTTCTTAATGGAGGACAGCATAGACACGAGAAACCTCCTACTCGGCCTAGCGCCGAAGAAGTACCAGTCGGTGTGGGACTCTCTATTGAGGCTAAAAAACGTCTCAAAAAGAGTGGCAGAAGGCTCAATGCCATGATCGAGACAAACTATCACAAAACCGCACAAAGACCTCCAAGATTTGGGAGTCAATTGTGATGGACAAATACGAAGAGACTGGAAAATTTCAACAAAAAGAGACGGAAATGGAAGCCTAAGCCCTCCTAGAAAAGCATCAACATAAATTACGAGTTCCCCATCTCTACCAGAGCTTGCTCGATCTAAGGGACCAGGAAACCTAACTACAAGAAGGAAATTTTCAGACCTAATCCTATAATGTTCAACCAAGACATCCACCTCTTCCTGATTAAGGGTGCTAGAAAAAGCATCGGAGCACAGCCCTTGGCTTCTACCGGGTTTAAAGCCCTCCTTACTCGACGAAGGAACAACAGAAGAAGAGGATGCCATACCTCTAAAAAGACGCTCTTGGATCACTGCACGTGTTGAAGAAAACCAGAATCGCCTCTTGCCACCACACGAAGGAAGAAGAAGATGAATAGAGGAAACACCAATTGGATTTTGGAACCTGAGGAAGCCTTAAATCCGAATAATGAACCATCAAATCCAACACCAACGACCCAGATCAATCACCGGAAGGACACGGTACTCTATCTTGGTACACAAAACCCTCAATCCGATTTTTGGGGAAAAGCATAGAAGGAAATTGAATGAAGGAATGACACGTGGATCAAGAAGAGCGCGCCCATCATTATTTATCTCCCCACGCCATGCCGCGATTGGAAAGAATCTGTCCTTGAAGATTGTGCCATGACTTGCATTTAATGCCACAACTGCACACTGAACAAACGTGCGTCACAAGATAACAACCCCCCTTACCCAAGGAATTCCGCAAGATGCCATAACAAAGAATGGTCCACTCAGCCAAGGCATTGCTAGACACCGAGAACCTCCCTCAGAAAACAACAAAATGACTGAAGATCTTTGCCATGCTCAAATATGCTTAGCTCAACTCGCCCACTAACTCGCGAAATTCGCTCATCAGTCGAGCTCTTCGCAAGCATATGTGAGGGGGACTGATGATAGGGATGGAATTAGGGAGGCCACGTGTCACTTTGACAACCAGTCACTTGGGAATAATACATCAAACCTCCCACAACCCCCGGCTACCTTGCTCTCATGCCAAGTTACCCACCTTCTCGGAAAATGCCCCCAAGTGCCGAGGTTCTCAGGACCTCGGCCCCTACTCCCTTAAGAGAGGAACAACACAAAACATACCCCCCTTGATAGCCTCGCCCGAGAGGCTCTAGAACCTTCCAGAAGCCCAATCAGTTAGGCCGTTGAGAATCAGTTAGACGGTTAAGGAAAAACCATCTCAAGGTTGGCGTCTAGAAGCATCTATAAAGTCGCCAGGCTGGATCCAGGCCACTTGGCCTCCACTTGGCACCCACATGCTCTATTGAAGGATGACTTGCAGCCCAAGCCTCACCCCCCCACTCACACACCTATAAATAGAGGAGCTCATCACCTCACTAGTTGAGGTCATCCACTCTGGCGAAGCCCTGCCACTCTGGAGATTTGAGCCTTCTTCTTCTTCTTCTTCTTCTTCTTCTTCATTTCTCCTCATATGGGTCTCCAATGGAGCTCCAAATAGTAATTTGTGTTGATCGATAGTGGATCTTTGCTCCCTCCGATGGAGCCCGTGGTTTTCTCCCCAGTTTTGGGGTTTCCACGTTAATTTTGTGTGTTCCTTCTATGATTTGGAGTTTTCTTTTTGATTTCATGATGATCTTTCCCTTTCCCTCTAATATAAATTCAAATGTTGGGTGAAATTGGGTCTTCTTCCTAATTTCGCATCAACAATATATATATATATATATATATATATATATATATATATATATATATATATTACGGAAATATTTGGTAAAACACGCGTTGCCTGCCTAAATAGCCACCTGTCATAAACAAGGCTACATTTCTTTTGGCCACAAGACAATCAGTCACCACCAAATTCATTAGCATCAATTCTGTCCGGCAAATAAGGAGGGCTCACCCCTACAGAAAGTCCGTCGGAATTATACAAGAAGCAAGAAGGTGATAGCCATCTGGGTAAGAGCGTATCTAACGCCTCTACAGTAAGTAGATCTTATCCACTTGCCTCTACAGTAGGCAGATATTTTCTACTTACACATGTAGCACCTACACGGTAGGTAGATATTTTCTACTTACCTACGTAGCACCTACACAGTAGGAAGATATTTTCTTACCGCCTTAGATGATATTTTCTCATTCACAGCCTTACGTCACCGCCTTTTCTAAACCGCCTTTAAGTTACTATAAAAGAAGAGCAATAATAGGAAAAAGGGGGGATCGGAAAAACCATCACACAAAGAGCTGACTCATATCTAAGACTGCCTTCTTACAAGTTTTCTGACTTAAGCATCGGAGATGAATCCTGACAGAAAGGCCCAATTCTGATCACTCTTTTCTCCCTCTTACAGATTCATCCCAAAGGAAAGCTAGGGTAATTCCAAACGGATTTGCATAGGGTAATTCCGAGCGGATTTCCAAAGCATTCTCCGTGTTCTCCGTTCACAAGTTGAAGTAAGCGTCCACACCAACTATAAATTTCAACCATTTGTCGAAGGCTGAGACCAGATTACGAGGCCGCAGTAGCCAAAGCGTGAGGTGGACCAGTTTTTGGCATAAACAGTTTGGCGCCATCCGTGGGGACCCTTACAAAAAGCCAAATGATTATTACCAGAAGGTCAAAATGGATCCAAGAACAAGGAGCACCCAGTAATCCCGAAGGACCTGGCGAAGTCCGAGGGCATGAGGAGATTCCGTTGAATAATCAACCTATCTTACCTCCATCGGAAAATCCTTCCACCCCACCCCAAGAACCCATCCCGGAGTTTTACCTTAACATGCAGCAACAGTTGGAACGGTTAGCTCAAACTGTTCATACTTTAACTTATCCGTTACTTTCTCCCACACAAGTTCCACTAAGTGTGCCAATACTCACCAATTCCAAAGCAAGCGAGGGAGGACAAGAACCGCTTTCTCGCTAGTTTCCGTAACCCCCCTCCGTTCGACGTCGAGAACAAGCTGCCACAAGAACAGAACGACATACGAGAACGGAGCGGACAAGGACTGAACGGAATGGCCCATCTGTTCCAACTGTCGACAGAAGAACACAGCGACAGAATCTGTCACGGGGAAACAAGAAATCCGAACGCATGTTTTTAACATATGCTCGCCTTTCATCAAGGAAATATTGGAAAAGCAAGTTCCTGACAGTTTTCGACCACCTGCAATGATTGCATACGAGGGCAAAACTAATCCGTCTCGCCACTTGAAGTCTTTCCGATCGAAGATGCTTCTTTCTGGAATTACCGACGCTCGTATGTGCCGAGCTTTTCCCGCCACTTTAGAGGGAAAAGCTCAAGCGGGAAAAGCGCAAGACTGGTTTGTTGATCTTCCATCTAGCACAATTCCTTCGTTTCAAGTTCTAGCAGATAGCTTTATAGCTTATTTTGCTAATTACTCAAAGCAAAAAAAGACTCCATCTACCCTTCTGCGAGAGGGGGAAACGCTCCAAGCCTATTTAAACCGTTTCATAGATGAAACAGCAAACGTTGCAGATCTTATTCCGCGCATGGCTGTAACCTTCCTGATGGAGGGTTTGCTAGAATCCCCTTTTCGTTTTTTCCTCACCTTGGATCCACCAAAAACCATCCCCGCCCTCATGATCCACGCCCAGAAGTACATCAATTCTGATGAAATTTATACGGGTTGGGAAGAAGAGGCTCGACGCGCCCCTGTTGAACTCCGAAAGGGAAAATCCCATCAAAATGTCAACAGAAGGCCCCCGGAAATACGAAAAGAAGGCGGGCCACACAGAGACAGTAAGGGAGGACAAGAAACCTCAACACGCCCTCAGCGACATGTGCTGCAACCTAGAGAATCTTCAAAAGAAGAAAAAATTGTCAGATACGACCACCATACCCCACTAAATCAGACCAGAAGCCATATTCTCATGCAAATCCAGGATTAACAACTCTTGACATGGCCAAAACCTGCAAAGAATCCCGAGCGGCAAAAGAATAATAAAAGATATTGCAAGTTTCATCAGACTGGAGGACATGACACGGAAAAATGTACCCATTTGATGAACGCCATTGAAGATGTCGTTAGAAGGGGACAATTGGAGCAGTATATCAACATGGATATCCAAGAGGGGCCCAAAAATTCACAGCCAGAAGAAGAAGAAAAAAGGGAGATGGTCGGATTTATTAGTTGTGGTCCTGGTGTGGTGGTGAAAGCTCTGCCTCTCGGAAAAGCTATGCACGAATGGTGGGGGCCGCGCAGGAAACAGAAACGGCACAAAGAAGATCACGGCCTACGGCTCCCATCATTTTTTATGATAACGATGTCAGCAGGATTCGCCACCCCCATGACGACGCCTTAGTCATTGCCATCATGGTTTCCAGTTTCCAA
The DNA here is from genome assembly GCA_026586065.1 of Dioscorea zingiberensis. Lineage (NCBI taxonomy): Eukaryota > Viridiplantae > Streptophyta > Magnoliopsida > Dioscoreales > Dioscoreaceae > Dioscorea > Dioscorea zingiberensis. The sequence goes on from CM048822.1 coordinate 39,824,374, forward strand.
ATGAAGAGAGTTCTGATAGACAGTGGAAGTTCGGTTGACATTCTCTTTTGGAGTGCCTTCGAACGAATGAGATATGATGCGTATAATTTGCTTCGGTAAAATCATCCTTTATAGGGTTTTCCTGAGGAGTGATACCGTAAGGAATGATCTCTTTGCCGATTCCATGAGGGAAAGTCGCCTAGATCATCAACGGTGACAACAAATTTCCTAGTCGTAAATGCGTTGTGCTTCAAGTTACAACGCTATTCTTGGCGCATCAACCCTCAACGCCTTGAAGGCCGTAATTTCTACTTACCATCTTCTTCTCCTCAAATTTCCGACCTGAGAGTGGTAGTGGAGAGGTAAGAGGAGATCAACCTCTTGGCGGTGTTATGTTGCAACCCTCAAGGGAAAAGCTTTAAAAAGAGGCAAGACAAAAGTTTCGGAAGCCATGTTGATCAACAAAATAGCCGAACGGGAAGATGAAGAGCTTCGGCCCACACCAATTGAAGAATTGCTTACGGTTCCTCTAGACACAACTAGGATGGAACGCACAGTGCGGATTGGTGCAGATCTAACAACAGTGCAACAAGAAAATCTCATGGTGGTACTAAGGACCAATTCTGATCTCTTCGCCTGGTCATCAGAAGATATGCCAGGCGTAAAACGTGATGTCATTGAGCACCGCCTCAACATAGATCAAACAGAAACGGAGAAATTCCGCACCAGAGATGCAGAAGGCCACGGAAGAAGAAGTATCAACCCTTTTAAAGGCTGGGTTTATCCGAGAAGTGCACTATCCAGAATGGTTGGCCAATGTGGTTCTAGTAAAAAAGTCATCCGGAAAATGGAGGATGTGTGTAGATTTCACGGACCTAAATAAAGCTTGTCCCAAGGATTCCTTCCCTTTACCTTCAATTGATGGCTTGGTTGATTCCATGGCGGGGCACGAAATGCTGAGTTTTTTAGATGCCTTTTCAGGCTACAATCAAATCCGAATGGCCAAAGATGACGAAGAAAAAACATCCTTCATTACAAACACAGGAACTTATTGCTATAAGGTAATGCAGTTCGGTTTAAAGAACGCCGGAGCCACCTTCCAGAGGCTCATGAATACGGTTTTCAAAGAACAACTTGGCAGAAATGTTGAAGCTTATGTGGATGACATCTTGGTGAAGAGCCGAAAAGCCGACGAACACCTATCAGATTTACAAGAGGCCTTTCAGTCACTTCAGACTTACAATATGCAGTTAAATCTGAACAAGTGTGCTTTTGGTGTCCGGTTAGGGAAATTTCTCGGATTTATACTGACCCAAAGAGGAATAGAAGAGAATCCGGAAAAGGTCAAAGCCATTCTTGATATGGGATCACCCAAAAGCCTCCAAGAGATACAATGGCTTAACGGACGCCTAGCAGCTCTGGGGAGATTTATCTCTAAAGCCGGAGAGAAAAACCTCCCACTCTTCCAAGCCTTGCGAAAAGCACCAAAAATGGAGTGGACAGAAGAATGCGAGAAAGCCTTTCAAGAGCTTAAAGATTATCTCCGATCGCCTCAGTTGCTAGCTAAGCCGCAAGTAGGGGAAGAGCTCTACATCTGCTTGGCCGCTGCTCCTCGAGCGGTCAGTGCAGTACTTTTGAGGGAAGACAAAGGAGTTCAAAAGCCTGTCTATTACATAATTAAGATCCTTAACGATGCCGAATCAAGATATCTACCACTTGAAAAATTGTCTTTCACTCTCATCACATCCGCACTAAGATTAAGGCCTTACTTTCAAGCACACAAAGTTACGGTGCTAACGGATTAGCCTTTAAAGCAAATCCTCCATAAGCCTGAAAATTCAGGACGTCTAGCCAAATGGGTAATAGAGTTGGGTGAGTTTGATCTCACCTATAAACCCCGAACGGCAATCAAGGCTCAAGTTCTGGCAGATTTTATTGTGGAATTGACCATTCCCGCAAATGAGGATGAAGTCCGGCCAGAATATTCAGAAGAAAGCCCTTGCATCCCATGGTCCTTATATGTTGATGGATCAAGAATCAAGAAAGGTCGTGAGCCGGCCAGTCCTTTTATTCTCCTTCCAAATGGAAAATTACAACAGTACTTAAGTTCCAATTCCGAGCAACCAACAACGAGGCCGAATATGAAGCCCTCATCGCAGGATTGCGTTTGGCCAGAGGGCTCGGAATTCAACGCCTACATGTATATTCCGACTCACAGATAGTCGTTAGCCATACATTGGGCAACTTTGAAGCAAAGGAGGAGAACATGGTCAAATACCAAACAGTGGTAAAGAAGATAGTCCCCCACTTCGCTCATTTCCAGATTGAAAAAATCTGTCGGGCACAAAATAAAAAGGCGGACGCCTTATCCAAAAAAGCCACTGCGCCCAACGGCGATGCAGAATCTTCCTTCAACCTACAGTACCTTCCCACAAAAACTATTGAGGGGTTAGAAGGGGAAGTACAAAGTATAGCAGAAGAGTCAAGTTGGATGGACCCCATTAGAAACTACTTGCAAGGTGGACCTACACCATCCAACAAGACAGAAGCCAGATGAATCTCTTACAAATCCGCTCAATACACCATCATTGGCTAGAATCTATACAAGAGGTCCTATTCGCAACCCTTCTTACGGTGCTTACGTCCCACAGAAGCAAACTACATCCTTCAAGAAAATCATGAAGGTATTGGAGGGGGACATATAGGAGGCAAAGCCTTAAGTTACAAAGTCCTGCGACAGGGCTATTACTGGCCAACATTAACTCGAGATGCAGTGGCGTTCGCCCGAAAATGTGATGCCTGCCAACGGCATTCCAAGATTCAAAGACGACCACCAACACTGCTCACGCCAATTATTAGCCCTCGACCATTTGCTATCTGGGGAGTTGATCTCCTGGGGCCATTTCCCACTTCAACTCGACAAATGAAGTTTTTGATAGTGGCTATCATTACTTCACCAAATGGGTAGAAGTCGAGCCTTTGGCCAAAATCACGGAGAAAGCTTGTCAGGGGTTCTTATGGCGAACGGTTATCTGTCGATTCGGAATTCTGGTCGCCTTCATTTCTGATAATGGGCGACAATTCGATAACAAGGCTTTCAAAAGCTTTTGTTCAGAGCTCGGAATTGAATCCAGATTAACTTCTGGGACACATCCCCAGCCAACAGCCAAGTAGAGGTAACCAATCGCACCTTGCTCCAAGCTCTCAAAACCCGGGTCTCTAAAAAAGGAACCAACTGGGTTGAAGAAATTCCGGCGCTCTCCTCGAGCTTACGTACAAACCACCTGTAACCCCTACAGAGAAACTCCGTTCTCTCTCACTTATGGGGCGTAGTCGCCATCCCCGCAGAAATAGGAATGCCCACTCTACTGACACAGCAAATTTTCTCATCGTAAGAAAATGAGAAGAATCTCGAGCGGAACTTGACTTACTTGAAGAGCCTAAGAGAAGTCATGGAAACAAAGGCACCATCTATCGCCAAAGAGTAAAAGGTTCTATGACACAAGGGTAAAAGAGTCTTCTTCCAAATCGGCGACACTGGTCTTAAGAGAAAACGAGTTCCGTGGAAACAAAAGCCGAACGGGAAGCTAACTCCTAATTGGGAAGGCCCTTACGCCATACGTAAAATTGTCCGAAAGCAGTGCACCTATTATCCGGTAAATATGGAAGGAAAAATGCTCAAGCGTCCATTTCATGTCAACACTTGCGACGCTACTATCGGAATACCGTAGTCGCCTCCTAAATGTTCCATGGAATAAAAGCTTAAGCCCATTCTACAAAAATGAGGTGAAAATCCCATTCTACAAAATGAGATGAAAATCCCATTCCTAAAAAGATGAGTCGGAATTATCCTACAAGGATAAACGTATATAACTCTCATCCGTAAAACAAGGGGCAAAAATCCCGATCAAATATGAGGCAACAATCTCATTTACAAAGCAAGGATCTTACTCAACAAATTAAAGTCCCCAGATTGGACTAAGGAGAGAAGAACCTGCTATGAAGCTTGACTTACAAGCCAAATAAAGCAAAAAAGACCATGCGAAGGACTTCTTAAAATGGTTAAAACCATCACTCAGAAATAAATCTTCACCAAAGAAAAAGGTTTGTGTTTCATTCATATAAATTGAAATTACATTCCAAAATAACTAGGTGTTTACAAGAACATGTCCTAAAAAATCCCTAAGAACTAGGGCCCTCAGGGCGATCAGCCGCTTCTGGAGGAACTTGGCTTGGAGGTTCGGAGGGGGCTGGGACATGAGCCTCTGGAGTCTTTATAAGTTGCAACTCTTTTAGCTCCATAAATTTCTTCAAGACTCCAGCAAGCCCCATAGATAAAACGTCCGCAGGAGGAACATGGTGACCCACCTGCTGCACTACAGAATAAATGCGGGTAGCCCCTTCTTTGGCTTTCGCCTTAAGCCGAGCGACCTCTTTCTCCAATTTATCTGCTCGTTCAATTAGGTCTTTCATCTCTTGCGAGTCGGATTTAGGGGTCCTCTGCCTGGAAGCCAAGTCTTCCTTGAGTGTATCACGCTCCCCCTTGAGTTCCTCTAACTCAACCTGAATGTCGGCGAGTTCCGCAACCTTCAATTTTAGACTCCATGGGCATCAGTGCGCTCATCTAGAGCAGATTTAAGTTCCTGCTTCAAACTGCTAGAGTCATCCTGTAGTCTTTTGATATCCTCCTTAGCAGCCTGAAGAGAGCCCTCGGAACTCGCCAGCTTGGCCGCTAAGTCATTTTTCTCTTTTTCTATAGCGGCCAACTGTTGAAGCCGCTCGGCTTTATCCTTCTCAAAAGTATGGATAATAGCGAGCTGCTTCTTTTCTTTTTCCTCCAAGGCCTCCACCTTAGAGTTTAGCTGGGCAAATTCTGCCCTACTTGCTTCCATCTTTGCCAAGTCCTCTTGACAAAGATTGCCGACTCGATCCGCCCAATGCGCAGTCTACGAAATAACAAAGGAGTTATAGACGATACCAAATTTAGAAACAAAAGAAATGTGAGAACGTTCCTTACCAGCATGGCCGATAGGAAAAGCTGGGTGGCCTCTTCCCTCTGGCTCCCCGTAGCTTAGTGGAGAGCTGTTCGGGCTGCATGGCCATCAAAACATTTTTCACAGAAGCAACATCCCGAAAAGGGATGTCTTCAGAGGGCAACTCCTTCCCTTGAGTTGCCGGTCCTCTTAAAACCGAAGTCTCGCCACCCTCGCTTATCCAAGAGAGCCGCTTCTCCCGCCTCACCAGAAAACAAAACCTAAGTTAAAAAATTGTTGCGTAACAATGATACCCTTAAGAAGTAAATCCTTACCTCCTTGAGGAGGATATCTTCTAGTTGACTAGAAGAGGGCCCTTCAAAATTGGCGATAAAGCCGGGCGAGCCTCTTCCCATGTGTGAACTCACTGCTCAATCATAATTCCGGGACCCGGCGCGCCCTCGAATTCTTCCTCTTCGTCCTCCTCTCCCGTGAGGACCCTATAGCGGGGTCGCTTTTGCCCCCTTTCTTGGAAGAGTCGACCTCTTTTCTCTTCCTCTTCTTTTTCTCCTCCTTGGAGGTGTCAACACCTTTACTAGAAGCTGCTTCCTTCTTCTTCCGCCCACGAGGTAAAGGCGGATGAACCTCGCCTTCATAGGAAGCCAGGAGGCCCTTAACGTAGCTCAAGTCTTCATCCTCCATCGGACTTTCTGCAAAATAAAATTCCGGATAATGTTAGATATCGTGATTCAAGATCAAACTAAGATAGATACACGAATAAATCCTACCAGCAGATACTACTAAACGACATTTAACGAGGTTTTCATTGGTCAAGAACTCATCCATGTAAACCTTGGATAGACCCGTCATTGACTTAAGAAGAACCTCCTCTTCTTTCGTCATTTCCTCACAAACAATATCCGTTCGGGGAACCTCCCACGTTGTTCGGACATCCCACTCGAATTTATTTTTGACAAAGAAAAATTTACTCTTCCACCGCTTAATGGAAGAAGGAACTTTTCCTAAAAACTTTCTTCCGGAACGAGCCGAGAACTAATACCAATCGGCATTAGACTCTAAACATAGGCTAAACAACATACGGAACCAACGGACGGTCGGACTTACTCCGTAATTTTTTAAAACAATGACAAAGCCGTTCAGTAACCTCCAAGAATTCGGAGTCAGCTGTGAAGGACACAGATGATACTCCTCTAGAATTGCCTTAGCAAAATCAGAAAAAGGAAGCCTAAGGCCACCTCGAGCAACGAGATCTCTTGATAGATAGCTATCTCTCCTTCCTCGAGAACTCGCCCTCTCCCCAGAACAGGGAACCCTAACCTCAAACAGAGAGAGATCTATCTCATATTTCTCTACCAGGCTATCTACATCCTTCTGCCCAAGAAGACTTATGAACGTACCAGACCCCCTACCAATTGCCCTAGAAGCAGGATGAACCAGCGAACATGGGACTGGAATATCCCTAGGTTCACCTGGAATCAAAGACCCGTGAGAAGGGATCAAAGACCCGTGAGAAGAACTAGAGGAAGAAGATACAGCACTAGTCATTACCTTAGAAGAGAAAAGGACAAGAAAAAGATACAGAAAGCTTAAGACGAGGTCTCGCCGGAGAAGAAGAAGTTTTGAAACGACACAATTCGACTTTTGAAATAAAACCCTTTTTGCCTGTACGATTCCGCTTATATGTAAAGGAGATAAATCCCTGGCCGTTAGATCCCGGAGCGACATCCCAATCGAACCGCTTAACCAAGGGTTCCTAAATCTGGACCGTTCAGATACCCATTATCACTTTTCCTCAAACAAATTAAAATTCCGATCACGTCAGCATACCAAACGCCGCCTAACAAATAGAAAACCGCGCTTATCATGATGTTGATAAACACGCACGCCGCGCACATCGCGCCACTATCTCCCTTTAATGCTAAATAGTAGGGGAGACACGTGTCGTCTCAGGGAATAACAGGTGTTGTATAGAGCCCGCATCATAAGAGACAAAACGCACACATCCCAACATAGGATCACCAGTGATCATTTCTTCATGAAGAAATCGAAGACTTTATGAGCAAATTAATAAACTTTATTCATGTTACAACGACAATAGTATTAAAAAGCACACAACAAAGCAACATGGCAAACCTCGGTAAACATACTCTCCGTCAGAATTCCCTAGTTAACAATCCACAGATCCGTCCGAGGACCCACCCAGATAAGATTCAGAGGAGACGCACGGACTTCCACACGCCCGTCACCCTCGTTATCGCTTAGGAAATCCCTAAGAAAGCGCTGGGCGTAAGATGGGGGCCCACTTCTCTCTCTGGCAGAGTCGCCTCCCAAACATTTCAACCTCAAAGCGCACATCCCTCGCATAAGTAATAACTAAAGTGATAATTAAAAGATCCCCTGCTCTACGTCATGGTCAACATGGAAGGTTTCCCACCCTTCCTCAATGCTTATCTCACCTAATCCCCTATCAACAACCAGCATTGATGGCCATACACAGCCGTTCGGACTTACCAATTGGATAACCCCAGTCCTCAATTCCGATAAATGCTCGTAAAACGAACTTGGAATTCGTAAGTGACGAGAACACTGGGTAAAAGTAAAAAACTTAAAAAAGGACAAACGCTGAGCCATTTTTCCAAAACGCAAGGATGACAGTAGAATGGATAAAAACACTATCCATGCTAGCTCCTTAAATAGCAAAACTTGGTGACACTATAGATGAAAATTCCGGAGAAAAATCTACCTCGATTTAAGACAACACAACAAGTGTCGGTTACCTATTAAAACACATGTATCTAGAAAGAAACCTACACCCACATAGACACGCCAAATTTAGGAAGATACTTGTTCTTGAACCAAGCTTAAAAGTACAATTTGACTCACTCCTCGCTCAGATTTTTCGAACAAGTACACTCTGGGGGGGACTAGTGTTACGGAAATATTTGGTAAAACACACGTCGCCTGCCTAAATAGCCACCTGTCATACACAGGGCTACATTTCTTTTGGCCACAAGACAGTCAGTCACCACCAAATTCATTAGCATAAATTCCGTCCGGCAAATAAGGAGGGCTCACTCCCACAGAAAGTCCTTCGGAATTATACAAGTAGCAAGAAGGTGATAGCCATCTGGGTAAGAGCGTATCTAACGCCTCTACAGTAAGTAGATCTTATCCAATTGCCTCTACAGTAGGCAGATATTTTCTTCTTACACAAGTAGCACCTACACGGTAGGTAGATATTTTCTACTTACCTACGTAGCACCTACACAGTAGGCAGATATTTTCTTACCGCCTTAGAAAATATTTTCTTACGGCCTTAGATGATATTTTCTCATTCACAGCCTTACTTCACCGCCTTTCCTAAACCGCCTTTAAGTTACTATAAAAGAAGAGCAACAATAGGAAAAAGGGGGGATCGGAAAAACCATCACACAAAGAGCTGACTCATATCTAAGACTGCCTTCTTACAAGTTTTCTGACTTAAACATCGGAGCTGAATCCTGACAGAAAGGCCCAATTCTGATCACTCTTTTCTCCCTCTTACAGATTCATCCCAAAGGAAAGCTAGGGTAATTCTGAACGGATTTGCATAGGGTAATTCCGAGCGGATTTCCAAAGCATTCTCCGTGTTCTCCGTTCACAAGTTGAAGTAAGCGTCCACACCAACTATAAATTTCAACCGCTTGTCGAAGGCTGAGACCAGATCACGAGGCCACTGTAGCCAAAGCGTGAGGTGGACAAGTTTTTGGCATCAACAATATATATAATATTCAATTCCTTTTGAGCTTTTTCATCAAACATACTTCCATTCGTGTTAAAAAGATAATTGCTCAGTATAATAGAAGTATAAAACTCAATCTGCATTGCTATTATAATAAGAACATATATATAAACACTATAGACTGAATCCTAAGAAGCAGCCAATCGCTGCTATGTTTGTCTTTCTGCATCATGATCATAAAATAAAGAAGATGGGGAAATTCATCCTATTTTGCATATATATATACACCCCTAACATACATAAATATTAAAGTGAGTTTAATGCAAAACTCATTTGTTCCATATCCACAAGAACACAAGAAAACAAGAAAACAAGGGAATTAAAAGGAGAAATTAAGGAAAAGAGATGGATCCAGGGAAGAGGCAGTGCATGGGAGGAACAACAACAATATGAATGAATATATATGTCTTCAATTCGATCTCTCCAGGTTTGATATGCTGTATTGTTGATGAATCCATCCCATGCTCCACCTTATCCCTGTCTTTCTGCCCTCCCTCTTTTCCTCCTTAATTAACCCACGCACAAACATACATACATACACATTCATCATCCATTACTTGAAGACTCAAAATAGGGCATAAATTAGTTCAAGACATCATCTAACCAGTTTGACAAATTGTGCTTTCAATAGTCCTCAATATGATTCAAAAGTTTGTGTCACAAGTCAACACAAAATACATAGGTAAATAATATGATAGAAACATCTACTCCCAAGTTGTTTCTAAGTAAGATGCGCTTCGAAAGATCTCCATCACAACTAACGAAGCCACCAAGCAAGATGAATCCATCTGGAACCAAAAAAAAAAATGTGATATGAAAATTATACCAATTTGGAATTATATAATGCAAGTAAAAGTAGAATAACTATTAGAAGTGCGATGGAGATACCCAACTCAGATAAAGAACTCCAACCAAAGCTTGCGAAAGTCCTCACATATTGCAAAAAAGGTGCGAGTTTCAGTATCATCTTTCATCAAGGCACGGTACAACCTCATAGCTTGTTCTGTGGAATAACCATATTGTGTTATCTTTATGCACTCATCTTGAAGCTCTTTGACAAAGCTCAGTGATCGACTAGATCTAACAGATTCAAATGCATCTCGGATAGTGATGGCTACTAATTCACGGGTAGTATCATCATTGTCATTCGACTTGTGCTTGCCTTTTCCTTTCCTTCTATGTGTTGGGCTTGTTGTTGTTGTTGTCGTTGGTTCAGAGATATCGGGCCGGTTATTGTTTAAGGGGGTGGCATCGTCATCTTCATTTGCCTCCTCGAATAACAAATCAGTGAAACTCTCAATGGGAGGGCTTTCTACTTGTGCCGTGTCATCCTCCATTTGTGTGCCAATACGAGTTCCAAATTGAACCGCAAATCAACCACAAGCTTGATCATTTCCACATATAGCCTCGAGCAGATCAAGATCCTCAATCGACTTGTTCAAATATGGTTCATCTTGTGGATGGGCCTGTAATAAAGAAATTAATTATAAACATTATCAATTAAAATCATAATGTACAAGATAAAAGATACCTTAATGTATTCCATATATTTGGCCTCGCCCATGATGATCATTTTTGAGTTGTCATCCCAACCCATGCCACTCATTTCCTTTAATTATCTAACTCTTGCCCACCGTCGTCGTATGTCCTGAAATGATTATTTACATTGGTCTCCGTTATCGTCACCGCGAATTTTTCTCTCATGGCTCGAGCAACGGCTTGAATTGCTTGTGGCTTGAAGCCCTTGTCAACCTTTAAACCCTCCTCAACTTGTGTTTCCATGAATCTTATAAAGTATCTGCTTTCAACTCCTGTCCATCGTTTTGTAGCTGATGCCCTTGATGTTGTTTTCATAACTGATGATGTTTGTGAGTCATCTAATGCATTAAATCCATCCATGATGCAAAGCTGAAAGAAAAGCAAGATCACGATTAATTAACTGTCTTGAAATAGTAAGAACCATATTTAACATAGATTTAAGCTAGGGTATTAACACTGCAGCCTGCCAATTCCATACATTAATGACAACACCTTTGAAATATAGAAGACTCCTATTCTTTCTATACTCTATTGTTGTCCTAGAAAATCCAAATACATTCATTATACAAATAATGACTTCTATCTAGTTACACAGGTATGAACATACAGTTTCATGTACCCAGTTATATAAAGTATGAGCACACTGTCAAAGAACTAACTCTATTTATTGATCACAAGAACTAAATATGAAAAAAAAAACAAAACAAAAAAAAACATCACAAAAAATAAGCAATTTTAACTAGTTACTTTCTCAATATCTACACTTTATTGATCAAACAAAGCTCATATGTCTCGATGCTCTAACCACAATAAACTCCAATAAAATGGTATGGATGATGTAAGTCATTAGGATTATACAAGTCACTCTGCAGAATGGACCATGGAGCTGCTAGTTATCCAGTTCTCATTGTCTTTGTGGTGGCTCTTACAGAGTACAAACTTGATGTGCAAATGGCTCTCTATTCTAGTCTCTCCCCTCCATGAATTGGTGATCAGTGAACAGTACTGTACCATATGTTGTCAGAGATATGGCTGATGAAATGAATTGCCATGATCATCTCCTAGCAATTTGAAGACCAGATGAGGCCAAAAAGGATTTTATTTTATTTCTTAGGAACTCATACTCTGTTCATCTCCTTGGTTCTTTGTTGCATTTTCCTCATCTCTCATGGTGTGTAATGTGTACAACATCACCACTTAATTTGTGGGTACCAACTCTGAAAAATCCACAGCTTTTCTATTCACAAGCATCTGATCAACCCCCCCCCCCCCCCTCCTCTTCAATAGGTAACCCCAGAAACCAATGCCACAGTACATGCAAAACCCCACTCCCCCACCCCTCTGTGGAGACACTGAAAACTGGAGAAAGGAATGTGCTAGCAGCATGCCAAGGTAAATGCCATCCTATCTCTTAGTTTTTAATATTCTACTATTTTTTTCTTTTCAGTTTGTCAAGGAGACAACAAAAAAAACCTTGATTGATTGATCACCTGGTCACTGTAGCTATATAGCCTGCGGTAATAACTCCTAATATTCTTTTCACAATAGATAAATGGACTTAAACAGAGCCGGTCTTATGAAATTTTTTTAAAAAAACAAGGGAAAACAAATCAAGGAGTAAAGTAAATAGTGGGAAGATGAAACAGAAAGAGTACAGTGCCTGCCCACCCATCCATGGTTCTTTGCTACTCTCTTTCTTCTCCCCACCAGCACACCGCCCTACTCTTTACTTGCATTCCATCTATTTTGTTTTTCTAACAACTCTTAGCCCTCCCTTTTGTTTATGAGTTTCAGTAAAGGAGACGTCTAAGTCTACATAGCAAGGTGACAAATCATCAGTTTCTACTTTGGGGGAAAATAATAACTAGGACTGAAGTTAGTTTTCAAAGCTGCGAATAGGAGAATCATGAAAAATATTTCTCTGGGCATGAGCTGAAAATTGATAGTAAGAAGATGCATGAAGATAAATAAATAAAAGCTGGACAACTCATTCAATGAAATTTCTTAGAATTATAAATGGATAAGGGCCAGGTAAGACGAACATTGATAGAAGTTGCAAAACTACAAGACTTAAAAGTACATTCCACATCCATGATATTTCAATTATCAAGGAAAGTGAGGAACAAGAATAAATCCAGCTCTAAAAAATATGCAGATAAATACAGAGTTGAAGATGTTGCTTGTACACATTTTCAGAGCTGAAGATGGGTCAATTTTTTCAGGAAAAAAAATACAAAGAAGTTATTAGTTTTATTGTCAACAAAGCACAATTTTTTTATTCAATGCATAATCACGATGAACACAAGCTTGGAATGTCACCATACAACAAGAACACAAGAATAAATGCCACCATACCACATGATTCTAACCATTTAAAAATTTATAAGGTCACCATACAAGATACAACACAAAAAAAATGTCACCATACAAAGATGATTCTACTTGTTTGGAATATAACTACTTGTTTGCCCACATCCCTATGGTATTGAAACTTGTTCACGCCGACCAACCCACTCCTCGTGCTTCTTCTCGTTGTTCCCTAGCAAAGGCTTTGTGAAGACTATTATGGTATTCAATCTTCCTCAAAGAGAATAAAGTCATCTTCACCGCTACTAAGGATATAATTGTATAAGATACAGCATGCTAAAACAAGCTCTGCATGTGTCTCAAAAGGATAAAAAAGGCCTAGGCACGAGGACTAAAGCGCCCCTTCAAAGAACAAAATGCTCGTTTAATGGAAGTACGTGCAGATGAATGTCGTAGGTTAAAAACTTCCTAAGGGTTTGCAGGTGTCCGTGAGCCGAACTCCTTTAGGTGATACCTAACACCCTTGTAAGGAGCTATAAAACCAGGTCTTGTCGCGTATCCGACATCAACCAAGTAATACTCTCCTAATTACATGAGAAGAAATAACTTATAGTAAGTTAAATTGCTACATTTATCTTATTCCCTAATATATTTCATGTAAATTAATGAAGTTAGATACCTTCGGGGACTTTTAACCCATTAGGTCTTTCAAGTTCATCACCGAGAACTAAAGAATCATGTGTCGATCCTTCCTAACAGGCGAGAACATAAGTAAACGGCAAATTGAAGTCTACAGCTGCGAGGACGTTTTGTGTTGGGTAAGGTTTTCATCCTCGAAATGCTGCTACTTTAGATACTGGAACAGAGGCATGAATGTGTGTTCCATCTTGGGCCCCAATACAATCCTAATGTTGAATATTATATGTTAGAATTAATCTTTAGAAAAATACAACTATGTCATGCCTAATACAAAAATACCTTGAAGTAAGGATATAGCGTGCTCCTAGCAGCTATATATTGATGTGTTTGTGTACTTGGTGGCTGCACGTATTCATGTTGCAATTCCCCAATTGCGAACAACACGTGATTGAAGTACCTACTAACAGTCTCGCCGGAACTCAAGAAATTGTGCGCCATAACACGGTTGCGATGATTATACCCTATTATGTTCAAGAACATTAATAGCTCCTCCACGGTCATGTGTAATGTATCGCGCAGTAACCCTTTTCCACGTAATATTGTGCATAAATTGAAAAAAGTGGACTTGTTCATGTGGACCATATTGATACTGGTGGAGTCATTTCTTTCTACCAACCTAGACAAATATTTTTCTCTTATTTCAAACCTTGCACGTGATGGTTCTCTACAAATTCTATGCCTTTTGTTTTGCAACCGTAATAACACGGCGTAGGCCGCAGTCAACACTGTTATTTGCAAGAGGTATAACTCCTCATCTTCAATGATCCATCTAATATAGAATTAGTACAAAATAAGTAAATCGTGGAGTATAAAACGAGTATAAAAGCATGACATGGAAATTAGACAAATAAGTATAAATTTGTACCAGGAATTATGAAATGAAAGAGAGAAAGAATATATATATTGTTACTGATATATTTGGTAAGACAGATGTCAATGACCTAGGGACCACCTGTCACACACAGGACCTTGCGTTCTCAGCCACGTAGCATCGTTGGCCACGTGACAATATCACCAAATAACCTTGCACAATTCCGTTCGGCAATAACGTGAGGAATATATCCTGCGAATAAGTCCGTCGGAATTATAATTATGATGTTCCTTACACAAGGCGCGGGGTGGAAGGAGAGAAGTAAAATATCTAACGCCTTCTACAAAGTAAGTAGGTCTTATCCACTTACTACAGTGGGCAGATATTTACCCTACTTGCCTACAAAGCACCTACACGCTAGGTAGATATTTTCCTACCGCCTTAGAAGATATTCACCTAGCCCACCGCATTACCCCACCGCCTTGCAAGATATTTGCTTAAGCCGCCTCTCACTTGCTATAAAAGGAGAGGAAGGACAATAAGGAAGGGGACCGAAAAATACTCACTACACATTACACAAAGCATTTCCTAGAACTTCTTACCCTAATTTCTGACTTAAGCATCGGAGTTAAATCCGCGAGAAAGGCCCAATTCATTATTTCTCCCTCCTCTTCACAGTCTATCGATTGGATAAGTCCGGACGGAATTCTTGGCGCCCTCAGCGTCTCCTTGCTGCAAAAGCAGTAAGCGTCCACACCAACTATAAATATTAACCGTTTGTCAAAGGCTGAGACCAGATCACGAGGCCACAGTAGCTAAAGAGTGAAGTCGACCAGTTTTTGGCATCAACAGTTTGGCGCCGTCCGTGGGGACCCTTACGAAAAGCCAAATGACCACTACCAGAAGATCAAAGCGAATCCAAGGACAAGGAGCACCTACTAGCCCTGAAGAACCTATTAAACTTGGCGAAGCCCAAAGATATGAAGAAATCCGATCGGACAATCCACCCATTTTACCCCCATCAGAAAATCCGTCCATCCAACCCCAAGGGTCCATTCCAGAGTTCTACCTTAACATGCAGCAACAACTGGAACAATTGGCTCAAGCTGTCCACACTTTGACCCATCCTCCACCTCTTCCCGCACAAGCCCCAACACCGAACGTATCGACGGTCCCGCTAGCTAATTCTGAAAGCAGAGGGAGGACGAGAACCCGCACCCATAAGGAGAAAAGAGAAAGAAAAACCCTTTTCCGCTAGCTCGTAACCCCCTTCGCTCGACGAGAGAGCAAGTCGCTACAAGAACCGAATCGGACAAGAGCGAACAAAATAGCCCATCCATACAAACCGCGGAATGGAGGGACCCAGTGCGTGACTTTTCCCAAGAAAACAAGAAATCCGAACGGCATATTCTCAATATGTGTTCGCCTTTGTCAAGGAGATATTGGAAGAACGAAGTTCTCGATGCCTTCAAAGCCACCTATTATGACCGCATATGAAGGCGTAACCGATCCGTCCTGGCCACCAAGTCTTTTCGATCAAAGATGCTCCTCACCGGAATTACCGACGCCAGATGTGCCGAAGCTTTTCCCGCCACCTTAGAGGGAAAAGCGCAAGACCGGTTTGTCGATATTCCATCTAGCACAATTACTTCTTTCGTGATTTTAGCAGATGGCTTTTAGCCTACTTTGCTAATTACTCAAAGCAAAAGAAAACCCCGCCTACCCTTTTGCACGTTAAACAACGAAAGGGAGAAACACTCCAAGCCTATTTAAATCAAGTTATATAGACGAAAACAAAGAAATGTTATGACCTTCTTCCGCTGAATGGTCAGAACCTTCTTTAATGGAGGGACTGTTAGATTCCCCTTTCGCTTTCTCCCTCACTTTGGATCCGCCTAAAGACAATTCCCGCTTATGAGCCACGCCTTTAAATACATCAATTCCGGCGAAATTTATAATGGGTTGGGAAGAAGAGACTGACGTGGGCCTCGTAGACACCCTAAAAGGAAAAACCTACCAAAGTGTCAAATAAGGCCCCGGATATACCGGAAGGAAAGAAGATCATACAGGACGCATAAGTGGCACAAATGTAAAACCTCAAAACCTCGACACGCTCAACGCATATATGCCGCAACCCCCGGTGAACCCACAAAGGAAGGAAAGATTGTTAAATATGATCATCATACCCCACTAAATCAAACCAGAAGCCATATCCTTATGCAAATTAAAGAGCAAAAGCTTCTGACATGGCCAGAGCCTGCGAGAAATACCGAACGGCAAAAGAATAGTAAGAGATATTGCCAGTTTCATCAATCTAAAGGACACGACACGGAAAAGTGTACCCACCTGATGAATGCAATAGGAGATGTCGTTCGAAGAGGACAGTTGGAGCAATATATCAACCTTGAGATCCAGGAGGAACCTGAAGCTTCACAGCCTGCAAAAGAAAAAGGGGAGATGGTAGGGTTTATTAGTGGTGGCCTGGCCGGGAGGGAAAGTTCCGCCTCTCAAAAAGTTATGCTCAATGGTGGGAACGACGCAAGAGACGTAAACACCACGAAGAAGGTCTCACCCGGCTCCCATCATTTTTATGATAACGATGTTAGTAACGTTAAATTACCCCTTTGATGACGCTACCGTTATTACGCATCAAGGTCTCCGGCCAAATGAAGAGAGTTCCATAGACAAGTGGAAGTTCAGCTTGATATCCTCTTCCTCGGAGTGCTTTCGAAAGAATGAGGTATGACGCGGATGATTTACTTCCCCGTGAAAATCATCCTTAGTAGGGTTCTCCGGGGGTGAGCATGTACGTAAGGGATGATCTCTCTACCGCCATTCTGAGGGAACGCACTACCGATCATCAACCGTGACAACGAAATTCTTGGTTGTACGATGTGCTTCAAGTTATAACGTGATCCTTGGCAGGCCAACCCTCAACGCCTTGAAAGCCATCATCTCAACTTACCATCTTCTCCTCAAATTCCCGACTGAGAGTGGTAGCGGAGAGGTAAGAGGAGACCAACCCTTAGCTCGGCAATGTTACGTCTCGACCCTCAAAGGGAAAGTCCTAAATAAAAGGAAAACAAAGGTTTCGGAAGCCATGCTAGTCAGCAGAATAGCCGAACGGGAAGATGAAGAACTTCGACCTACACCGGTAGAAGAATTGCTAATAGTTCCCCTAGACGCGACTCAGTAAGGCAGACCGAGACAAGCGGATTGGGGCAAACTTGACAACCGCACAGCAAGAAGACCTCATGAGAGCATTAAGGGCAAATGCTGATCTCTTCGCTTGGTCATCAGAGGATATGCCAGGCGTAAAAGGCGACATCATAGAACACCACCTTAATGTGGATCAGTCATTTAGGCCTATGAAACAGAAAAGAAGAAATTCCGCTCCAGAAAGACAGAAGGCCGCAGAGGAAGAAGTATCAAACCTCCTAAAGGCTAAGTTTATACGAGAGGTGTATTACCCAGATTGGTTGGCCAATTTTGTTCTCGTAAAAAAGCCGTCCGGGAAATGGAGAATGTGCGTCAATTTCACAGACTTGAACAAGGCTTGTCCAAAAGATTCGTTTCCTTTACCGTCAATTGATGGTTTGGTTGACTCTACAACGGGGCATGAGATGCTAAGTTTCTTAGACGCCTTTTCAGGCTACAACCAAATCCGAATGGCCAAAGACGATTTAAGAAAAAACATCCTTCATTACAAGCACCGGAACTTATCAAGCTTTACAGTAATGCCGCTCGCTCAAAAACGCCGGTGCCACCTTCCAAAGGCTCATAAATACGCCTTCAAAGAGCAGATTGGTAGAAATGTTGAGGCGTATGTGGATGATATCCCGTGAAAAGTCAAAGCCGCTTAACATCTATCGACTTACAAGAGGCTTTTCACCACCCGGTTACACTATGCGGTTAAACCCTAATAAATATTCCTTCTGTTCGATCAAGAAAGTTCTTGGGATTTATGTTGACACAAAGAGGAATAGAGGCAAATCCGTAAAAGATCAAAGCTATTCTTGACATGGGATCGCCTAAAAGTCTTCAAGAAATTCAACGCTTAATGGACGCTCGCAACACTAAGCGTGTTCATCTCCAAAGCCGGAGAGAGAAAAATCTCCCTCTCTTTCAAGCCCTCGCTAAAAGCGCCAAAAATGGATTGGACGGAGGAATGCAAAAGCCTTTCAAGGGCTTAAAATTATCTCCGATCACCTCAAATTTATTGGCTAAGCCGCAAGTGGGAGAAGAACTCTACATCTATTTGGCTGTCATTTTGCCCGAGAAGGTGAGCCTTGGTTCTTTTAAGGGAAGATAACGGGGTCCAAAAGCCAGTCTACTACACAAGTAAGATCCTTAACGATACGGAATCAAGATATCTGCCACTTGAAAAATTGGCCTTTGCTCTTATTACATCTGCGCGAAGATTGAGACCATATTTTCAAGCCCATAGGATCACAATATTGACTGATCAGCCACTAAAGCAAGTTCTTCATAAACCGTGAAAATTCCTGGACGCTCTAGCCAAGTGGGTTATAGAATTAGGCGAAGTTTGATCTCACCTACAAACCCCTAACGGCAATCAAGGCCCAAGTATTGGCCGATTTCATCGCTGAATTAACTTTTCCTCGCGAACGAGGGCTTAACTCCCTTCACGTAATCCGGAAGAGTGTCTTAGCATCCCGTGGTCTTTATACGCTGATGGGTCAAAGAATCAAGAAAGGTCGAGTGTGTTTTGTCCTTTATTCTCCTTCTAAATGGAAAGTGGCGGCAAAGTGCTCAAGTTCCAATTCCGGTTTAACTCAACAATGAAGCCGGAATATGAAGCACTCCTTGCCGGATTACACCTCGGCCCGGGGCTCTGAGCTCAGCTGCCTACATGTGTAATCCGATTAGTAGCTAGTCGTGAGCCACACCCTAGGCAGCTTTGAAGCAAAAGAAAAGAACATGATCAAATACCAAGCCATAGTGAGAAAATAGTACCATGCTTCGCCTATTTCCAGATTGAGAAAATTTGCCGAAAGAAACTAAGAAGCGGACGCCTTTATCCAAAAAGGCCACAACGCCAAACGGAGATGCGTAATCCTCTTTAACCTACGCATCTTCCCACAAAGACTATCGATAGACCGGAAGGAGAGGTACAAAGTGTGGCCGAAGAGACAAGTTGGATGGATCCCATAAAGAGTTTCCTACAAGGTGGGCTCAAGGCCACCCAAAGAAAGCTGGAGGCCCGACGGATCGCCATAAATCCGCCAAGACACCATCATCAACTAAAGCCTGCATAAAAGGTCCTACACACAACCTTTCTTGCGATGCTTACATCCTACGTAGTTAGCTACATCCTTCACGAAATTCATGAAGGCATCGGGCGGTGGTCACATAGGAGGCAAAGCCTTGAGTTATAAAGTCTTGCGGCAAGGTTATTACATCGCCAACGCTAACTCAAGATGCAATAAGCGTCGCCGAAATGTGATGCCCGCCAAATGGCATTCTAAAAATTGAGAGACGACCCCAAAGACCTACTTTCTACCAATTATCGGTCCGCCACCGCTTGCTATCCGGGAGTTGATCTTTTAGGGCCATTCCCTACTCGATCCGACAACCGAAATTCCTAATAGTCGCTATCGACTACTTCACCAAATGGGTGGAAGTTGAGCCCTTAGCCAAAATCACGGAGAAAGCTTGTCGTGGATTCTTATGGCGAAGGTCATCTCAGCCGATTCGAATTCCAGCCTTCATCTCCGATATAATGCGGGCATGCTTTGATAACCGTGCTTTCGTGAGTTTCGCTCAACTCGAATTGAATCCAGATTGACTTCAAATGACACATCCCCAAGCCAACGGCCAGTAGAAGTGACAAACCGTACCTTACCTCCGGACTCAAAACCCGGTATCCAAAAATGGAACCAATTGGGTGGAAGAAATTTCGAGCGCCTTTGGGCCTACAGACAACTACGGAACTCCCACGGGGGAGAGTCCATTTTCCCTTACTTACGGGCCGGCCGCCATTCCCGCAGGTAAATAGGAATGCCTACTTTGCGTAACACAAATGTAAGTTCTCGTCAAGAAAATGAGAAAAATCTCCGAGCCGAACTAGACCTACTTGAAGAACGAAGGGAAATGGCGTATAAAGGCCACCGCCTATCGCCAAAGAATCAAAAGGTTCTACGACATAAGGGTAAAAGAGTCTTCTTCCAAATCGGCGATCTAGTCCTAAGAGAAAATGAATTCCAAGGAAATAAAAGCCGAACGGGGAAGCTAACTCCTAACTGAAGGCCCTTACGCCGCAAGTAAAAGAATCGTCCGAGCTAACACCTATTATCTAGTGAATATGGACGGAAAAACGCTCAAGCGTCCATTCCATGCTGAACACTTACGACGCTACTATGAATAAGTTCTGTAGCTGTCTCTTAAATTTCATGGAGTAAAGTTCAGGTCTTTCCATTCTACTAAAATGTGGTGAAATTCCCATTCCTAAAAGACGAGTCGGAATTATCTTACACAGATAAACGACAACTCTCAAAAGACAAAAATCCCGATCGAAGTATGAGGCGACAATCTCACTCATGAAGGCGAGTACCTCCTCAACAAAGTCCCATGATTGGACTAAGGACTCGTTACGAAGTTTACAAGCCAAAGGAAGAATAAAGAAGTTCGCAAATTTCTTACATGGTTCAAAGACAACCATCATTCGGAAATAAATCTTCACCAAAATAAAGGTTTGCATTTCATTCATATGAATAGAAATTACATTTCCAAGTGATTGAGAATTTACAAAAGCGCTCATAAAAGAAAAAATCCTAAGAGCTAGGGCCCCTGTGGTAGCCACACCGCCTCAAGGGACTTGGGTAGAAGGCTCCAAGGTAGCGGGACAGGAGCCTCCGGAGTCTTGATAACTTGTTGCTCTTTCACTCAAGTGAACTTCTTCAAAACTCCAAATACCCCCATAGACAAAACTTCCAGGGAGGAACGTGATGGCCCACTTTTGCACCACGGAATATATAATGAAAGTGGCTCCATCTCTAACTTTCTACTCTAAGCCGCAACCTCCTTCTCTAATTTATCCGCCAGCCTATCAAATCCTTAATTTCCTCAAGGAAGTCGGATTTAGGAGCCTTCAAGCTGGAAGCCAAATCTTCTTTCAAGATGTCACGCCCCCTTTATTTCCGCCAAATCAACTTGCACGGTGGTAAGCTCAGTAGCTTCATCTTTAGGTCCCATCGAAGGCCGCCGCTTCATCCCGAAGTCGATTGAAGTTCCTTCTTCAAACCGCTAGATTCATTTTGTAACCCTTTAATAGCCTCCTCGGCAAGTAAGAAGAGAACCGTTAGAAGTGGATAATTGGGCCGCTTAAATCGGCCTTCTCCTTTTCCATAGCGTCACCGCCAGAACCGCTCGGACCTATCTCGCTCAAGGGCCCGGATAGCATCAAGCTGTTCTTTCTCCTTCTCTTCCAAGGCCGCCACCCTAGAGCTTAATTGGGCAATGTCTGCCCTATTCATTTCCATCTTTGCCAAATCCTCTTGGCAAAGATTGCCGACTCGGTCCGCCCAGTGTGCCGTCTGCAGAATAACAAGACGCTCGTAAAAAACGCGCCAAGTTTAGAAATAAAAGGAAATGTGAGAACAACCCTTACGAGCATAGCCGAGCGGAATAGTTGATAAGTGGCCTCTTCACTCCCAAATCAGAGTTTCGCGGAGAGTCGCTTTCGGCCTCATGGCTATCAAAACGTCCTTACGGACCCGATTGTCGCCAAAAGGAGTATCCTCGTAAGATAACTCCTTTTGCTTAGTGGCGCATCCCTTTAAAACCGAATCCGCCACTTTTAATTTGTCTAAAAGGGCCGCTTCTCCCGCCTCCGCCTATAAAATAGAACCTAAGTTAAAAAATTCTACCCTTAGAAAAAATATATATAGAAATTCTCACCTCTATGAGAAGGATGTCCTCCGCCGCTAGAAGAAGGACCCTCGGAAATTGGGGATAATCACGGGCGGACCTCTTCCGCATCGAACCTCTTCCGAGGCACCCCACTGCTTCTTCTCGCAATTCCGGACCTCGACACGCCCCTCGAATTCTTTCTTTGGTCCTCCTCTCCCGTGAGGACCCTACACCCTTCTTGGAAGAATCCGCCTCCTTTCTCTTCCTCTTCTTTCTCTCCTCCTTGGAGGTATCACTCCCTTGGCCAAGTACCACTTCCTTCTTCTTCACCGCCATGAGGCAAGGCGGATGAACTTCGCCTCAAAAGAGGCCAAAAGACCCTTAACATAGCTTAGGTCCTCATCCTCCATCGGATTTCCTACTAAACAAAGGCCAAAATAAGTCACTTCACCGTAGTTAAAAATCGCACCAAAGAAGATACATCGAATAATGCCTACCGCGACACTATTAAATGACATTTAACAAGGTTTTCCTTTGTCAAGAACTCATCCATGTACACTTTGGATAGCCCCTGCCATTGACTTAAGAAGAACCTCCTCTTCTCCCGCTATTTCCTCACAAGCGATGTCCGCTCGGGAACCTCCCACTTTGTTCTGACATTCCACTCGGACTTACTTTTGACAAAGAAGAATTTACTCTTCCATCGCTTAATGGAAGAAGGAACTTTCCCTAAAATTTCCTCCCGTAACGAAATGGTAAGTAATACCAATCGGGCGCTAGACTCTAGGCATAGGCTAAAAAGCATACGGAACCAACCTGACGGTTGGACTTATTCCGTAATGCTTGAAAACAATAACAAAGTTGCTCAAAAGTCTCCAAGAATTTGGAGCCAACCATGAGGGACACAAATGATACTCTTCTAGTATTGCCTTAGTAAAATCGTAAAAGGAAGCCTAAGGCCACCCAATAGCAGATCTTGATAGATGGCTATCTCCCTTCCCTAGGAGAACTTGCCCTCTCCCTGCATCAGGAACCCTAACCTCAAACAGGGACAAATTTATCTCATACTTCGCTACTGTGCTATCTACTTCCTTTGTCCAAGAAGACTTATGAATGTGTCCACCCCTACCCGTTGCCCTAGACGCAGGATGAACCTCGAACCCCTCAACCGACGCCCCAAGTTCGCCTCGAAATCACGGATCGCAAATGTAAATCATGTGGTTGGATGAAGAAGGGACCAAGGGCTCATGAGAAGAACTAGAGGAGGAAGAAGTAGCGCTAGAAGTGGCGCTAGCCATTACCTTAGGAAAGAAAAAGATAACACAAACACAGAAAAACCAGAGCTCGCCGGAGAAGAAGAAGAAACCTTAGGAAGAAGACACGATTCAACTTTCGAGATAAACCCTTTTTGGCCTGTACGATTTCGCATATATATGAAAAGCAACGAATCCCTGGCCGTTCGATCTCAGTGTTACATTCCAATCAAAACCGTTGAACCAAAGCCCCCAAATCCTGACCGTTCAAATAGGACATTATTACTCCTCCAAGAAATCCGGCCCACGCCAAGATACCAAACGCCACTGACACATATTGGTAATCGCGCCCATCATCTGCCATTGACAAAACGCACACCGCGCATGTCACGCCATATCACCCCTTTTAATATGAAACAGTGCCAGAGACATGTGTCCCCCAAAGAAATAATGAGCACAATACCATAGAACCAACACCATAAAAAACAAAACACACATTCCAACATAGGATCACCAGTGAAGGCCATATTCCAACATAGGATCGCCAGTGAAGGCCATAAAAATACCAAAGGATTTACAAACAAAACGACAAACGTCATTTATTCAGGTTACAAACAAACAAAACAGAAATAACAAAAACATGTTATCCGACGGACTAAAGTTAAAAACCCGCGGATTCGTCTGAAGCCACGCTCGAATGAGACTCAGAGGAGACGCACGGACTCCCGCAACCGTCACTATCCTCGTTCCCACTAGGAGAACCTGGATTAACACGGGGGCGAAGGTAGGGACCCACTTCTACGCATGTGAGTCGCCTCCAAACATCTCAAATTCAAACGACACCCCCTCGAGATAAGTATTACAACCTAAAAGATCTCCCGCCTCCATGCCATGATCAACATGAAAAGCCTCCCACCCCAAGGCCGATGCATATCTCACCTGGGTCCCCTGCTAACCAAGAACGCTTTCCTCGCCACAATAGCCGCTCGGACTTACTAGGTGGATAAATCCGCACCTTAATTCCGGCTGTATGTTCGCGGAAAGGAGCTAGGAATTCGCAAGTGGCGAGAGCATTGGCTAAAAGTGAAGAATTTATAAAAGACAAACGCTGAGCCATGATACAAAGATTTCGACTATGAACGCTACCCATACAAGCCCTTAAGTAGAAAAATAGGCGAGAATTTCGAGAAAAATCTACTTCGATAACAACGAAAGAGAACACAAGAATCAGCTTGGCCACTCATCGCCATGGACTAAGCCCACCCCTACATAGACATGCCAACTAAGAAGAATACTTGTTCTCAAACCAAGCGAAACGCACGATTAGCTCACCTCTCGCCGCATTCTTCTAACAAAGTACATTTTAGGGGGACTAGTGTTACGGATATATTTGGTAAGATGACATGTCAATGACCTAGGGACCACGCTGCACACCTGGGACCTTATGCGTTTCTCGGCCGTAGCATCGTTGGCACGCGTGACAATATCACCAAATAACCTTGCACAATTCCGCTCGACAATAACGTGAGGAATATATCCTGCGAATAAGTCCGTCGGAATTATAATTATGACAGCCTTCTTATACAAGGCGTGGGTGGAAGGAGAGAAGTAAAATATCTAACGCCTCTACAGTAAGTAGGTCTCATCCACTTACTACAAAGCAAGGATATTTACCCTACTTGCCTACAGAGCATCTACACGCTTAGGCGTATATTTTCCTACCGCCTTAGAAGATATTCACCTAGCCCACCGCCTTACCCCACCGCCTTGCAAGATATTTGCTTAAGCCGCCTCACTTGCTATAAAAGGAGAGGAAGGACAATAAGGAAGGGGACCAAAAAATACTCACTACACATTACACAAAGCATTTCCTAGAACTTCTACCCTAATTTTCGACTTAAGCATCGAGTTAAATCCCGCGTAAAGGCCCAATTCCATTATTTCTCCTCCTCTTCACTGTGTCTATCAAATGGATAAGTCCTGACGGAATTGCTTTGGCGCCCTCCGCGTCTCCTTGCTCAAGTAAAATGTAAGTAAGCGTCCACACCAACTATAAATATTAACCGTTTGTCAAAGGCTGAGACCAGATCACGAGGCCACAGTAGCCAAAGAGTGAAGTGGACTAGTTTTTGGCATCAACATATATCATGATCTATATATATATTTTTATTTTTATAAAACACGTGTAAAAGCATGACATGGAAATTAAACAAACAAGTATAAATTTTCACAAAATTAACCGCTTCTATTAATTTTATTATCACTCTCAGATTGGATCTCTGATATTCATCTTATGTCTTAATAAATGTTGTGATTCATTGATAGACAATCATATAAATTTTTTTTTGCAGGTACTTAGCTATATATTTAAAAATGTAAAAAGCCAGAAATATAAGATTACTAAAAAAAGCATGAGACTAATTCAGAAAAATAAAAAATATCTACTTTGTTAATTTGTTTGACTATAGATGCATACTGTAAGAAAAATTATTTTAGGTTTTAGCATCATGAACCATATCTTTGCATGTAGCAAATGTGTTCAGGTTTTTACCTGCAAGATTCTTTAAATAATGTGAATAATTGTTATTCCTTAAAATAAAAGAAGAGACAGTACATTTTCATAGATGTGACTACTCAAAATATTCCACATCTGTTTTAGGTTCAAACAGCAGTTGATGGTCTTCGAGAGACTAATGCAGAGAGAACAAATTGTCTACAGAAAGAAATGTCCACTGCCTAAAAATTCACTTTATCAGTCAAAGAACAATGGGCAGTTCACATGAAAGAAACATAAAATAACTATAAAGAAGATACAGCTACAGTGGAAAGCAGCAGATGCTCCATGGAAGAAGGTTTTGGACACTAGTATGTACAACTCTGGAATCTTTTCTCTCAGCATTTACTCAAAATTTTTCCCTCTCTTATTGCTAATGTAAACCTTGCAACATGGTCAATATAAGAATGGGACCAGAAAAATAGCAAAATGCTCAAAATTCCCTGCTCAGTCTTGGAAAAGAAAATCTATCATCTGTAGAATTCATTATCAGGTGGGTTCATCACAGTTGATCTTCTTTCTCACTATCATTTGAACATAGAAGTTTCCATTGGGTGTTTTAATCACTTTTTTTTGATCTATGACTCACTTTAGCACGTGATAATAAACATTAAGAATTAATACAAGAACTCAAAAGAAAGCACTCAATTAAGTGGCGAATTTCCTCTCCTTTAAAAGATAAAACCATATTCTCTTATCCAAATAACATCCCAAAGTCTTAGTGTGGTTGTAGTTGGTTCCGTATGATTTCTAAACTCCCTCTCTCTGTCACTCAATTAGCCATCTATTTGTTTTTTCCATTTCTGTAACTAATGAGAAAAAAAACAATATTTCTGCGGTAACTACAACAGAAACTGGATTGAGAGCAATGGAGCATTTAGGTTTGGTTGGAGATGCAACGGCAATTTGATTTGACAAATGGAGAATTCAATGGAAATGGGTATGGTGATGGTGGTATCTATACTCATCCAAGCCAAGACATTGCAAGATTGGATAACATTGCAAGAGAAAATTAACCCAAGAATCCAGCAAAACTATTCCTATTAAAAATACTCCAAAAGAGAATGTAAAACAGATGGTTGGACATACCTGCAACCCTTTCAATAGTTTCATAAAAGGAGAACTTTCAAAGATAGAACAAATTTGGGGTTTCTTTTTTTTGTAATAAACAATGGGAAAACATTGAATCAAAGACAGAAAAAAAGAGGAACCTTTAGCTTGAAGACCTTGAATCAAAAGATAAAGAATAGACTCCCTATCTACAGTAGATCTAAGAAAAAAAAAATAAGAAGAATAAATTAGCAAGTAAAAATTTGAAGCATTTTGAGAGTAAAAACTCAACAGATCTGCAAAATGAATATTTTTGTTGATGATTTCCTAGAACAACAAGCCACCAGATCTCTAACACGGTGCTGGCGACGTACGAGGAATGGTGGCAAGTTGGGGGATCACCGGCGAGGTTCGAGGATCGTTGGTGACGTTGGGGGAAGAAGAAGCCGTTGGTGGCTTCTCAATAGCGAGGTTCAGGGATCGCTGGCGACGTTGGGGGATGAAGAAGCCGTTGGGGGTGAAAGAAGATCGCTAGGGTTCTCAATCGCGAGTATTGGTTCTTCTCACTCGCGGCTGGGAGAAAAATTCCCTCACATGGTAGCACATGAGGGAGTCTCAACTCCTGCAGTTCATTTTATGCAGATTCTGGCTGTAAAACAAAATACATCACCTTTTGAAACTTGTGTATTTGAAAAGCCCACAGCTTTTCAAATACAGCCAAACAAACAAAGGATTTGAGAAGTTGTTGTATTTGGTCTTACATGTAAGACCAAATACAACCAAACAAACACCACCTTCATTGATTCCCTTCTCCATACATTGTAGTGCTTATATAAAAGTACGTAACAAACTCTGACGGCGTAACAGACTCGTAGGCACATATCGACAAACATCTGGAGTGTAAGGATATATGAACGCTGATTACACTGTCTACTAATAACCCTTGTCCCCTCTAATTACATAACACCCATTAATTGCTAATCAACATACTAATCTAGCTACTACAACACAACATAATCATCATATTTGTTGTTCGTGGTCCCCTTGTTTGTCCGTTTTCCCCGGCTAGCTATAGTGGTGTTCTTTGGTGCCGATTGGGGTTTGCATCAACTACCACCATCCCCTAAAGCCCCTTGTCCTCAAGGTGGAAATCCGGATAGGTGCTGCGGAAATCATGGAGGGGCTCTTAGGTTGCGTCATCGCTTGACTGAGTCTCCCATTGCACAAGTAGCTGAGGAACAGTGCATCCTTTCTGTAAAGTGATGCGGGAGTCCAGGATGGCTAGTGGTTTTTAAAATGGCTGCTGATCAATGAAGTCAGTAGGTAAAGGGTTTGGTTGCACTGTCAGGTCACCCACACATTTCTTTAAGAGGAATAGATGAAAAACATTGTGGAGCTTCACGGTTGCTGAAAGTGCCAAACGGTAAGCAACGACGCCGATTTTCTCAGAAATTTTAAATGGTCTATAGAAACGACGGGAGAGCTTATGGAAGGAGCGGCGAGCGAAGGAATGTTGACGATAGGGCTGAAGCTTCTAAAAAACCCAATCGCCCACTGAGTATTGGATGTCCGTGCATAGGGGTGGCTCAAGAGAGTTGGAGGTCTAAAGCGAAATTTTAAAATGGTTCTTTTAATTATTTAATATAAATTAAGTTTTATTAATTTTTTTAACAAACACTTATACGAGATATTTTTTTAACTATTTTATATACTAACATGATAACTCTTATCGGTTTTGATGGGGAAGTAACTCTATAACAACTCCAAAAAGAAAAAAAAAATCTAAAGAAACAAACAAAAATTTAAACAATAGAAAGATAATAGATTATTTTATAAAAAGAAATTTTTTTTTTTGTGAAAAATATAGAAAAAACTATCTACTACAAAAAAACTATTTAAAATATATTTTTCCAACTTTTTGAGATGCGAAGTTATTAATTAAATTTTTGTAATCAATTTGTTCTAACAATCCTTGTTCAAGTGATAATGTGGCTAATCCATTTAATATTGTTGATCTTAGATAAGATTTTATTAATTTCAATTTTGAAAAACTTCTTTCGGCTGAAGCAAAAAAAATAGGAATCGGCAACATTATTCTATAGGCAGTATAAGCATTTGGAAAAGAATCAAGCATTTTTTTTTTTTGGTTAAGTATGTCAATTGGATTATTATTTTCTACTTGCACGATTTCTCTTAATACTTTTAATTCCAAAAAAATATCTAAATCATCAATATAAGAGTCACTATTATGTTTTAAGGAACATTCAAGGTTAACACAATGTTTTTTAAATTTTCATTATTAATGATTTCAAATCTTTTACTTTGAAGATCAAATCTACTTTGAAGTTAAAAAATATCTTCATATATATATATATATATATATATATATATATATATATATATATATATTTGATAAAGTGGATAAACCACATTCATTTATTGAAAGTAAAAAGGTGGTACAAAAGTACGGGGTCCCATGGTGGGCTCTCTTTTCAATCCTGTCTTACATTAGCCTTTGTTGGTATGACCCGACGGGCTCCTCCTCCTCAAAATCTGTTCTTGGGAGGTCTATCCTTGGTTCTTCCATGGTGAGGGCGAGACTATGCCTGATAAAGACTACCATGGGTTAGATTTGTGCCTGTTGGGTGGCATGAGCACTATCGAACCACGAGAGGAAGAGGAAATCTATGTGCCGGATGAGTCTCTTACAAACGTGTTGTTTGTCGTTGAAGCATCGCATGTTTCGTTCCAGCCAAAGGTTCCAAGTGATGGCCAGCACTAGCAGGTTCCATCCCTTTTGGATTTCTTTTCTCAGCTTGTGTCCCATCGAGGAGCGCCCCCAAAGATCTTGTATCTTGTCAGGGTTGCGATTGAGCCCGAGGAGTTGTTTATAGTGGGACCATATTTCTGCTAAGAGTTGACATTTGAGCAGTAGGTGATCAGTGCTTTCCTCATGGAGATTGCATAGGTAGCAGTGAGTTTTGTCCCCTCGCCAGTTCCTCTTTGCCAAGTTAAGCAGTGTGGGAAGCTTGTCTTCCCTTGCCAGCCAGGCGAAGATTTTAACTTTCAAGGGGGCTGATTGTTTCCAGAAAGCTGTGGGGAAGGAGCTCCTCATTCCACCATCGATTCGGAAGAGGTAAAGTGACTTGACGGTAAAGTCCTGTGAGGGGGTGAGTCGCCATTTCCAGGTGTCCGTCAGGTTGGGTGCTTGGTGGTTAAGGTGTTCTTGTAACCCTTGCCACATCTCCCATGCCCCTGGCGACAGGGGTCCCGGTTTAAGGAGAGGTAGTCCTCTTGTGTTGAGTTGTTACGCTTCCTGGATTGTGAGCTCCGCCTTCAACCATAGGGTTTGAAATTCCGGGCACCGCCGACATGGGCTTTGGCCGTTGAACCAGTTGTCAAACCATAGCCTAATTGAGTGCCCTTGCCCAGGTGTGGCTACCACGTTTGCCATGGTGAGGTCACGTTGCTCCATGATTCCTTTCCAAAAATAGGAGGCATAGTTTGGTATTGTCTTGAAAGGGTTGATCGGTGTGTTTTGGAAGTAGGCATGTGTGATAATCCTTCCACATATCCCGGTCTTTCCATTCAGAAGTCGCCACCACCATTTTCCAAGTAGAGCCTCGTTGAAGGCTTTCATATTAATGATGTCCCAACCTCCTAGCTCCTTTGGTCTTGTGAGGATATCCCACTTCACTAGGCGGTAGGCTTTGGAGTCCGGATTGGTGCCTCTCCAAAGGAAGTCTCGTCTCATTCCTTCGATGCTTCGAAGGACCCATTGCGGGAGCTTGTACATGGAATCTAGTGATTCGGGATTGCCGAGAGGACCGAGTTGAGCAATGTGATGCGGCCTCCCATGGACATCAGGTTTCATTTCCATGTTGTTAGTTTGTTTCTTATTTTTTGAATAAGTTGTCCCCAATCTATTTTGCGTGGTCTGCTACCTCCGAGAGGGATTCCAAGATATGTAATCGAAAGGGGGTTGAGTCGGCATCTCATTGTCGAGGCCAGTTCATTCGCTGCTTCCTTCGTCATTCCGATGGGTATGATAGCACTTTTGTTGTAGTTTATTTTCAGCCTAGAGATCCCCTCAAATAAATGGAAGATGAGCTTCAACGTTGTGAAGTCGCTTATCTTCCCGGAGCTGAGCATTAGGAGATCATCAGCATAGAGTAGGGTCGAAACATGCACTCCTTCTGCGGTTCCCACTCTAAAACCTTCATAGATGTTTTCACGCATGGCATGTTTCACCATTGTGGTGAAAACGTCCATTACTAGGATGAATAGCATAGGTGAAAGTGGATCCCCCTGTCGTGGTCCCCGTTAATGTCTCACGTATCCCATGGGGGTTCCATTGATAAGGAAATTGGATTTTGATGAATGGAGGATCTTCCTGATCCATCCGATCCATTTTGGTCCAAACCCTCTTGCCTGCAAGAGTTCGAGGAGGAATTCCCAGTCCACTGTGTCGAAAGCTTTCTCAAGATCCACCTTCATCAGGACGCCCCGTTTCTTCTTCATGCTATAGATAATTTCTTCGGCGGCTACAATGCTATCCTGGATACATTGGCATTTAATGAAGGCCATCTGATTTTCGTCGACCAGGTCTGAGATGACGTTCTGGAGTCGGTTGGCCAGTACCTTGGTGATGGTTTTGATAGAGCAATTGAGCAAGCTTATGGGGCGGTAGTTTTTGATGGAGGATGCTTCTCCCGTTTTAGGAATTAGGATGATATGCGCCCAGTTCAGTCTTTTGAGGTCGGCTATTCCTTATTGCAGTTCAAGAAAGGTTTGCAGTATATCTATTTTCAAGTGAAAAAAATAGTATATATTTTGAATTGTTCAAATCTACTTTGAAGTGAAAAAAATAGTATTGTCTACGATGTATAAAAAATAATTAAGTCAAAAAGATTTTTCAAGGGTCTTTATTGTTTCACTATTAACATCACCATCATCACATTGTTTCTTTCTCTTATGACATGTTTTTATGAAATTCTGGTTCTATATTCATTTCAAATGCGATTTCTTTAGCAAAAATCAAAGCATCTTTAAATTCGTCTTCTTTATATATATATATATATATATATTAAAAAGACCTTTTAGTTGATTTATAACAACAATAATACACATATCTTTTGATTGTAAATTTTTGCTAACTGAATTAATAGCAAATAATATATCATACCAAATAGTCATGCCCAATAAAAACTCAAAATTTTCAAGCTAATATGTTGCTAAACAATTAGCTTCACTTTTAGTTTTTGGATCTTCACTAACGTCTACCAACTTCAATAAAGCATTTCTTATTTGTGGAGTTTGAAATCTAATAGCCCTAACACTTTCAATACGACTATCCCAATGTGTTTGTGACAACGGTTTAAGAGTTAGAGCAGGTAAACATTTAGTAGAAGAAGCAAATATTGAATAAATACGTTGTACTACAAAAAAAAAATGTTATAGCTTCAGCAGAAGAATTATCCATATCACATAAAACCAAATTTAAATTATGACAACTACATGGTGTGCAAAATGCTCTAAAATTTATATCTAAAAGTCTCTTTTGCACTTCTTGGTGTCTTCCCTTCATATTTGATCCATTATCATATACTTGTCCTGTCACGCCCCGAACCGGGATTCGGGCACGTCCACAGACCGACTGCACCCAAGTAGGGACGGGTCCCAATCTAAAAGGCCTCAGATTTCCTGTAAGATAGCACACAGAGACTACACAACGGAAATATAATTAAGGGGAGTTTACACAACTCCACAACATAATATGTAGCAATACAATAATCGGGTTTACACAACCCATACAAGTATCCAGATACGTCACCCCTAGTATCAGTAACAAATAAGTAATACAACAACAATGTCTTTCTCACATATGAAGGAGGTTCACAGACCTCAAAGGAAAGAAATAAACCTAAGACAACTACTCAATGTCTCTGTCTATGCTTGATCCTACTCTTCATCGTCACCTGGGAAAAAGAGTCAACTAAGTGTAGGAGCCTAAAGAACATGCTCAGTAGGATCGCAAGAAAAAAATAAATGTGGCGAAGAGCCATAAACAAGAAAAAAAGTAAACCGAATACAATCATCTGAATCAAACCTGGATATGAGCACACACACATTGAAGACATACAACTATTCTCCAATGACAGAGGTGTGTACTACTAATCAACACATAAGCAAGTGAAACAAAATCACAAGCAAGCAATATGTTTCAGGAATGCGAAACAATATCACATAGTACTACATCTCACAGGCATATATGATACTACAGCATAACATGACATGACCGTTGCCGGTCAAGGCAGAGTATACCGTCCTAGTGTAACATGACACGGCCGTCGCCGGGTCAAGGCAAAGTACACCGTCTTCGGCCTAATCCGGGTAGCGCTAATAACAAAATAAGTATCATGCCAGACAAAAAAGATGCCAACAATACAAAACATAGAATAAAGCATAATGAACACTCAAGGAAATCATCATTTCAGAGCAATGCCAAATATACATAAATTCAACAAGGCAACGAAGCAAGAAAGATGCCACGATATCTCAAAAGAAGGCTCCAAGAATTGAGTAAGAAATACTCATAGCAACGGTGGTGCGAGAGCCTACCTTTTTAGTAGCTATATAGATCCTAAGTCGCTTTCCGTCGCAACTCACACGCCAGTGTCAGGATCTATATATATATAACATAGAATATTGATCTGATTAACTATATCCAATCTCTTTAACCATGCAAAAATAAAATATTCTAAGAAAAAAGACAATGCCCCGGTTTGCAAATTTTGACTGTGCGCAATCAGAGAAAACTGCACAAATCTCTCAATCTGCAAGTCGGATTTTTCTGATCTAGGAATCATTGGAAAGCTATTTTCCTCCCCTTTCTAATGGTATATTATACTCTCTGACCAGGAGAGTATCAATACCTAAAATGTCCCTCGAAAGGGACAGCCAGACTACAGGCCTATTAGCAGTCGTCTCTATTTCAATTGAATTTAAGGATTTAAAACCTTCACTTATTTAACACCTAATTGGTTCTTAAGGTTGCCAATTAAAACATTATTGATTAATGGTTCTCTCAAGATTGATGGAACATATTCCATTGGTCAGAGAAAGATTAATCAAGCTTTATTACCCAAAGTGGCTATTCTACACTATCCACATGAACAAGGATTTAGAAACTAAAATCATGACTCAACATAACTTCTTTTGACCCAAAGGGGCTGCCGATTTTCAGTGACAAAAACGTTCAGATTTTCATGGCTAGAAATTTAGATTTCTTAGTGGCAAATCTGTAGGTTTTAATAGTCAGAAATTTAGATTTCTAAAGATAAAGTTCTGCAGTTTTTAATGGTGATATGGGCAAGTTTTCAGCACTTCCAGGATTTTGAAGGTTATAATTGCAGAATTTCATGGCAAAAAAACTAGCTGAAATCTCCAAGTTTTTAAAGCAAATTTCAGAGCAAAATGACAGCTAAAATCTCTAGGTTTTCACAACAAATTTTAGGGCCAAAAGGCAGTTGAAATCTCCAGGTTTTTAAAGCAATTTTCAGGGCTAAGAGACAACTGAAATCTCCAGGTTTTCAGTGGGTTTCACTACAAGTTCAGTGGCTCTAATTGCAGGTTTTTCAACAGCTTGAATAATACTTCAGATCAGAGGGAAGAGGGGTTCTAACCTTCTTTCTTTCTTCTAGATTCAGGGACAGTCTTTGCTCTCACCCTCTTCGTGAGGTTGCTGGGCTTCTCCAACCTTTTACTTGAATAGATTCTCAACTAACCTTGAGTTGCTAGAGTTCAGGAACTAACAAAAGAAAACAGCGGTTGCTGGTGGCTTTGAGCTCCTAATGACTGCAGATCGGTAGTGGTTTTGAGCTCCAAAGGGCAGCGGCTCGCTGGTGTTTCTGAACTCCAAGTGAAAACAAGCCCCTGGTGGTCTTGAGCTCCAAGAGGCCACAAATCGTTGGGGTTTTGAACTCCAAAAAGGTAGTAAATTTCTAGAGGTTCTGAGCTCCCAAAAAGTCAGTGGATGGCCGGAGTTTCTGAGCTCAAAGGGACAATAGATAGTTGGAGTTTCTCTCAGTTAGTAGCCAAAGAAAAAAGGGTTGTAGCTGGCTGGATTGCTAGAGAAGAAGAAGAATGGGGCAAATCTGAGCTCTCCCTCTTGGTTTTCAGAGGCTTTAAAGAAGTCACGAGTGAGGAACATCCAACTGAGTGGTGGGTCTCCTATCCCTTTTGTTTTTTTCATCTCTATAAGGAATCCAATGTTCTTATCAATAATTCTGGGGACTTATGAATTAGCCTACTCAGACCCATTAATGTGTGGTCTATCAGTAACCCCGTCTCCACTTGTCTCTAAGTAGAAAAGCCAAAAATCTCAATCATGTAGGTGTCCAGGCCTACAATGATAGAGCGTTATTTATTTGGAGTAGTTGATCATTCATGCAGACTTTAAGTTATTGAATGAGCTGGTGGGTGTGCATTCTTGGGGGACGGCTCACTAGCCATCAAAGATGGTCAAATCTTTTGCAACATAGATAAGAAAAATCTGGGTTTCCAAGAGAGCACTCATTCACCCATTGACTAAGGCGTAGAATTCATAGGTTAAGGTTTAATCAAGCTTAGTTAGTCTAATTAAACCCAATTGTCTTAATGGATGCTAAATTTGCATTTTCAACCCCTGTTTTGTTTGCATGTTACATGCAAATCCATATTTAAGCAAACACATCTCTCTTGTTTATTCATAGCAAGCCCGAAAATTAACATTTGCACGATGCTTCGGAGGGACAATCTTTACATGTCCTCTTACGTTATCAATCTTACGTTATCAATATCAAGTCCAATATTTTTTTAATTTATCCACAATAATTTGGAAAATACCTTTTCCACTCGTAGCATTTACTTTTAAAAACTCCAAAATATTTTCCATTACTTTTATTGGAGTTGATGAAATATTTATAATTCTCAATATGAAGTGACTACCGCCCAATAAGTCTACTAAACTGCTCCATCAAGATCGTCACAAAAGTTTTGGCAAACCGATTGCAGGAAGCCATACCGAACCTAATTAATGAGAACCAGACGGCTTTTATCAAAGGACGATGCATACAGGATAGCATTGTGGCAGCAGAAGAGATCGTCTACAACAGTCGATTGGGACTTTCTAATCGAAATTCTACAAGCAAGAGGATTTGGACCGAGATGGATTGGATGGATCAGAATGATCCTTCACTCATCAAAATCCAAATTCCTAATCAATGGTACCCCCATGGGTTACGTACGACACCAAAGAGGGCTACGTCAGGGAGACCCGCTGTCGTCGCTGCTATTCATCCTCATAATGGACATCTTCACCACAATGGTAACACACACAGTACGTACAGGCATCTTCGAGGGCTTCAAGTTGGACACAAATGGAGAAGAACAGATTCCCACCCTCCTATACGCGGACGACCTCTTAGTGCTCAGTTCTGGCAAGCAAAACCACCTCGAAACCCTAAAAATCATCTTCTACCATTTCGAAGGACTATTAGGACTAAGAATTAACTACAACAAGACCTGCCTCACACCCATCGGGCTACCCGAGGGAGAGGCACGGGCCCTGGCTTCAATAATGGGCTGTCAGCTGAGCCCTCTCCTGATTGAATACCTCGGCATCCCAATAGCAGGATGTAGACCCAAAAAAGAGGACTGGAACAGACTAATCCAATAAGTACAAAACAAACTGCCAACTTGGAAGGGTGCCTGATGTCACTAGGGGGCCGTATCACTATTCTGAACTCAGTCCTATTGGCAATCCCAAATCACTGGATGGCCATATACAAGCTACCTCAGTGGGTAATACGTTGAACCGAAGGCATACGCAGGGACTTTCTCTGGAAAGGTGCAAAACCAGACTTGAAGGCTTACCGACTGGTGAAATGGGAAATACTAACAAAGCCCAAGGATCTAGGTGGGTGGGGCATCCTTAATCTGAAGGCCTTCAATGAGGCCCTCCTCGAAAATGGTGCTGGAGATTGCTGAAAGGTCAAACAGGGATCTGTGGAAGAATCATTACACAGGCCTACTACAGAAACTTGATTATAAACCCACATAAACCCGCACCCTCCCAAACATCTTTCTTTTGGAAGGGAGAAACAGAGAAACATGCTCTAACCATAGCCGAGATGGTGGCCACACCAAGGACAGGAGCAACAATCAGAATCTGGCACGACAA
The DNA here is from genome assembly GCA_026586065.1 of Dioscorea zingiberensis. Lineage (NCBI taxonomy): Eukaryota > Viridiplantae > Streptophyta > Magnoliopsida > Dioscoreales > Dioscoreaceae > Dioscorea > Dioscorea zingiberensis. Next base: position 39,861,435 of record CM048822.1, read on the forward strand.
CTGGATAAATGGGCATAGCCCAGCCAATTTATTTCCTGGACTCCAGACTTTATGGAGGAAAACCGAGCATACGATCTAGGAGGGGCGCCAGCTCCGGGAAAGGGGGCAAACGCTACTCAAACGGGGACCCTTGTCTCAAGGGGTGCGGGACATGATGCAAGGGCTACAAGAGCACCTTGATCAAGGATTAACCCAACAGGAGGATGGCCGGACTTGGAGATTTACCCCAAATCAGGAATTCTCAGTCAAATCCCTATATCTCTTCGGTATTGATAAAGGCATGAGAAGCCCGATCCCGACGTCCTTCTGGAAGTAGGTGGCCCACTTGAAAGTCAAACTTTTTGCATGGTTAGCTCTGGAAGACAAGATTCCCGCGTTGTAAACCCTAGTAAAGCGAAGCTGGCAAGGGGAAAGGACACTCTGTTACCTATGTAACGCGCACGAGGAAACCACCGACCACATACTCACCCGATGCTATTACACAGCCGAAATATGGGTATACTATACTCAGCTCCTTCGAATCATGACCCCACCAATAAGATACAAGATCTATGGGGGGAGTCATCGATTGGTAGGACCCTCGAGCGAGACCACAGCAAGGGTTGGCAACTGATAGCGATGGCAATCACCTGAAACCTATGGCTGGAAAGGAACATGAGATGTTTCGAAAATAAACGCCGTGTTTACCAGAGACTCATCCCCCAAATCCATTTCCTCTTCCTATCTTTGTTCGACAGTGCACACGCTTCCAAACAAACACAACTTCAAGTGATGGTTGCCCTCATAAGACACAGCCTCACCCTCACTAGGGAAGAGCAAGTGTAGAGCCTCCCAAACGCAGACTTTGGGGACGAGAGCTAGACTGATCATATTCAAAGGACGGAGCACCCTTCCCCTTACAACACACAAGGGATAGTACCACACTCTGTATCACCAACATCCCTCAGGCCTATTACAAACACCTTGTGAAACCATCCCTCAATCTTCTATGTAATGGGTACGTATTTTATTCAATAAAAGAATGTGGTTTATCCACTTTTTCAAAAAAAAAAAAAAAACATTTCCTATTGATGATCTTTATCTGGAGTATAATCAAGTATGCGTGAAAAATATTTTGTTTCTAAATTTATTTTGATAATTTTATTTTTAATTTCAGTTGCTAACAATTGTATTAATTCATTTTGTATATTATGCCCAAGATAATGATTATGAATTTCATCATGTTTAATGCGTTGCATATGTTCTTGTATTACTTGATCAAATTCTGCAATCAGTTCAACTAAACTTAAAAAATTTTCATTACTTTCTTGATTGATTTTTTCATTTTTACCCCTAAATGCCATATTATTTTTTTGTAACACCCCGGATTTTTCTAAATAAATAATTAGATAATTTTCAAATTTTTAATGAGGTTAATTAGCACAGAAAATAAATTAATCATTTTAAACCACAATTAATGGAAAATCGGGAATTAATGGACATAAAATCCAGCCTCGCAACTATTAGGCCCAGAGAAGGCCTTATTGGATTAGGCCACTTTTATTTGAAATAGTTGGAGGTGGATGGATAGTATAAGCCCGATTAACTAAATGAGAAAAATTATTTAGTGTTAATTAATCCATATTAATTAAATGGGAGATACCGGAGATAAGTTAGAGTCCTGATAAAGTAGATTTGGTTAGGGATTGAGACAAGCCGTGATGCTCCAGTATACCAGTGACATACAAAATGATAGAGTCGAAAAATATGGATATATGTCAGGTTAATAATGTGGCTAGTATAAATATAAATTTAATAATATAAAGTAAGTGTTACTTTAATAATGGGACGAGAATGGTGGATCTCGGTAGAGACATTGATTAAACACCACGAGCTCACAGTAGACATGTGAATCCATAATAAGTTGATAGAAATCAACTTAATTAACCTATGTGACAAGATAACTCTAAAATAATAAAATAATTAATATTATATGATTGTTTAGATATAAACCTAGGGCCAAGCCTTCAATTGAAAATGAAATTCAATTGAGCAGCCGTACCCATCTCCATCTCAATCTCCCCTCCTTTCTTCTCTTTCTTCCCTTCTCCTCTCCCCTGCCGACCATCGACCCGCACCCAACCGCCACCTAGGTGACGCCGGGCAGGGTAGTGATTAACCTGCGGGTGGTGGTAAACAGGGGGATTGATAAAAGAGCAAGAAAAAGGGAGGACAAACAGAGAAGAAAAGTGTCTGAAACTTTAAAAGGAAAATATAACTCAATAATCAATGAATAAAATTCAACTCATAAGCCGGGTTTAAATAGCTAAAAAAAACTAACCTAGATAACCTAGAAATTCTATCTTCTTATTCAAATTTGCCCAAATTGGCAAATTTTGGTCTAATAGAAAAACTTATCTAATTCTAAAATAACTAAACAAAACAGATAACTCCTAAAAATCCGAGTTCAAATTGGATTCATATCCTATCTTAAATTGGCATACAAAGTAGTATTGCCAAAAATGAAAAAAAAAACACCGAGAAACAAAGAAACGACGGGGAAAATAGTGGAATTTGAGGATGAAGGAAGGGTAGCTCGATGAACCAGACGTGTACGTCAAGACGAGCTTTCCGAATTGGGGTTGAGCGCGCGAATCCGATATCGGTAGCCAAAGTTATGGCCAAAATACCAAAACGTGTCCATAGTGTTGCCCAATTCCGGACTTGGCTCGATCACCTTCCGCCTTTACGTTGGTCCGCCAAATCGTGGTATGCCAAAGCTCTCATGGTGCAATCAGACAGCTTGGCATTGTCTAACTCGGGCTCTCCTACATCACTAGGCCAGCAGCGGGCTAGCGTCTCTCCGGCCAGCGTTGCCTGTGCCTGCTACTCAGCTGGCCTCCGCCCAGAAGCCATCTGCCATCTGAACTACAGCCTGCCTAAGCGCCACCGTCACCAACGCCGCCTCCTCCTTCTTCTCCTTCTTCGACGATGACGGCCAGACCTGCACGAACCGTGGTTGTCACGCCCCCACCCGGTTTTCAGTGCATCGGGTACGTGCACAGACCGGCCGTACCAAAGTAAGGCGCACCTCACTCAGATACAAGGCCTGATGAATCATAGTAGATAGCAAAATAACATAGTGATAATAAAGTCTCAAATGTTATAACAGAGTCTCAGCGGAAATAAATTCAGGGTTCAAGTACCCTACAATAATCTAGGCCCTACCAGGGTCCTAAATAAAATATCCTCACACAGAAAACACAAGGTAAAGAGATCCTCTGACCTCAGCGAAATCCCACCCCCGAATCTCGCACGTCTCTTGAGCTCGAGTCACCTACTCCTCCGGACCTAAAATGAGAGATGGAAAACGTGATGAGCTTTCGGAAGGAAAGCCCAGTAAGTACCCTGCAAGGATCTGAAAGATGTAAACTATTAGAGCTAAAATTGGATTGAAGGCCCAATTTCAACCTAACAATTGAATTTATATTGATTGGGTGGCTATCCCAGTGAGAAATCGAATAAGAATCCAAGCGAGAGAAGAGAGAAACCGGATTTATGTGGAAAAACCCCTAATCAGCCGGGAAAAAACCACGGGAGAGAAAGATTTCACTATGAATCATCAAAAAGTACAAGAGATCGTACAAGAAATCCAGAAATGGAAAACAAGAAGAAGAGAGTAGATCCTAATTCCAAATGGACATAGCTCCGCTGCTAGGATTCAAGTTGTCTGAATGAGTTATGATCCTTGCCTTTTATAGGCATGGGTTGCGTGCTGTGCACGCCACTCAATTTGGTCACATGTTTGCCAACTGTCTATCCAACTAAGCGCCCGCTAGATACCCGACTAAATTAAGTGCGAAAGTCTCCGGTCATAACTCTTCTAGAAGAAGCAGTCGTACATGCATTCTTCTAGAAGGTTGGAGCCGATATGGATAGTTATCAGTTTAGATACACCTTTTCTGGTTGACACGTGTCAGTTTGGTGAAGATCTTCCCCGATCGATGAGTCTCTAACGGTTTCGGTATATATCAGTTCTACATACCGGATCGGCAAGACACTTCATACCGGGTAAATATGATCGGATGAGCAGACTATATCAGAACGGTACACTGTAGTAGTAGTAGAGGATTCTGCTTTGTTACCTTGACATGTGGCTTGCTTGGATGAACGCCACGTGTTCCACTACTTTCATCCCTATCATAAACCAATAAAGATGATATCAAATCCAAGAACAAATCATCAACACAATGGGGCTACACCCCGCACAATCAGATCCTAGGAGTCTACCACAAACAACAACAATAATACGACTCCAATCCAGCTACAGCCCTCTGGCTCTGGAAAAGGATTCCAAGAACAGCTCAGCAACGATTTCCCTGGACATCAACACAGCCTCGGGTTGTGTTTACAAACCTGTCGCGACTCTAAGCGCCACCTCTCCCACGCGGCGAACGGCCGAACCAACCCTCTCGGCGGCTTAACCAGAGTATCGTCCATTTGGCATGACAATTTGAAACTCCATGGTAGAGGTGGGCACGGGCCGTTAAGCGGGCCCGGAGGGCTCAGCCGGTTCTCGGCCAAAGGCCAACCCGAACCGCCCGGCATGTGGCCAACCCGCCGGGCCGGTTGACCCGTGAGTCATGGGTCACGTCACGGTCACGCCAGTGACTTTAACCGCCCGGGCGAAAGAGAAAGTGAACAGTGCCGGGCCCAACCCGCCGGTTAACCAACCGGCCCGCCGATTTTTTTATTTTATTTTATTTTTTTAAAATATACAAATGACCATTAAAAAATATAAAAAAATAGCAAAAAAATGTAACAAAAAAACTATGATATTTCGATATAAAAGTATAATGAGAAAAAAATATTTTAAAAATTGAAAACTATAAAATTCATAATAAAATCTAAAATGTATAATATATATTTAAAAATATGGAAAAATGAAAAAAAAAAAACAAACCTATGCTTTTATGTATAGAAATTGAATGATAAAATGTAAAAAAAAAAATTGAAAATTATGATATATGATAATCATAGATTCATACTATCATAGGTATAAAGAGAGAATTAAAACTTAAAAGAATTAAAAGAAAAAAAAAGAAAAAAAAAGAAAAACTGGCTACATAGCCGTTGGTGTCCCAGTCCAATTATTCAAATTGGTGTCCAACGGTGACAACCTCAACACCAATGGTAGATCGCTCATATTTAAAAAAAAATATATATATATCAACCCGCCGGTTCAACCCGGCTGACCCAGCGGGTTGAACCGGCGGGTCAACCCGTCCGGCCCGGCGGTTCAACCCGCCGGCCACGGGTTCCAAATTATTGGAACCGTACAGCTGTATCTCTCCGATCGGATCAACTCATCGGCCAGAGTACGGGAAGGGGGTTTTGTTTTCTTGAATCAAGAGGGTTTGAAAACAGATAGTTGGACAGTTAAAAACAAAGTTATATAAACCACCCCTTCCCTACCTAGTACCGTACTCTCTGGCTCTATTGTAGAGCCACGTCTGGCGCAAGCATGTATTCAAGTATGATGCAATGCACTAATATGTCTATCATGGCAATTTCTAAATATGTGTGATGTTTTTACATGCTTTTCATAAACATAAATTCAAACTCCGAATAAATCGGCAAATCATGCTTGAAAACTGAAAAGCATTTCATGAAAATCATAACGATCTCATAATATGAAATTCCAAAGATCAATTTGATCAGAATTCAATAAAATGTGAAGATTTACAGTTGTATTCCCTCAGACTGTATTTCCTCTATTCACATATATTTTCATTTACAATATATGAAATAAACAATCAAAACGCTGGTAATATAGTCATAAAGTCAAACCAGTGACATTGCACAAAGTTCGATATAAAACACATATAAGATCGTATAAACAAAATCGACGATCAAATCCGATCATAAACACCATTCCAAGTATAGCGCAATCACTCACTTGATGTCCTTAGCAAGTTCCTAGGTCTGGCTTGGTCCTGCTGAAGCTCCCGAGGGACCTTTACTTTTTCCTATAATTAATAATAGTAACTAAGTAAATACGAAATTCGTATTTTCCATAAGTTCTATTGCTTTATAATACGGAGATTTAAGAATACAGAAAATCGTATTCTTTCTAAACTCTAACTTTAACTCGATAAGATACTATAAACTCATTAATTTCTCTAATCATGATTATTACTTCGCATCTAATACATGTTTCTAAAGCTCATAAATACTATGATCGCCTTTCATAGCTTTAGTTCTATCGCTAAGAATATGATAAAAAAAATATGAAAGTTTAGGAATACGGAATCCGTATTCCTATCTTATACTCTAATTAGATTTGTTAGAGTACGATGATTTCCATCAAGTTAACTCAAGTATGATTTCTCTTAACTTGAAATTTGTATTTCTAAAACATGGAAATACGAAATTGTTCCATTAAGGATTTAACTCTGATCATCCAAAGCCAAATTTTAAAAGTCATAACATGCTCTTAAAGGATGATTAAATGTTAAGCATGATCTTCGTTTTTCTTTAGAATTAAAATACGGAATTGTTCCAATCATCCTATCACTATCTAAAAGCTTCTAACATGCCCTTTGGGAGTGATTAATTGCTAAGTATGATCATAGGGATCAATCAAGCATTAATACTAAAGTTTTCTACGAAAATTCGGCAGCACCTCCTCTATTTGGAGGGCCCCAAAAATATACAATCATTCTCTCAATAATAATATAATTAACACATTCCAACCATGGCATCATCATCTATCATATCACAACCCCATTATCATCCAAACATTCTAATTCCCCTATTAACAGCCCATAATTTCAATTAATCATGCATCTAATTGGGGTTTTCCCCAATTTCAATTAGAGCTCACTATCGTCGGCTGGGGAAGAAGGGATGAGGCTCAGCTGTCGGTGCTCGAAAAGGGCCGGTGGAGAGGCGGTGCCGTGGCGGCGCTGCTCGTCGGAGCTGCGAGGAGGCGACTGCAATTAGGTGGCACCGGGGGGTCAGTGAGCTGAGGCGGAAGGACAACTGGCGTGGCGAGGCTGCTGCTACTGCGTCTGGCCGGAGGGTGGCTGGCCGGCAGGTCTGAGTGGTGTGTGAGAGGCGGTCGCGGTTGAGCTGGGTGATGCGCGCAGTCGTGGCTCAACGGAGAGGGACTCCGTGGCCCGAAGATCTGGTGAGGTCGGGCTCACGTCGGCTGACGGCGGCTCGAGCCAGCTATGGCGTGGAGTAAGAGGAGGGAAGAAGAAAGGAGAAGGAGTTTTAGTAACTTAATTGATTTCGTTCAACTATACAGCCCTAGCTTTACTTATACATATATGTTATACTACTATTATTTATTTATTTATTTATTTATTTATTTTAATTTAAACATTAAGTGATTTCTTCTCTTATCACTCATAATAAGCAATGTGATCCTATTTATTTATTTATTTATTTTCCCATTTTTGTCTTGGGTTATTAATTTACTTGTTTCTTTATTAAATCATTCTTTAAACTCCTAGCCATTGGTCAAAACTAGTTCCTTTCTTATTCTATTAAAATAGAGCTTCTAATATTTGATACATATATATTACATCTCCAACTTTATAACATCAATTAGAGATATAGTACTATATCAACATAGTATTTTGTCACAAGCCTAATTTTGTTAAATTTCATCTCTCTTATGTATGAGTTGGGCCCAAGCCAAAATTGTTGGCCCATTCCCATTCCATTTATTTACTTTATTCATAAATTCTTGTTTATGAACTAATAGCCCCCGATTTATTTTTAGAAATGAAATAAATAATAATAATAATAATAATAATAATAATAATAATAATAATAATAATAATAATAATAATAATAATTACTAGAAAAAAAAACTGGGGCGTTACAGAAACGCTTTCAATTTCCATCCGTCCCTAACCATCAGATAGAGGGTTTTGCATAGTCTCTCGGATTGATCCTGGCCATCGACTTGATTCTTAAATAGTGTTGGAGAGCCCACTTTCGAATTTCAAAGTTATTTGAGAGCAACGCTTTTTGTGCGGAGATCTCCTTGTCTCGTTCTCCGATTCATTTTGTCTCTTCTTCGAGAAGTCGTCGATCTTCTGGTTCTCAGAATGATCTGATTTATTCAGGTACGAGGCTTCTTCTTTCTTCTTGGGTTTGGACCTTTTTCATTTTAGGGTTTCCTTTGCTGGTTCTTCACGATGCCTAAGCTCGCCAGAGATCCGAAACGTTGTTCCTTCTCCTTTGTTAATACTCTCTCCGAAGCTAGGATAGATGACTTAGTGGAGAAATACCATCTTTCTTCTTCTGATATTTCTTATAGGGTTCCTTACCCTTTTGAGCATGCTTGTTCTCCCTCTCAGGGAGGGGATTTGGTTGTTTATCAAGACGCTTTAGTGGCTGGTCTCAGGTTGCCTTTCCCGCAGATTTTTGTAGACATTTTCCATCACTTTAGACTAAACCCTTCTCAACTGACTCCAAACTCTTGGAGAATCCTCTGTGGTTTCGTTGTAGTTTCAATTCTCTGCAAGGTTGAACCATCGGCTCATCTATTCAGCCTCCTCTTCAATCTTAACCAAGATAGGCAATCTGATTGGTATTACTTCGGTGCTAAAGCTGGCATGGTCTTCCTTGGTTCTGTCCCTGATTCAATCAAAGATTGGAAAAACAAGTACTTCTTTGATTCCAATAGCAAGAGTTGGGGCTTTAGCACTAAATGGGGAACTCCTCATGCTCATACGGGTTCCAAAGAGAAGATAACGTCAGTTGAAGAAAGATGGTTGGAAAAATTCAAGGAGTTTCGTAATACTCCATTAGATAAATCTTTCATGTCTGATAAGAGACTTCAAGAATGTGGATTATACTTAGCTTTAGGTAGTGTTGCTTCAAATCCCTGATTCATGTTATTTAATAATTCCGATCTGTTGTCTGATCCTGATCTGCTTTTTTTATCTTTCTTTCTCAGACGGCGATATGGCGCCAAAAACTTTGGCAGAAAGGATGCGCGCCATTTCTCGTGCGGATAAATCGAAGAGGAAAGGAAAAGAAACTTCGAGCGAAGAAGCTCCTGTTTCAGAAAGTAGAGACGTCGAGAAGACCGCTTCTGATGATGATTCTTCTCAACAATCTGGTGCATGTCGGAGGGTTGAATCTGAGGCTGTTGTCAATTTCGAGACAGTAGTGGCTCCTACTACTGTTAGCCATCCTCCTCCTGTCCCCACTAATGCTCCAATCGTAAAGAGGAGACGGTTAGTAAAAGCTGTGGAAAAATCTGGTTTTGTTTCGACTCCGCCTGCGCAGGTTGCACCGGATACAGTTGCCAAGGACTCGACCGGTCCTGTTCAAAAGGCACCCACCATTCCTTCTTCTTCTCTTCCCGAAACATTGGATTCCGATGTTTCAGTTCTTGATGTGCCTATTGTCTTTCCTCATTCTCTCCCTATCGGATCGGGTTTTAATATTCAAATTCCTGATGTGTCAACTATTCACAGACAGGGAGAACTCCGTAGGCCAGAAGGAAGTGTTCCTTTCGGAAAGGAATCCGGTAGTAACCGAAATCGAGGTGATATTTTGAAGTTTCACTCTTTCTTATGATTCTTTCCGCTCAACCTCCTTGGTGTTGATTAACTTATTTTGCATATCTTGTCTTCAGAAGTAGTTAGAGCTACAAAACTTTCTGTTGGTGACTCGAGCGCCCAAGGATCTGAAGCTCGGGGAAGAATTCATCGAAGGGACAATACCTTGCCCATTGATACCCGACTTGTCAGAGAGTCTCTCCGTTCTTGGTGGCAAGACACCTTTAATAGTCATCTGAATCAATTCGGGGCGAAGGAGTCTTGCGCTCATTTTCGATTATCCATTGCTTCTGTATGCCTTTGACTTTCTCATCGGTTGATAATACAATTTCCTATCTTGTTTCTCTGAATGAAAATTTCTTTTGCAGACTGCTCTGTGGGGGGAGCGAGTTGCAAGATTTTGTGATCAAGGAGATCCCGAGATGAACGCTCGAATTTCCAAGCTGGAAGAGGGAAAATAAGAAAATTCTGGAAAGCTTCTCTCTCAAGGATGCTGAAATAGCCAGACTGATATAGGAAAAAGACTCCATTAGTGCTGAATTAGGGATGTTCCAAGGAGTACATGCTGCACTGAAGATTGATCATGAGAGTTTGCGGGCCTCCCTTTCTCTATCTGAGCAAACTGTTACTGGTTTGAGAGATGATCTAATCAGAACCCAAGATGAGAGAGATTCTGCTGTGAGTGAAAAGGATGAACTCTCCGAAAAAGTTTCTGCCCTTGAACTAGAGATTTCCTTGGAAAGAGAGATGAAGGGTGTCTTGAGAGTGAAACTCGAGGCCGCTGGAAAATCGGTCAGTAAGCTGAAAGAAGATAAAGATATTTTGTCTGAACAGTTGACTGCGAAAAAACCTCCTCTCTAGTGCTCAACAGGACGTCTCTCAAGCACAGCAGTTGAAGGATGATACCGATAAGGAAGTATCATCCCTACTATCAGATTTGATCAATAGTTGGAAGTATGATCCTTTTGTAAATTTCCACCGGACTTCTTATGATGAAGCAGTAGAGCTTTACTTTGAAGTATGTCAAGGAGGAGAAGGGGGAAACAAAGATCTTTCTGCTGAAGAAGTGAGGTCCGATGCCTCATGTCTGGAGGAAATTCATGCTGCAGCTACATCGGAGAAGAATGCTTCCGATGAGATGATCCCTCCATCCATCGTATCGTACCCCGAGAAAGCTCTAGAATGTGAAATAGTTATATCGGGTTCAAATCTTGCCCCTAAAGCTCCTAGTGAAGCTCTTCCAGCTGTTATCGAGATCGAGGACGACGCCACAGCTGGTACATGTGAGTTCAAGTTTTTCTTCTTTCTGATGTTTTTAATTGTATGGCTCCTCACTTATCCTTCCTTTATTTGATGAAAGCTACATCTGTCATTCCAAGCGGAGAAGAGGCTTCGGAGACCATTAAAGCCACTCCTGTTGAGCAAAGCGGAGAGGAGGCTTCGGGGACTGATCAAGGGAATACATCTTGCGTTGTGCGTAGGAGGGAAGGTTAGCTAAATTCCTTTAGTCCCTCTTTACTCACCTTTAATCATTCCACTCCTTTTCTTCCTTTTTGTCAGATCGACTCGAAGCAAGACGCCACAGCTGGTACATGTGAGTTCAAGAGAAGATTTTGAGTGATCGGGCGAAGAAATCTGGGGAAGCCCTTGAAGCGAGGCGACGTGCAGAAGCCCGTCGGAAGAGTGCAGCTAGATCAAGAAACTGAGATTTTGTCTAAAGGAAAAACTTGTAATCCCTTTTGTAGTTCTTCATTCTGCTGTCAAAACTTGATTTAAATTGTAAAGTTTGTTCCAAATGTCTTTCATAAGAACATTCTGATTGTTTTTCTGTCTCTTTTTCCTCTTTTAGAATGAATGAATTTGCCATTTGATTCGTCTTCAATGTTTGATAAGTAATGATTCTTCCGATCCATTTCTGATACTTCATATCGGATTAGGTGATGTTTTTGGTATCTTTCGATTACAAAAGCATTATATCGGATCGATGATATTTACTGCTTCAGTGTCCACATCGGATCGGGTTTGTTTTCGGACCTTCTATCGTGAGTAGCTAGGTGAATGTTGTTAAACGAAAGAGTCCTTGATCTTGTTTCAATTCAGTTCAAACGTCTCTTGGAAACAAGCAGTAATTCCCTTTTGCTGAGCCTTGAATTCTGAAGTGTTTCCAAAGCATTTTTAATGAAACATCTCCTTTAAGAAGTCAAAAGACATTCTTGTTGGTTTGAAACGAAACGTCTGATGTCTCTTGAAATTCTGGGTGCGTATTAACTCCTTCTGTTGAGATCACAGTATAAATTGTGGCGGTGATGATCCCTTTAGGGCATCTTTTCTTTCGCTATGGGTAACAACAGCTGCCCCTCCTTTTACAAGTACTTCAGCGCCGGAGATAACTTCCGCAATTTATGGATTCCGAGAGCTTTTCAAGGTCATATAAGGATGATCTTTGAAGAAGGACCTGTCAGATTGCATGGACCAAGCGGGAATTTTTGGTCGGTGATGCTGACAATGGCGACGAAAATTACAGAATTCCGCTTCACTGACGGTTGGGAGGACTTCGAGAGAGATCACCATTTGGAAGAAGGAGATCTCCTCGTTTTCATCCTTTGAGAAGACATTTGTTTTGATTTTCACATCCTAGGATGGAATGGTTGCAAGAAGGTATCGACGCTTACCTATGCTCCTGCTAAAGCTCCTGATGATGTTTCTGATTTTGATTCTTCTGGCTCTTCTGACTCTTCTAAGTCCTCTTAGTTCTGTCGTTTCCGTTGTACTTTCGTATCTTGGCTTTAATGAATTTCTTTTTCTGTCAATATGTTTCCTTTTGATCGTTTCATGCTTGAAGTATCTCAACATTCTTGTGTGGAATCAGTCTTTTCCTTTCTTTTGCTTCTTGAATGATAAGTTGTTGTATTGCTGCAGAAATGCATTGCTTTGTGTCGCTTGTATGAAGTTGATGTGACTTGTCAATGTGATAGGCTTGTATGATGGTTTTTGGGATGATTGATTGATACGATTAGTTGACATAATAGAGTGGTCTGTTGATTTCTATTGAGTACCGGTATGGTTTGTGCTTGTAGAAGGTTGACAAAGTTTTTGGTGATGAAGGGTCGATATAACTGTCTTCTTTTTGGGACCGGTATGGTCTGTTGACTTCTTGGGACCGGTATGACCCGTTGAGCCCGGTATGGGCGTGGGGACCGGTATGGTCCGTTGAGCCCGGTATGGGCGTCGGGACCGTTATGATCCGTTGGGATCGATATGGTCAGTTGGGGCCGATATGGCCCGTTGAGGTCGATATGGCCAGTGGAACCGATATGGTCTTTTGGCTTCAGCATGGCTTTCGATGTTGATTCCCTTTCTCTTTGTTGTTAAATAAACTTTTCTAGAAACAGAATAGAAAAGAAAAAGGCATAAATGTATGGAAGTAACTGATTTTATTGATAGTACCTCCGTAGATGTTCCAAATGGTATGGGCGCTTGAGTCTGCGCCCATCCATTTTAGAGAGCCAGTATGTACGGGCCTTACAATTTCTTGGACAATATAGGGGCCTTCCCAATTAGTATTCAGTTTCCCTATGCTACTCTTGTTGCCTTGAAAGATATTCTCTCTCAGTACAAGATCTCCAACCTGGAAGGTCACCTCCTTCACCTTCGCATTATAGTATCTCTTGACCTTCTGCCGATATGCTGCTGCTCGAACGTTAACGGAATCCCTTTTTTCTTCAAGGAGATCAAGTTCGGCCTGGAGCTGTGTTTCATTACTCACTGGATCAAAGGATTGCGTTCTTTGCGTAGGCAAATTGATTTCTGCTGGGAGTATAGCTTCGACTCCAAACGCTAATGCGAATGGAGTCTCTCCAGTAGGGGTTCGAGCAGTCGTCCGATATGCCCATAGAGTATTCGGAACTTCCTCCACCCAGTTCGACCCATTTTTGAGAACTCTTGTCTTCAGACCATGAAGGAGAGTCCTGTTAGTCACTTCCACTTGTCCATTTGCCTGTGGGTGAGTAACAGAAGTTAGCCTTTATTCAATACCAAGATCTGTGCAAAACTTCTTGAAGGCTGGATTGTCGAACTAGCGGCCATTGTCCGTGATGAAAGCAACTGGTAAGCCGAAATGGCAAACAATGGACTTCCATAAAAAGCTCTGACAAGCCTTTGCTGTGATCGACGCTAGTGGTTCTGCCTCTACCCACTTAGTAAAGTAGTCGATCGCCACAATTAAGAACTTCATCTGTCGGACAGCTACAGGAAATGACCCAAGTATATCTACTCCCCATAAAGCAAAGGGACTTGTACTCACAACGGCGGTGAGTGGTATCGGGGGACGCCGCTGAATATTGGAATGGTGTTGACAAGCATCACATTTTCTGACAAAGTCAATAGCATCTTTATTCAAGGTTGGCCAATAATACCCTTGCCTTAGGATTTTGTGACTCAATACTCTTCCTCCCAAATTATCTCCCGCAATTCCTTCATAGACTTCCTGAAGGACATACTCCGCCTCCGATGGCCGAAGACATTTTAAGAGAGGGAGGGTGAATGATCTTTTATAGAGCTGCCCATCCACCACACTGTATCATGAAGCTCTGATGGTGATTCTTCGAGCTTCCTTGGGGTCTTGAGGGAGAGTTCCATCTTTCAAATAACTATGGATCGGATAGATCCAACATGGCTCCTGATCGATATCCATGAGTTCTTCATGTGGTCGACAATCAATTGTCCTGGTTGCCAGGTACTGAATATTCACTAGTTGCTCAATACTGGCATTTGTTGAGGCCAACTTAGATAGGAGATCTGCTTTCTTATTTTCCATCCTGGGTATTTTAGAAATGTGGAATTCCTCGAAGCTTGTGGTGAGCTTCTACAACAAAGACTTATATTTGACCATGTGTTCTTCCCTTGCCCAAATTCTTCGCTCAGATGGCCCACAACCAACTGAGAATCAGTGTTAGCTTGAAGATTCCGTACACCAAGACCGCGAGCTAACTGCAACCCAACTATCATAGCTTCATACTTAGCTTCATTATTTGTTGCTTTAAATCCAAACTTCAGGACAGTTGAAGTGTTCCACCCAGATGGTGACTGTAGGATCAATCCTCCTCCAGAATTGTCTCCTGTAGAAGATCCATCCGTGTGTAGAACCCACTGGGACGAAGAGTCGTTCCATATTTTAGACAATTTGATGTTTGAGGGATCATCATCAGTGGTGGTAGTAAGCTCAGCAATGAAGTCCGCAAGTACTTGTGCCTTTATGGAAGTACGTGACTCATAACTGATATCATACTCTGTAAGTTCAAGTACCCATCGGGCGAGGCGCCCCGATGTGTCTTGCCGATGTAAGATCTGCTTCAATAGCTGATCGGTCAAGACCCTTATCCGATGTGAGTGGAAATAAGGGCGGAGCCTACGAGCAGAGACCACTAAAGCGTAGGCCAACTTCTCAAGGGAAAGATATCTGGACTCAGTATCGGTGAGGACCTTGCTAGTATAATACACTGGTTCTTACAAATTATCCTCAATCTTTACCAATATTGAGCTGCCAACGGCATCGGTTGTAGATAAGTACACATAAAGCTCTTCCCCTGGGCCGGTGACTGCAAATACTCCTTCAACTGCATGAATGCTTTCTCGCATTCTTCATTCCATTCAACTTTGGGAGCTTTCCTCAATGCTCGGAAGAAGGGAAGATTCTTTTCTCCTGACTTCAAAATAAATCTCCCCAAGGCTGCGAGTTGGCTATTAAGTCTTTGTATCTCCTTGATCGTTCTTGGGGATCTCATTTCTAGGACTGCTCGTATCTTCTTCGGATTTGCTTCAATTCCCCGATGTGTGAGCATGAATCCCAGAAACATTCCAGATCGGACTCCTAATATGCATTTATTGGGATTGAGGCTTATCCTGTGTGTCCGAACTGCAACAAAGGTTTCTTGCAGATCGGCAATATGTCGCTCAGCCTTATCGCTTTTCACTAAGATGTCATCAACGTATGCTTCCACATTTCTCCCGATTTGGTCTTTAAAGACTTTGTTCACTAGTCTCTGAAAAGTGGCGCTAGCATTCTTCAAGCCAAATAGCATGACCTTATAACAATATGTCCCTCTTCTTGTGATGAAAGAGGTTTTCTCCACATCTGCTTCTGCTATTTTGATCTGATTATACCTAGAATATGCATCGAGGAAACTTAGCGTTTCATACCCTGATATAGAATCTACTAAGTTATCGATTAGAGGCAGGGGGTAGCAATCTTTAGTGCAAGCTTTACTCAGATCAGTAAAGTCCACACACATCCTCCACTTTCCCGTGGATTTTTTAACCAGTACAACATTTGACAACCACTCAGGGTAGTACACCTCTCGGATAAAGTCTGCCTTCAGAAGTTTGTCCACTTCTTCTTGAGCAGCTTGGAGGCGATCGGGAGCGAAACTTCGTCGCTTCTGTATAACTGGTCTATACCCCGGATCGACATTAAGTCGATGTTCAATAACCTTCCGTGGAACTCCCGGCATCTCTTCAGCTGTCCAAGCAAATATGTCAGAGTTGCTCTTCAGGAGGTTCAATATCTCTCCCTGCTGGCCAGATGGGAGGTTTGCTCCTATTTGGATAGTGCGCTCAAGCTGTTCCTCCTTCAAAGGTATAACATTCAGCTCCTCAACCGGAGTGGGGCGACGCTTCTCCCTCTCATCATCTTCTTGCTGTATATCCTCCACAGTAAGTATTTCCCCAGATCGGCTACTCCCCTCGTCATGTCCTTTGAGCATGGTGGCGTAGCACTGGTGAGAAGCTAGTCGGTTGCCCTTCACTTCACCGCAACCATTGGATGTAGGAAATTTGATCACCATATGATAAGTTGAGAGCACAGCTTTCAACTGATTGATCGATGGCCTCCCAATGATAACATTGTAGCTCGAAGGGCATCGGACAATCAAAAAGTTAATGAGAGCAGTAGTAGTTCTCGGAGGAGTGCCAAGAGTCAAGGGTAGAGAGCTCATACCGTCGGGTTATAGTGGGCTGCCGTTGAACCCGATGAGAGGAGACTTTATCGGCTTCAGATTCTCAACTGGAAATTTCATTCTGTCAAATGCAGAAGAGAATATGATATCCACCGAACTCCAGGTATCGATAAGAACTCGCTCTACAGTAAAGATCCCGATCTGAGCAGTGATCACTAGAGTATCATCATGGGGGTGGTGAATACCCTTCAGATCTTCATCGGAGAAACAAATTTGTATGGGGGTGCGGGGCCTCTTCAAGGATGTGACATTCTGGACGGACCCCAACGCCTAGGGTTGTTCAACGGTCCCGAACCGGACTGGACCGGTCCAGAACCGGACTGGACCGGTTAACCGGTTTCCCTATTATTGGGACCGGACCGGACCAAATAATAGGGGAACCCGGACAGGTCCAAACAGTTTTGGACCGGTCCGGTCCGGTCCAGTTCCTGTTTAGACCGTTTTGGACCGGACCGGTCCGGTCCTGTCCGGTCCCAGTTTTTACTAATTAAATTTAAATTACTTAATAATTTAATATACATTAATTGAAAAAATAATGGACAGGCTTGTGTAAAACATTTGGCCGAGTTTATCCAGTATTCAATCACAGAGTTTATGATAGTAAATTAAAATTCTCCAATCAAATCAAGTGAAGAACTGGTAAAATTAGGATATTTAACACAATAGTATCTGATTAAAGTTTTCAAATTAAGCAAGTGCTTGAATGAATGGTCCTAGAAAACAAAATACACAAGAGAAACACATCAAATACAATACACAACACACCTCACCAACCAAGGATGGCCTGTAATCAAACTCAGCGACAATAAAATAAATTCAATCACCATAGCTAGAACTGAATAAATCACAATTTCATTCCATATGCACCAGTTGATAACAAAGAATTAATTAAGAGAAGCAAAAACAACAATTGAGTATACCTAATTAGAAAGATAGCAAAACAATAAATATTGGAAACAAAACTGGAATCACTCTACATTGGTCTCAAGATAGGCGAGCACCTGATCCAATTTAAGGTGCCAGACCAAATAATCATCTACTCTTGGTTAAGAGTCACTAGTCATCAAAGCAACGCTGCAGCAGCTGTAGGCCTGCAGCAGCATTCAGCAACATGCACCATGACATTGAGTCAGTGATAGTAACCTGGCCAACAAGTGCTACAGCATCATTGAGAAGGGATACTGCCAACCAAACTTGCAGGCAAATCTGATGGCCAGCCATTGGAACAGGACCTTCTCTTGCAGCCATGGATGTTGATAGTGTCATAGTTAAAAGCACCGCAATGGTTCTGCGGCTTCTGCCAATTAAAAGACCAGCTGCAACATAGAGAGCTTGAACTTTGATATAGGGTAAAAATGCGATAAGGATGGTAAAGATGATCTATAACACATAGTAATCAGTCAAACAAGGACTGACATAAATGTACCATTAAAAATCAATTATTTACGTGATGAATTTGCATCAAATGCAAACATTTTCAGGTTGACAGCTGCAGCATTAATAGTTAACAATACACTAATAACAAACTGAAAAACAGAGAATAGTAAAAACAGAGAAGAACATTAACAGTTAACACTTAACACTAACAACAAACTGAAAATTAAAGCAGAGAACAATAAAAAACAGAGAAGAACATTAACAGTTGAAGTTCAGTAAAAACAGTAAATTCAGAGAAGAAGAACATTAACAGTAAATTCAGAAAGCAAAGGTGAAGTCCACAACAAAATAACTAGAAAAAAAGCAAACACAACAAGATTAATCTGAGTCCCCTTCACTGCCATCCTCTTCAGAGATTATGGAAGGTAATCGTTCCCCAAGTGAATGTGATCCGTTTGACATTACTTCCATTTCTGAAAATTGTTGTAAACAAAAAGAGTAAACAATTTTAAAATTTAGGTAAACAAAATTATAAAATAAATAAAGAATGAGGTTTGAAGATAACCTGCCAAAATTGTTTGAGAATGCAATAAATTGTCCAACTCTTCTCTGTATTCTTCATCCATAATAGGTGGAAGACGATTGGCAAGCAACCAATCACGTGAACACATCAACGCCTCAACCATCCTTGGATGCAAAGAACTCCTAAATGAATCAAGAATTCTACCACCACCAGAAAAGGCAGATTCAGAAGAAACTGTAGAAACTTGAACACTTAATAACTCCCGAGCTATGTCTGACAAGATGGGGTACTTGTGACCATTCAACCTCCACCAACTGAGAATATCAAATTGCCGAGAGTATGGTTCACAACTATCATTCAAGTATTTATCAACTTCATGCTTACTTGATGAAGAGTCTTCAGGATTTGCATATTCCACAAAAAGATCCGATTCTTGTTCCTCAACTTCAACTGAAGCACTTAATGTGTTTTGCTTATCATTTGAGGACTGTGGATTTTCTTTGTTATACAAGCTGAACAAATCCTTAAGCAACTTCTCAATTTTTTTGGCACAAAGCTTCAATATAATCTTGTGACTTTCGGCATTTAGCATAAAAATGTTTAAGTAATTTGAACTTGAACCTTGGATCAAGAACAAAAGCCACAAACAGCACATCAGTGATTTTCTCTGCATCCCCCCAATACTTGTCAAACTTTCATTCTAATAGCCATCATGCAATGTGTGGAATTCCCATCCGAATGATTTATCATCTTATCCAACTTTTGGGATATATCAAATATTTATGGAAGAAATAAGTTTGATGCTGTATATGATGACCCACTAAACTTCTTAGTGGCCATATAAAAAGTCTTCAGAAACTCTATATATTCCCTTGCCTGCTCCCAATCATCATAAGTAGGCGAATGTTGAACCTCTTCTATGAAATAATTATCAAAATTCCTATCGCCAACCATCCCATCAAATGCCTTTTGGAATCTTATTGCTGTATCCAACATAAGATAGGTTGAATTCCACCTAGTGGCCACATCTAAGCACAATAAGGCTTTTGTTTCAATTCCTTCTCTTTCACAACATTCTTCAAATAATTGTTGTCTCACTGTTGAAGACCGCACAAATTTGCAAGCAAGCCTTATGGAACCAACAGACTTCTCGATCTCCTTCAAGCCTTCATTCACAATCAAATTGATTATGTGAGCACTATATCTTAAGTGTAGAAATTTTGGCTCTAAGACAATAGAACCTGGACCGCATCATTAGATGATGCATTATCAACTGTGATAGAGCATAATTTTTTGATCTTCCATTCTCGCATGCATGTCTCAAACTCTCTTCTAATGGTCTCCCCCTTGTGATTCGGAACTTGGAAAAAGTTGATGATTCTCTTATGCAAGATCCAACCCTTGTCAATAAAATGGGCCGTGACACACATGTAGTTGATATTCTGAATGGATCTCCAAGTGTCGGTGGTCAAGGAAACTCTATGCTTCTTGATACTCTTACACAATTTTGTCTTCATGTCCAAGTAAAGTTGGTAACAATCTCTAGCCACAGTTGTCCGAGATGGTGGCTTAAACTTGGGTTGTAGCTTGAAACAAAATGCCTTGAATGCTACATTTTCAACATGCCTAAATGGTAGCTCCCCGCAAACTATGTACTCGGCACAAGCCATTCTATAAACTTTAGGATCAAAATTCACGGTCACCAACTTACCACTTCAATTCCATCTACCTTGTCAAAGGCTAGAGTTTTTTGTCTTTTGGTATCATTATTTGGGTTCTTCGTGCACTTTCCTAGATGCTTACGCAAAGTACTAGTGCCATTTTTGCTCTTATCACACTTGTAATTCTTCCCGTAGTGTTTACATTCAACCCTATCAGTCCCCTCAATTTCTTTGAAATCTTCCCAAACATCGGACCGCAAAGAAGATTTCCTCTTTCCTGAAACGACACTTGATGTTGTCTCTGTTACATTTCTAGATGTAACTTGATTTTCTTCCGCCATCAAATTTGCTAACCTAACAAAAAACAATCAAGTTAGAAATTAGAAATTAGAAAGCAACATAGTGGTAGTATGGTACAGTGACTACAGTCCAAAGAAGTAAAGTGGAAATATTGCAAATTTAATTGGTTTAATCAGAAATTCAGAATTATACATGGTTAGAACTAACATATTAACAGCTATAAAGTGTATGCACAGTGCACATAATGTCAGATTAATAGAGTAACAGATTAACAGATTAACAGATTAACAGATGATAGATATGCACACAAATTTAAGTAAACAAAATACAACCGAACAGACACAGTTATGCACACAGATTAACAGCTATGTCAGATTAAAAGATTAACAAGTAGTCAGCACAGCACTGTTAGAGTGCCAGCACACCACACAATACACATCACTCAAAATTGGAAAACAAAACAGTGAAACTGAAACACATCACACTAATCGTAGAATCAAAACAATAAATTCATACAAAAATGAGAAAAACTAGTAAAATTCAGATAACAATCACAAGATTCACAACTAAAAGTCTAAAAGGAAACACAAAATAGTGAAAACACATCACAAAATCAAGAGGGAAACAAGAGGAGAAGGTCTCACAGAAGGTCAAGAAGATCTGAAGAAGAAGACGAGGATGAGATGGAGGCTTGGAGCAATGAAACTTCCCCCTTCTCTCTCTGTTGGGCAGCACTGAGCAGTGAGCACACAAAAGAATAGGAGAGAGATCGAGAATAGCACACAAAATAATCTATGCATTCGATCCCTACCTCAGGATCTCAGATCTGGAGGAATGCAGTATGCTTCGCCGGCGATGAGGGACTGCAGTATGATCTGGCGTGCCGCTGTCGCCTTGTGGGAGTCTGGGAGCCACGGCGGACGAGGCCCCGGACTCGGACCGACGATGAGGGACTGACGGACTCTCGCGGACCCGGCGGCGAGGACACAGGAACTTCGGGCGGGCGAGGCGGAGCCGTGAGGAGGGAGTGAGACCTTCGAATCTTCGATCAGTTGATGTGCGTGTGCGGCATGTGCCCTAGAAGTTAGAACTCATTCAGTCATTTGATTTGGATGGAGAGTCGATAGACCAAGTTCACTGTTGTGTTAAGTGTTAAAAACTTAATCTTGGGTCTGGTTTGGTCCAATGTTCAATGTTGAATTGACTCAATTGAGTCAATGGACTAATGCTACTGTCTGTCTGTCTCTACTGAATCACTTATTCAAATTGATATTTCATTGAACTGAATTTAATAATTATTTTAATTAAAAATTTAAAATATTAGTTAACCGGTCCGGTCCGGTTTGGACATGATTTTAGAAATCCGGAACGAATTTGGACCGATGCAGGCAGGTTCCGAAACCAGACCGGACTGGTTAAAGGGAAAACCGGTTGGAACCGGACCTGCGGTTCAAAAAAACCCGGTCCGATCCGGTTTCCGGTTTAACCTGTTTTTTTGCACAGCCCTACCAACGCCCTCACATAATTTTTCCTTGACTTCGAACTCTCTCCCCCGCACCCCAATCCTCTAGCAATAACAGTCACATATGTGTCACTTGGGATGATGTGTTGTGGAGGTGGGATATGCTCAGTTTCTGGCTCCTGCTCCTTTTGTAGAAACTGATCCGGTTTCCCTCCCTGATTAGACCTTCTATGGCATTCTTCAATTGGATACAGTCTTCTGTAAAGTGCCCCTTATCTTGATGAAATTGCAGAACTTTTTACTCTTCTTCTTCCTCGGGTTGTCCTTCATAGGTTGCGGGGTCTTCAAGATCTTCTGATCCTGAATTTGGGAGAGAATGTCCTCCCGTGAGGTGTTAAGGATGGAATAATTGTGATACTTCTCTGCCCTCTCTGGATCATATCCCCGGTGTTGTGGGGGTCTCCTTTCATCAAACTGATCTGCCCGGTTTGAATTCTGGCCTCCTTCTCTCCAAGGTTTATCACCTCTCGGAACTCCTTCTCTCTATTCCTTATATCGCTGCGGGTGGTGATTCTTCTTTTTGATTTCCTCCAACTGCAAGAGGCCACTCTCTTGCCACTTGGCCTTCATCTCCTCTGAGGCTATATACTTTGCAGCTGTGGCCTGGAAATCTGAGAGACCTGCCGGAGGCTATCGAGTCAAGGAATCTTTAAAGGGCCCATCCTTCAACCCTTTCACAGCTATTCCCACAACTATTGCAGAGTTTATATCTACCATGCCATTGATCTCCTTATTAAAGCGGCTTATGTATCCGCGTAGACTCTCTTTCGGTCTCTGCCTGAATCCCAGCAACATCATGGGATTCTTCTTCAATCTCCTGTTGCTGGCAAAATTACAGAGAAAGAGGTCAGAAAGTTGTTGAAAACTATGTATGGTTCCTGGGGGAATCCCCCTAAACCAATCAATGGCGTCTCCAATGAGTGTTCGAGGGAAAGCTCAACACATGACGGCCTCAGTAGTTCGATTGACCATCATCTCATCACGATAACTCTCCAAATGTTCCTAGGGATCAGATGTCCTGTCGTAAGAACGAACATTAGGGGGTCTAAAATGTTCGGGGAAGGGGGCCTCCCAAATTGCCCTTATAATGGGAGAAGTGACATGCGGGACAAGTTGCTGAACTCTTTCCCTTTCTGTCATATATCGCCGTGGGGATGAATAACGGCAATATGGTGAGTCATGCCGTGGAGATCGGCGTCTGGGATGGAGATGGTGTGGAGATCGACCACGAGGGGAGTAACACCGATCCGATGAATGATAGCGCCCCCGGGACCGATGTGTCGGTGATCGGGTTCTGCGCCTCAGATTTATTGAACGATCTGGAGAATGCGAGATCCCCCTCTTTCTCCCCTCTCTGATCTCGTCCCCTCGAACATGGCGATCTCCATGGTGATGCGCTGGATCTGAGCTTCCAGTAGAAGACTCCCTGCTCTGGTGTCTCGCAGGAGAGCGTACTCGGTGTCTGGGGGAATGAGTTATCTTCTTTCCCCCACTCTCCTTGAGAGGTTAGGCATCATGAGGAACAGTGGTTTGGGAAGCACGCTGCTGACGCGCCTCCTGAAGAGCCTGTTTCAGCTCTTCAATCTCCTGCGCCATCCTTCTGACGCGATCAACATCACTCTGAACTCCAATATTCGCTAGAGGGACCTCAGCTCCAAGAGGTGGTACACCTTCTACTGGAGGGGTTGCTGAAGCTCCTTTTGCTCCCTCCTAGGTTTGGAATCTCTTTGATTTCCTCTGTGTGGCAACCATGACTTTTCGCTCAAAGTCTTCCCCACCGACAGCGCCAAATTGTTAGAGCTAAAATTGGATTGAAGGCCCAATTTCAACCTAACAATTGAATTTATATTGATTGGTTGGCTATTCTAGTGAGAAATCGAATAAGAATCCAAGCGAGAGAAGAGAGAAACCGGATTTACGTGGAAAAACCCCTAATCAGCGGGTAAAAAACCAGGGGAGAGAAAGATCTCACTATGAATCATCAAAAAGTACAAGAGATCTTACAAGAAATCCAGAAATGTAAAGCAGGAAGAAGAGAGTAGATCCTAATTCCAAATTGACAGAGCTCCGTTGCTAGGATTCAAGTTGTCTGAATGAATTGTGATCCTTGCCTTTTATAGGCATGGGTTGCGTGCTGAGCATGCCACTCAATTTGGTCACATGTTTGCGGTATGCTGTCCAACTAAGCGCCCGACTAGCGCTGCTAGATGCCGACTAAAGTGTATGAAATCTCATTTGTAACTCTTCTAGAAGAACAAAGTCATGCGGTACCGTACTTCTTCTAGAAGGTTGGAGCCGATATGGATAAATATCAGTTTAGATACACCTTTCCTGGTTGACACGTGTCAGTTTGGTGAAGATCTTCCTGATCTGATGAGTCTCGCAACGGTTTCGGTATATATCAGTTCTACATACCGGATCGGCAAGACACTTCATACCGGGTAAATATGATCGGATGAGCAGACTATATCAGAACGGTACACTGTAGTAGTAGTAGAGGATTCTGCTTTGTTACCTTGACATGTGGCTTGCTTGGATGAACGCCACGTGTTCCACTACTTTCATCCCTATCATAAACCAATAAAGATGATATCAAATCCAAGAACAAATCATCAACACAATGGGGCTACACCCCGCACAATCAGATCCTAGGAGTCTACCACAAACAACAACAATAATACGACTCCAATCCAGCTACAGCCCTCTGGCTCTGGAAAAGGATTCCAAGAACAGCTCAGCAACGATTTCCCCCGGACAGCAACACAGCCTCGGGTTGTAAGCGACCAACCTGTCGCACCTCGGTAGCGCCACCTCTCCCACGTGTCGACACGGCCAGTGAACCAACCCCTCTGACAGCTTAACCAGAGTATCGTCCATTTGGCATGACAATTTGAAACTCCATGGTAGAGGTGGGCACGGGCCGTTAAGCGGGCCCGGAGGGCCCGACCCGCCGGTTCCGGGCCGGCCAAAGGCCAACCTGGAACCGGCCCGGGCTACAGGGCCAACCCGCCGGGCCGGGTTGACCCGGCGGGTCATGGGTCACGGGTCACAGGTCACGCCCGGGTGACCCGTAACCGGCCCGGGCCGAACAGTAGAACCAGAGGGCCGGGCCCAACCCGCCGGTTAACCAACCGGCCCGCCGATTTTTTTATTTTATTTTATTTTTTTAAAATATACAAATGACCATTAAAAAATATCAAAAAAATAGCAAAAAAATAGCAAAAAATGTAACAAAAAAACTATGATATTTCGATATAAAAGTATAATGAGAAAAAAATATTTTAAAAATTGAAAACTATAAAATTCATAATAAAATCTAAAATGTACAATATATATTTACAAATATGGAAAAATGAAAAAAAAAACAAACCTACGCTTTTATGTATAGAAATTGAATGATAAAATGTAAAAAAAAATTTGAAAATTATGATATATGATAATCATAGATTCATACTATCATAGGTATAAAGAGAGAATTAAAATAAAAAAATAAAAAAAATAAAAACTGGCTACATAGCCGTTGGTGTCCCAGTCCAATGGTCCAGCGGTGACCAACTGACCAATAATTTGAATCGGTAGTTCATATTTAAAAAAAAATATATATATATCAACCCGCCGGTTCAACCGGTGACCCAAAGGTTGAGCCGTAGTCAACCCGTCGGCGGCCAGTTTCAACCCAGCCGCCACGGGATTATTGGAACCGTACCTGCCCAGAAGCGGGCACAGTGCGGTTCACAGCGGCCACCAGCCGTCACTTTGACCCGGCCCGGGTTTTCGGAGCGGTTCCGGGCCAAAATGGAACCGTGCCCCCCTCTACTCCAGGGTGTCCCGTCCCTGAATGTTCCCTAGGACAACCAGAGTATCGTCCCTCTGGCATGACAAGCCGAAACGCCAGGGTGTCCCGTCCCTGAACATTCCCCCAAACCAGGGCCCTCACGCTCCACTGAACCGGGCGGAAGAACAAACTCAGTTGGCGCACACCTACCCGGCCAGCACACAAGTACTGCGTGTCTCTATGGACTCATGTCAGACAACAGGAGGCTATGCTCAGCGAGCCCGCTCACTCCACTGACGCATACCTACCTAGCTGCACACAAGCACCACGAGTGCCTACAGCCAAGTGTTGGTCACAGGAGGGCATGCCCAATGAGCATTCCAACAAACAGGTAGTAATAGCACTACCACAAGCACATCAATCATACACATACGAGGAAAGAGAACAAAAACATGTATGTGCATGCTTCCAAGAAAAACAGATACCACAAAGAAGATATGCCAACTAATAGCATTCATCAAAACAAGAAACCCAAACAATGGGTAGGAGCGAGACAAGAGTAACTTACAAAATAAACATGACAACAACAAGTCCAATAAACACTCCGTAGAGTGGGTACTAGGCAGAAGTAACTTACCCTTAAGTGCAATCCAACCGAACGATCCATGTCTGTCTGAGCAGCTCAACGCTCCAAGTTGATACTTGGTAATCTAATTTCAATAACTGCACGTGTTGAGAACAACTACGTCTATAATGCATGCTCAACTAAATGGGCCCTGCCCACTTATATACACAATCTCTCTAACCAGTTTAACTTAATCTATCCCTTTTTTGAACCTGGTTAAACCTGATCAACTCTCTCAAGTCGATTAAACTCATTCAGGTTAACCTATATCCCAACTTGTTCCATCCGGTATGGGTTATAAATAAAACAGACCCCATCCAAATCAACCCTCCTAACTCAATCCAACTTGGCTAACTAATTAGCCTAACCTGGTTTGAAAACAAACCCAACTCATAGATTCTAACAAACTTATCTCCCCGCATGCAACACTACTAACAACCACCTCTCAACAATCCATCAGCCATGGCCAACCCTACCAGTCAATAAAACCATCAAACTCACAAGGTCTGAAACCTATCCAATAACTCTAACTATATTCATTCATGTTAGCCAAGTACATCACCTGGTTATCAAAGAATCCAAACTCTTAACCTTATTAAGAATTCTTCATACTCATAGTCCTTTAAAACACATCAAGAACCCATGGTTATTTCAACAATCCTATCTCTCATATCACATAGAGAGACCACAACACCCACTCACAGAAGCAAAGTCCAAGTGTCCAATAATAACCAAGCTACTCTTGGACAATTTCACTTCATCAACATTAGAGCTTAAAACCTATGCCTCATTCAGCACTAACATCACTAGAACAAAGCCCAACATCATCACCATTATCCCATACAACTAAACCATACCATCATGATGTCATTGTTCTCATGAAATTTGTAAGCAAAAAGCCTCAACACTAACAGCTTTCAACACTAAACCATGTATGAGCACTCCCTAAAATTCAAGCTTAGCTACCTATCATCATACCTGTCATCTAAACAATTGTACACATGCTGAACTTATACATGGTATCCAGGGACGAGAAGGCTTACCAGATGGTGACTGCGCGTGGCGATCGCGTGGTGGAGCTCTGGTGTCGCTCCGCCTACAGTAGCCCATGATCTCAACCTCGCTTGTTGATGACGACGGCTACCAACGCTCCCACAACGTCGAAAAAAAAATCCTCAACCTCCTTCTCTTCCCACCACCCCTTGTTCCACTGTTTCTCTCACAAGAAAACTCACCGCCTCTCAAAGATTTAATGAAAAACAAGATTTGGGTGAGGCTTATCTAGTCGCAAATGTGGTTTTTCTCTCCAAAGTAAATTCCCAGCCGTTGATTCCTTCTCATTAAATCCCTTCAACGAATCTCAACCTTCCAATTCAAACGAAATTGAAAACCCACGTGCATGCTTCTCTTCATGCATTTTGCTTTCAAAAAGAAACCCAATCATTGATTGTAGCTATGCATGTGATCACTTCTCACATCATGCATGTCTTAGCCTCATCATCTTAACTATATTTAAAAAAAAAAAATCACCATCCATCACATCATTTCATTTCATTCATTTAATTTTTATTTTATTTGATTTCTTATAATACCTTATCTGAATGCCATATATATATATATATATACTTATAATATCTCACCATCAAATGATTAAAATCCTGACCTTTTTTTTGCATGAGGAAAGTAATGAAAAGTCCCCCAAAACTTCTGAAATCCATAAAAAATCCCTGTAAGTTTGAGTATTCCTATTTAGTCCCTCCTTTATCAAGGGACTTAACTTTTTAGTCCAAACAGTACCAAACGGTGTTTAAAATGGGGCGAAAAGACAATGTTGCCCTTGGGAGTAAATGAGTTGTTCAGCGCCTTCTGCCACGCCCGTACAGTCACATCCCTTGGTGAAATGACGCAAATGCCCCTCTGATTGACTTCTCCTCTTCCCTCCTTTGTGTCCCCGTCTGGCCTAAGGCTTTAGTATCTTGTCGTAAGTGTTTATTATCAGGAGAAACCCTTTAAGATTTTGAGTGCTTGCTATTTTGACCAGGTGTTTACTATCATTCATGTGAACATTTTATAAATATATATGTCACATTTTGTATTGTCAAACATGGTTAGAATCACAGATATTTACATTCAACACCCAACTATTCATCAATCACAGATATTTACATTCAACACCCAACTATTCATTAATCAGCTATTACTGCGTTGCAAGTCCTCCGGTTGTGGCTAGTGTTTTCGCAGCGCAACTCAAGATACCACTGTCATTGTCGTCTTTGCTCGTCGCTCCTAACAAGATGCCACCGTATTTCCCAAGCAAATGTGTTCCATCAATGAACAACAAGGGCCTGCAACCCAACTTGAAGCCGACAACACAAGCATGGAAACAAAAATAATTTTTATGTGCTCTCGCAAAATATCCCGTTGAATGTCCACAGCCCAATACAAGGGACGATCCTTGAGCTTCTAGATCACACGATTGCAAACCCATTTTTTGGATGCTTTCGGGTGAGAACTCATCCCGATACCACCACCACACACATGTGTACGCAATGTCTTTATTCCAAAGGTATGCATATTTCCCTCTCGAGAAGCATGAACCCTCCAATTGCGATGCGCCTTGACACATCGGCGTCACCCTTTCTCTGTCATTTTTTATGAAAGTAAAATCAAACTTCCTTTTGATAGCAAGGTCACGGAGCGCATTCCTGAAGTGTTCCACTTCCTGAAATCGTTGAGTAATCGAGCAATCGCAATCTCATGAGTTTGAGAGGAACCCTCAATGTTTAAGGGCATGCTCTCGGCTAGAGGATCCCTGTTGATTGATAAGAGACTCTAAGTGAGACAATACTAAACAGAAGAACGTGATACTAAACAGATAAGTTGGATTTTAAAAACTTACAGAAGATACTAAAGGGATAAGCATAATATTAAAGAGTTTGAGTCTATAATAAAGAGATAAGATCAATACTAAAGACTTTAAGAAAGTCGTAAAGTCCAACGTGTTTGTAATACACGGTTACGGGAAATAATAAACACATACTAACAAAGAAAGTAATTTACGTTGGAAACGAA
Source organism: Dioscorea zingiberensis (assembly GCA_026586065.1). NCBI lineage: Eukaryota > Viridiplantae > Streptophyta > Magnoliopsida > Dioscoreales > Dioscoreaceae > Dioscorea > Dioscorea zingiberensis. The sequence goes on from CM048822.1 coordinate 39,890,869, forward strand.
GACCTGCAGTAGTCGTCTACTGTCACTTTATCTGTGTCCACAATAAGGTCGACCATATTTTTGTTGAATGAGTGAAAAATGTTGCACATACGCACAAATTAAGTAGGTAGAATTGTCAATGGTACAAGTTGTTCTACGATCGTCTGGTACTATATAACTCACTCTCACGCCAGAGGGGTCAAGGTCCCACCGTTTACATATATCACCTATTACTGATTCCCAACAAGTAAACACTCTGAGCTCCAAGGCTAGACCTTCTCCCCATATTGCGCGACGGCGAAAATGGTTTCCATCAAAATCCTGCAACAAGAAGCCCCACTGAACAAGCCCCCACTGAAGAAGGCCCCACTGAACAAGCCCCCACTAAAGAAGGCCCCTCTGCAACTGTGATTGATGCAGAGGCGTCCATCTACGACAGAGAAAATGTAGAACCTGTGAGGACAAATTTCATTCCTAAGAACAAGCGTCCTACAGGGTTCGGGCAGCTGAACAAGGAGAAGCAAGCACTCCTCAGTTTCTTCCTGAACTGTCTGATGGACAGGTGAGAACAATCTTCATAGTATTTCTCTTAATTGTTTAGTATTGCACTTAACCGCTTAGTATTTCTCTTAACTGCTTAGTATTTGGCTTCACTGCTTAATATTTCGCTTAACTGTTTAGTATTCCTCTTAACCGCTTAGTATTTCTCTTCACTGCTTAGTATTTATCTAATCGCTTATTTATCTTCTAGTACAATTGTTTGGAAGAATGAATGAGCATTTACAACTTCGCTACCAATTATACCCATTGGTCGAGGGAAAAGATCTTGTGGTGGCGATGTCATGGGCGTCTTTGTCATGATCTTGCTTTGGGCGACCAAGAAGACACCGTCAAGTACAAGAGGCGTGGATCCATCACTGGGGCCTTTTATGTCGCTATCAGCGGCACCACACCACAGATGACTTTCTCAAACTAATGACCGATGCAGTAACATCTTTCCAAAATTTGGAAGTTGTTCTTATGCCCATCATTCTGAACAAACATTTCCACCTACTCGTTTTGGATAAAGAAACGAGACACTACACTCACTACTCATCTCTCAATAGCTGGACATATGACAGGGCTGCTGAGGAAATGGTAAGTCAATCACTTCCATATTTCGTATTCTCCCCTTCGCACCAGCTTAACCATCTTTGTTCTAAATGCAGAGGGTTCTTTTCGAAACCGCACTTACCATCGAGCATGGGAACTGCTTTGAAACAGACAGTTATACATTCTCACATGACCGCGACTGCCCTCAACAGAGAGAGGACAGTGTGGACTGTTCCGTGTTCGTCATGCGGTTTATGGAGCAGATATTGGATAGTGAGAAGCTTCACCTGAATCGCTCCGAAGTTCCTCGTCTACGCTTGGAGTATGTATGTCGCATACTTTCGGACGGATTCAGTCGAACAACTCCGCCGGGGAAATGGAAGGAACTCTAAAGACTTTACAATCATATTCTACGTGTTTAATATCAGTACTAATTGTTTACTAAGTGTTCAGTGCTTTGTATTTCTCTTAACTGCTTAGTATTTTTCCTAACCGGTTAGTATTTTTCTTAACTGCTTAGTATTTCTCTAAAGTGCTTAGTATTTCTATTAACTACTTAGTATTTCTCCAAACCGCTTAATATTTCCCTTAACTGCTTAGTATTTCTCCTAACCGCTTAGTATTGCTATTAACTGCTTAGTATTTCTCCAAACCGCTTAGTATTTCTCTACACTCTTTACTAGTTCAACCAAATTTTTACCATCTTTGACTACTCATGTAAACATGTTATAAACGTATATTGTCAACACTTCATAAAATCACATATATTTACATTAGGCAATCTATGCATCACAACAAGTAAACCTTATGGCCTAGACGGAGCAAGCTAATCAGCTATTACATCGTTGCAAGTCCTCGATTTGCAAGGTGTTTTTTGCGCCGCACCGCAACTCTCTCAAAATAAAAGCACTGCGACTCAATTACTGAATGGTGAAAATGGTTTCCATCAAAATCCACGCAACAAGAACGCCAAACAACGTAATTATACTATGCATGATATGAAACCACGTCACGGGAAATCTATTACCTTTGCGGTTTCTCGTTGAGCGAAGTCTCCCACCCGACACATTTGCTTGCGGGCGGCTTCTCTACAACACTAAAACCAACACAAGTTCTCTGCAAAAGAACAAAAGAAAGGAGACCAAGAGGAGAAGAAGAAGACTGAGTTGCTTCTGCTACAAGAATGAAAGTACACATGTTCTTTGAACCAAAAAGTCTACACCGCCTCCCTGTCATGTCAGCCAAAATGTGGTTTTTGGGGGGGAAAGGGAGGGGTATTTTGGGGTTTTTCTTAAAAGTAACGGGTCGGGTCACCGAGGACTAAAAAGTCAGAAATTTAAAAAGAAGGGACTGAATAGTATAGTTTTTGGTCAGAGGGACTAAAAAGTCAGAAAATGAACAGTCAGTGATGCTACAGTAATTTTCCCTTTTTGCATCTATGTCCTCTTTATTTTTCATTTTCCATCTTAGGTCCTTTATAAGAGAGAGAAACAATTCAGATTTAAACCCAACTTTCCTTTCAAAGTACAATTAGGTCCCTTACAACACTATTAACTCTAATTAATTAATCAAATAATAACTAGAAAATATTTATTCCAACATAAATAAAAAAAAATCTAACAAGTCCAACTTTGGAAATCTTCCCTTGTTAACCAAACAATTAAAGAAAATAACTAATTAAAAATTAACCCCTAAAATCCTTGGGTTTCACAGTGGTCCAGCCTTCTCCAGCAGCCAAGCTCAGCCGCACCACTCTTATGTGCGTGCTCCCCTTCACCGGCAGCCACACCCGCCCCGATCTCCCCCTCCTCAGGCCTATAGCTGCGCCTTCGCGCGTCCGGCCTTCTCTCCGACGAATTTCTTTAAACCTTGAGAGTATCACAAGTGAGTTTGCCCAACTTTGAATGAGGGGTTATGAATGGACTGGGGGTAGAATGCGATTGGAATAATGTTATAATTTGGGGGTTTAGGGATGTGAAATAGGTGGTGAATGATGCCATGGATTCTTAGTTTGATGAAATTGAGTTGTATATGTTCAATTGTATTTGTGGCTGAATGTTTGTTTAATTTTCGGGGCCATATAAATAGAGGAGGTGCTGCCGAATTTTCATGGAAAGTTATAGGAGTTAATGCTCTATTAGTCTCTTTTTAAATGCTTAAGATATGGAGCATAAACACAATTAGAAACTTTTAGATGGTTAATTACCATGTTATATGTTAACAAGAATAGATACAACCGTATATTGATTGAATGGTCGCTTATCGGTCACTTCTAACCATATGAGTCATATCAATAAGAATACGATTTTCGTATTCATGAATTTTCCTATTTCAATTATTAGGAAAAGGTAAAAGGAAAGGCAAGGGCAAGGCAAGAGCTACCGAAGGACTGACAACCTTAAAGCTTACTAGACTCAGGTGAGGGAATAAGTTGTACATTCCGTATTTTTATCATATTTTCCTTATAACATTGATTTTTAACTTGAAAAGCATGAGATAGAGATTTTATGAAAATTTCTAAGTTTTGGAAATCATATTATGCATATTAAAATATCTCTAGTTGGAGATAGATTTCCTTTTGAAGAATTCATGCAAAGAATTTAGTAAAAGTAATAGGAAATAGAGCATGAGAAATAGATAGGAGTATTGATGGACTACACTTTACTGATGTACTTGCCTGCACCAGTGGTGGCTCTTTACAGAGCCAGATAGTATGGCACTAGGTTAGAGAAGGAGCGATTAATAACTCTGATTTTTCTTATACTAAACTATCTAATTTCCTAAAACAAAAACCCCCTTTCCATGCTCTCAAAGTGATGAGGACGTTACACCCATAGCTACTACACCACCATCTACACCACTTGCCGAAGATAATTCTTCACATCAAGGGCCAATTACACCAAGCCATGCTAAACAAATTCAAAACCAGGTGAACGCTAACTTGAGTTTATTATTACATCATCTTGATATGGTGGTTCTCCCAATTTGTTCTTCTTTGATTGTACTTAGGTGCATCGGAAGTGAGGACATCAATCAAGACTCGGCCAAACAAGAGGATAGCAAGAGAGGAACATTTGAAGCTACGCCACATGTGGGCCTCACACTCATGTGTGCAGCCAAGCAGGAGGAAACCAGACTTATCTTCGCTGGACCATGCAATAAAAAGGGGGATGTAGTTTCCTTTAACGCCAAACCAGCCCAAGATGTTTCCTATTTACACCAATCCAATATATGGAAAGAGAGAAAAATCAATTCCAATCTTCCAGGAAATCAAGAGAGCAATAAAAAGAAGGAGAACCAAATCAGCCAGGAAATAAAGGAAGCTATCAGAAGAAAGGAAGTATTCCAAGTTTGAGAGATTACAACCTGCAATTTCCTCACTACAGTAACCGCGTGGTCACTATTACTATGTTTAATTTATTTTATTAGTAAATTGTAATAAGAGACTTTTTCTTGCATCCGAAGTTTTAGTTGGCTATATATAGCCTTGTATCTTCTCCTTTGAGAGGGGACTTCTTTTGGATTATCACTAAAGAAATAAGAGTGTTCTTATTATCATTGTTCTTGTGAGTTCTCATGGATCCGCGAGAGAAAAGTTTCGGCTTTTTCCCTAATTCGTGCTCTACGCATTAGTGATTTTAATCTAAAATTAATTTGCTATTTAAGTAATAAATTAAACAATATAAGTCTTGTGAAATTATTAATTAATAGATTAAATTAATGAGTTGCTACTTAACACCTAATGTGGTATTATTTATTAAAAGAAATTGAAAGTATGGTTACATTATTAATAAACATTATAATGCTGACTTATATAAATTAAGGTTTTTCTTACTTTGCCTGTTTATTAATAATGGATATTTTTATCCCTAATTTTGTGATAAAAATATCCATTTTATTTAAAAAAATAATATTTTTAAAAAATTAATTTTGTGAAAAAAAATCCATATTTTTTTTAGGTTCCCTACACTGTTATTATTATTATTTTTTCTGATTTTTATGATTTTCTTATTTTTAAAACCAAATTTTCAGGTTGCTAATGTGATTAACGTACAAAATATATAGGAAAAAAATTCCATATTTTTTTCTTATTTTTTCTGATTTTTTTCGGATTTTTTTTATTTTTATGTGCCACGTCAGCATGCTGATGTGGTATGGTGAGTCACCAGTAAGCCTGTTTTAATATTTCAAAAAAATATTTTTTATGCCACGTTATCGCGCCACGTCAGCAAAGACCCGCCACATAGGCTGACACGTCACAATAAAAAAATGATCGTATTTAAAGATGACTGCCACGTTAGCAGCAGGGACCTTAATTGCCAACAACCCCATAGTTCAGGGACCGTATTGAACATTTTTATAGTACAGGGACCAAAATGAACAATATACCATAGATTAGGGACCAAAAATGGCTTTTTGCCTATCACAAATTAAGGAAGCGCAACGGCAAGACTGTAGATTGATACGATTAGCAGCACGAATGTAGAATGGGAAACATGGTGATTTCTCTCAATCTTTAGATAAAGCAGTGATGCTGGGTGCCCAACTCTATGTACTAAACAATGAGAGCCTTAAGCAACAAATCAAGGAGGAAGCTCATTGTTCAGCTTATGCAATGCATCCCAGAAGCACCAATATGTATCGGAACATCAAAGAAAATTATATCTAGAGGAGGAAGATGAAAAAGGAGATTGACGAGTACGTGGCCAGTTGCTTGATCTATTAGCAGATCAAAGGGGAGCACAAGAAGCCACTAGGGTTATTGGTACCCTTGGAGATCCCCAAATGGAAGTGGGAGAGGATAGCCATGGATTTTGTGACTGGTCTACCTTGAACCTACCAAGGCAAGGACGCCATCTGTGTTATCATAGATAGACTGATCAAGTCTACCCATTTTCTTCCGATCAAGACAACTTATTCTCGAGATTGGTTTGCATGATTGTACGTTGACCAGATTGTGAGACTACATGGAGTACCCATGTCCATCGTATCTAATAGGGACCCGAGATTCACATCACATTTCCTGAGAAGTCTACAGAAGGCCTTGGGGACATGGTTGAACTTTAGCACAACATTACATCCACAGACAGATGGACCGTCTGAAAGGACGATACAGATACTCGAAAACCTTCTTCGAGCTTGTATCATAAAACTCCCTGGGAGTTGGGATGAAAATCTAGGACTGTTGTAGTTTGCTTATAACAACAGTTACCAGAGTAGAATTGGGATGCCACCTTACGAGGCATTATATGGCAGGAGATACAGGACTCCGCTATGCTTGGATGAAGAAGGTGAGAGGAAGATAGTAGGCCCAGAGCTAGTACATGTCACATCAGAGAAGGTCAAACTTATTAGAGAGCGACTGAGAAAAGCTCAAGACAGGCAGCGGGGTTATGCCAATACTTGCAGCCGGTATTTAGAGTTTGAAGTGGGAGACGAGGTGTTCCTTAAAGTATCCCCATGGAAGGGTGTACTAAGGTTCCACAGGAATGAAAAGCGGAGCCCACGGTACATCGTGCAATACAAGATAGTAGACAGGGTAGGTCCCGTAGCTTACCGGCTTGCCTTACCAGAGGAATTGTCAAGGATACACGATGTATTTCATATATCAGTACTGTGGAAATGCGTCATGGATCCAAATCAAGTTCTGATGGGACCATCAGTAGAACTGGCACCACATTTGACATACGTGGAGGGACCGGTATGTATCATCGATCGGAAAGAGCAAGTATTAAGGAATAAGGTAATATCTATGGTAAAGGTCCTGTGGAGTCATCACCAAGTGGAAGAAGCCACTTGGGAAAGAGAGGATCAAATGAGGGAACAATACCTTCATTTATTCTAGTACTCATTGTATGAAAATTTTGGGGATGAAATTTATTAGGTGGGAGAATTGTAACACCCCAGATTTTTCTAAAGAAATAATCAGATAAGTGTCAAATATTTAATGAGGTTAATTAGCACAAAAAAATTAATTATTTTAAACCTCAATTAATGGAAAATCAGGAATTAATGGACCTAAAATCCAACCTCGCAACTATTGGGCCCAAAGAAGCCCTTATTGAGCCAGACTACTTTTATTTGTAATAGTTAGAGGTTGATGGGTAGTATAAGCCCGATTAATTAAATGGGTAAATTATTAAGTATTAATTAATCCATATTAATTAAGTGGGAGATACCAGACATATGCTAGAGTCCCAATAAAGTAGATCTGGTCGGGGATTGAGACAACCCATGATGCTCCAGTATACCCGTGACAGGCAAAATGATAGAGCCAAAAATTATGGATCTTTATCAGGTTAACAATGTGGCCGGAATCAATATTAATTTAATAATATAAAGTAGGTGTTACTTTAATAATGGGACGAGAATGGTGGATCTCGGTCGGGGCATTGATTAAACACCACGGGCTCACAGTGGACATGTGAATCAGAAGTAAGTTGATAGAAATCAACTTGATTAACCCATGTAACAAGATAACCCTAAAATAATAAAATAATTAATATTATATGATACTTTAGTTATAAACCTAGGGCCAAGCCTTCGATTCAAAAAAAAAAAATCCAATTGAGCAGCCGTGCCCATCTCCATCTTGATCCCCGCTCCTCTCTTCTTCTTCTTCCTTTCTCCTCTCTCTTGCCGACCGTCGACCCACGCCCAACCGCTGCCAAGGCCAGCCGCCGCCTGCCAACCTCCGTCTGGCCAGCCTTGCCTGCGCTTGTCACTTGACCGACCTCCGCCCCGCAGCTATCCGCCGCCCGAACTACATCCTGCCTGAGCGCTACCGCCGCCGGCGCCGCCTCCTCTTTCTTCTCCTTCTTTGGCGATGACTGTCGGACCTGCACGAACGGCGGTCCAGCCTTCTCCAGCAACTAAGCTCACCCGCGCCGCTCTCACGCGCACACTCCACTTCACCGGCAGCCACAGCCGCCCCGATCTCTCCCTCCTCATGCCTACAACTGCGCCTTCGCGCGTCCGGCCTTCTCTCCGACGAATTGCTTTAAATCTTGAGAGAATCACAATGAGTTTTCCCAACTTTGAATGAGGGGTTATGAATGGATTAGGGGTAGGATGCGATTGGAATAATGTTATAATTTGGAGGTTTAGGGCTGTGAAATAGGTGGTGAATGATGCCATGGATTCTTAGTTTGATGAAATTTAGTTGTATATGTTCATTTGTATTTGTGTATGAATGTTTGTTTAATTTTCGGGGCCCTATAAATAGAGGAGGTGCTGCCGAATTTTCATTGAAAGTTATAGTTGTTAATGCTCTATTAATCTCTTTTTAAATGCTTAAGATATGGAGCATGAATGCAATTAGAAACTCTTAGATGGTTAATTACCATGTTATATGTTAACAAGAATAGATACAACCTTATATTGATTGAATGGCCGCTTATCGGTCACTTCTAAACGTATGAATCATATCAATAAGCATATGATTTTTGTATTCATGAATTTCCCTATTTGAATTATTAGGAAAAGGTAAAGGGAAAGGCAAGGGCAAGGCAGGAGCTACCAAAGGACCGAGCCAACCTTAGAGCTTACAAGACTTAGGTGAGGGAATAAACTGTACATTTCGTATTTTTATCGTATTTTCCTTACAACGTTGATTTTAACTTGAAAAACGTGAGATAGAGATTTTATAAAAATTTCTAAGTTTTGGAAATCATTTTATGCATATTAATATATCTCTAGTTGGAGATAGATATCCTTTTGAAGAATTCATGAAAAAAATTTAGTAAAAGTAATAGGAAATAGAGCATGAGAAATAGATAAGAGTATTGATAGACTACACTTTACTGATGTACTTGCCTGGACCAGTGGTGGCTCTTTACGTAGCTAGTTAGTATGGCACTAGGTTAGGGAAGGGGCGATTTATAACTCTGATTTTTCTTATACCAAACTATCTATTTTAAAACCTTCTGTTTTCATGAAACAAAAACCCCCTTTCCATGCTCTCAGAGTGCCTAGTGTGCGTATATAATTATAGCCCGACGGTAGTGAGTAGAGATCTACCGGAAGGCTCAGGTGTGGGATGAGTTCGCTTGTCTTCACTCTGGTTCTGCAGTATTAAGGTAGATGTGTAGTTAATGATGATAGTATTGTGATTATTACATGATACCGTATTTCCCACCTCCCGGATAGCGAGTAGAGACCGACCGTGGAGGCTATTGGTATGTTTTATATTTACCAAGGGAGATTTCGAAAATCATTCACAGTACCGAGGATTAAATAATGAGATAAACATGCATGTGACTTTACTTGAGATTTTTATACATATTGGCATGGTTATATCAGATTGAAGATAAAGCATTGACTAGCATGTTAGTTGTACAGCATTTGTCTTCAGTTGCATTTATATGTTCAGTTTTATATTGTGGAGATTATTATTTTATATTGATATACGGGTATAGTTCGATACCTCACAGTATTGTTCTCATATCACTGAGTTCGAGTAGCTCACGCCCCTTTTACATTGTTTTTATATAGGAGATAGACAGGAGTCTAGGTAGAGGCTTATGTCTGCTCGCGAGAGTGTTTAAGGAGTGTTAGTAGTGGGCACTAACCCCCAGTGATGTGTTTCCTATTATGTGGTTGTTAGGAGAGAGTTGAACTCCTACTTTGTTTGTGACTTATGCATTTATGTCAGTACCCTCAGTTGGTGTTGTATTAAACATGGATTGATTTTCCATTTATGACATTATGTTTTCCTACTTTATTAGCTTGCACACACGTATTTATACTTTTGATTATCAATTTCAATTCCTTAGGCTCAGGGTTCACCCCTTGACCTAGCAAGTGTGACACTTGTCCATGATTTTGAGACGTCGCTTGAGGACGGGGAAAACATCACGCAGGTGGATCAAATGGTGCTCCCACGTAGGGTTGTAAATCAAATATCGTTAAAGAAGATCAAAACAAATTGTCGAAGAACTGCCCAGGAAGTGTTATTCATCATGGATTGAAATGTGGACGGAGCATTGGCCAAGCTGAAAGGTATGATGAGGAACTCGTAGTGTCCCTCGTGCGTCCGGAACGCCGTCTTCGCGATGTCCTCCAGGTGAATTCGCACTTGGTGATAGTCTACGCGGAGGTCCAGTTTGGAGAAAACACAAGTGCCTGTGACTTCATCCAGTCGTTCCTCGATGGTTGGAATGGGGAATCGATCTTTGACTGTGATGGCATTCAATGCGCGGTAGTTCATGCAAAATCTCCACATGTCATCCTTCTTCTTGAAGAGGAGTACCCTAGAGGAGAAGGGGCTAGTGCTCCGTCGGATGACACCATCATTTATCATATCATTGACAAGCCGCTCTTTTTCAGTCTTTTCGAAGTGGGGGTAATAATATGGCTTGATGTTAAACCGATTTCGATTAAGGGAGGAGAGGAATATGATAATCATGGGAGCGAGATGGAGGAAATCTGGAGGGGCTCTAAAAGATTTTAGCGAACTTCTATAAGAGAGAGTCAAAGACTTCGAGGAAGATGGAAGGCCTATCGGGTCCAAACTTGGACTCAGAGTCAAACTGCTGATATTGGGCCTCAGAGGTTTGAATTGATTCTTTGCGCAGGTTTGTTGGTGCCACTAAGTCGGAACGTGGTTGAGTCGAGCCATGGAGTCAAATGCATTCGCCTTCGCGTTCAAACTGCAACCAAAGATTGGTGTAATCAAAGATAATAGGATCCAAGCCCAACATCTATTGGATGCTCAGCACGAGGTCGGCCCCATAGATGGGTAAGAGTTGAAGGTCCACCGTGAAAGTCGCGGGCCTAATCTTGATCGCTACACTAGGACATTCACCGCCGCACGACAAAGCTTCCATTTCTGACCGTAACTGACGCCGGGCAGGGTAGTGATTAACCTACGGGCAGTGGTAAATAGGGAGATTGATAAAAGAGCAAGAAAACGGGAGGACAAACAGAGAAGAAAAGTCTCTGAAACTTTAAAAGGAAAATATAACTCAATAATCAATGAATAAAATTTAACCCACAAGCCGGGTTTAAATAGCTGAAAAAAACTAACCTTAATAACCTAAGAATTCTATCTTCTTATCCAAATTTGCCCAAATCGGCAAATTTTGGTCAAATAGAAAAACTTATCTAATTCTAAAATAACTAAACAAAACAGATAACTCCTAAAAATCCGAGTTCAGATCGGATTCATATCCTATCCTAAATTGGCATACGAAGTATTGCCAAAAATGGAAAAAAAACATCGAGAAACGAAGAAACGACAGGGAAAATAGTGGAATTTGAGGATAAAGGAAGGGTCCATCGAGCAAAGCTATGGACCCCACGTGCGCGTCGAGACGAGCTTTCCGAATTTAGGTTGAGCGCGCGAATCCGATATCGGTAGCTAAAGTTATGGCAAAAATACCGAAACGTGTCCAAAGTGCTCCCCAACTCCGGACTTGGTTCGATCACCTTCCGCCTTTACATCGATCCGCCAAGTTGTGGTATGCCAAAGCTCTAATGGTACAATTAGACAGCTCGACATCGTATGACTCGGGCTCTCCTACATCATCCTCCCCGGGTTGGTAAGAACTCGCCCTCGAGTTCGTAATAGGATCAGTCGACTCTATAAAATAAGGGCTTAAATTCTTCACATTGAAGATGTCAGAGGTCTTCAAATAACTGAGGAGGCGCAACCGGTATGCATTGTCATTGATCTTCTGCAGCACTTCACAGAGTCTGATTTTTCGTTCCTTGAGCTTGTTATACTCACCCACAGAGAAGCGATCTCGAGTGAGGACAACCCACACTAAGTCGCCCTCATCAAACAGCACCTGACGCCGCCGTTTGTCTGCATTCACCTTGTACTTGGTATTACTCTCCTGAATAGCTAACTTGACCTGCTTATGAATAACTCGAAGATGCTCAGCCATCTCGTCAGCTCCGGGGTGAACACGACCAATTCGTGGGACGGGAATGAGTTCAAGTACTCCTAATGGGTTCCGCCCTTAGACAACCTCGAATGGGCTCAATCCGGTAGTCTGATTCTTCGATCGATTGTAGGCGAATTCGGCTTGAGGTAGTGCTAGATCCCACTTCTTTGATTTTGTTCTAGCCATACTCCTCAATAGGTTGCCCAAACTCCGGTTCACCACTTCAGTCTAGCCATCTGTTTGGGGATGGTATGCACTGCTAAAGTTCAACTGCGTCCCCAATTTTCCCCACAAGCATTTCCAGAAGAGGCTAACGAACTTGGTGTCACGATCGGATGTGATGGAGTGAGGGACACCATGTAAGCGAACAACCTCTCAAAAGTAAAGATGTGCAATGCGGGTAGCATCCATAGTCTTCCGACAAGCTACAAAATGGGTTATTTTGGAAAATCTGCCAACCACCACCATGATAGAGTCTGAGGCCCGCTGGGTACGAGGAAGGCCTAAAACAAAATCCATACTGACGTTAAGCCAAGGGGCTTCAGGGATTGGCAAGGGAGTGTACAGGCTTACATTGGTGAGAACTCCTTTGGCCCGCTGACAGACAAAGCAGCGCTCCACAAAGTGAGCCATGTCGCTAAACAACTTCGACCAATAAAAGTTTGCAGCTATGAGGGCGTAGGTCTTATCACGACCAAAGTGCCCCTCATTATGGAGTTCGCTCATGATCTGTATGCAATGAGCGATCGAGGATGCATGCGAGGCCACAAAGCAATTAAGATTATGCAAAATAAGATCGTGACGATGTCCATCGGTTACCTCCTGAAGGATCCGCCCTAAGGAAGGATCATCCGTATACATATCCGTGAAAGCTTCAAACCCTGCAACTTTGGTGCTCATTTGTAGCGAGAAGAGAACTGCGGCGGCTCAAAGCATCTACTACATGATTGAGGCTTCCTGCTTGATGCTTCAAAGTAAAGGTGAACTCTTGCAAGTACACCACCCACTTAGCGTGCCGCTTGCTCAGTTTGTGTTAGCCATTGATGCACTTTAGGGCCTTATGATGGGTGAACAGGATGAACTCCTTCTGTATGAGGTAGTGGCGCCAATGCTTCAGCGACTGAACTATGGCATAAAACTCCAGGTCATAAGTGGAGTAGTTCTTCTTTGACCCCGACAGCTTCTCGCTGAAGAAAGCTACTGGTCGTCCTAACTGGCTCAGAACACGTCTAACGCCAACTCCAGATGCATTACAGTTGACCTCGAACACTTTGTCAAAGTCGGGAAGTGCTAGAACTAGTACTTCAGTTATCTTCTGTTTGACAAGGTGGAAGCTAGTTTCGGCCTCATCTGTCCACTTGAAATCACGATCCTTAAGACACTCTGTGATGGGGGCAATCAACGTACTAAAGTTCCGGATGAATCTCTGTAGAACGAGGCCAGCTCATGGAAGCTTCGAACATCATGCAAGGTCCTTAGATCCGGCTATCCAGCGGGATAATCGCTACCCCGCTCGGTGTCAGTTGGTACTAGAGCTCATCATCTTCTTGGGAATCGTCATCAGCGACATCAATGATTGGTGGTCGTGGTCGTCGGGTTGGATAGGTTCCGGCTGAGGAAGTCTAATACCGTGACCTGAGCGCATCGGAGGCGATGAACAAGGATCTATAAAGGCAAGTCGCGGAGTTAACCCAATCTTGATGATCAAGGATTTGCAGAGGCAAGTAAAAAAATTATCAAGGTGTTTGGCGGCGATCGATTTTGATCGTGGTTGTCATGGGTAGGTTCCGGTTGAGGAAGTCCAGCACCATAATCATACCGATCAGAGGTTTGGCCAACCCATCTACGATGATGATGTGGAGGAGGATATCTTGCCCATCTTCAATGATGATGCGGAGGAGGAGATTTTCCCCATCTTCAACGATGATGTGGAGGAGAAGATCTCGCCGATCTATGACGACTACTAGGAGGAAATTGGTGAGTCCAAGGAGGAGACTGGTGAGCCCATCTATGACGATGATGGGACTAGCGTTGCGTTGGTATCTTGATGGGAGGAAAACCCTCCTGGCCCGGTAACCAACAGTAGAAACCTACTTTTTGTCTCTAGGGTTTTGATTGAGATCAAGCAGGGAGATCCATACCTACCACCAGAGGTGCAATCGAACTCGGGGTCGATTTCTTTCCAACCCGGGGTGACTAATGCAGGAGGCTCGAGTCAAATTTGGTGCTGAGTTGGCGGGTCAACGTAAAGACGGGAAGTTATCAAGTCAATTCCAAGATTTGGTCAGTTTTGGGTGTGGTTGGGTATTTTGGCCATAACTTTGGCTACCGATATCAGAATCGGGTTTTCAACCCCAATTCGGAAAGCTCTTTGCGGCGCGCACGACATTGGGACATCATATTAAAGAGAATTTTATTTTTTTTCTTTTTATTGAAATATTTAATCCGCAAAATTAGGGTTTTCGGTCTTTTTCTCTTTTTGGTAATATTTCATATGCCAAATTAGGATAGGATTTGAATCCAATTTGATCTCAAATTTTTAGGAGTTATCTAATTTGTTTGGAGTTTTAAATTTAGATACGTTTATTTTTAAAAAATAAGTTGCCAATTTTAGCAAATTTAGATTAGATGATAAGGTTTCTAGGTTAATATTTTGAGGCTATTTAACCTCGCTTGTGGGTTAGTTTTGCATTATTAAATTTTGAGTAATGATATTTTCCTGAATTTCAGAGTATTTTCTTTGGTTTTTTGGTTCTTCGTTTGTTCTTACGTGCGGTCTTTAGATCCGGCTAGCTCGTGTGATAATCGCTAACCCGCTCGGTATCAGTAACCCGCAAGTGGGTGGATAGAGAGGTTGTCAAGCTAAGAAAGAAGACCAACTTAGTTTTAGTGAAGTTGTTGGTTGAGGCGCCCTTAACGAGTATGACCACGGGATGACCATTGATGTAGCTGTCGAGTTTCAGTATAGCTGGAACGGTGTGGCTGGTCATTGAAATGAGATGCAAGGGGCGGTGGTACTCTCTGATTTGCCGAATAGAGCCAGTGGCACATCCTCAAGGAGTGAAGGATCATCATCCTCTATATACACCATCAAACAGAGGAACTGCGGTGGCTGGTAGCGGTGGTCTACGGCAGAGCCCGCGCTCTCTCCCAAAGGCCATCTCGGTCGGGGTGAGACGTTTGACAAGAAGTGGAGAGGTCCGTGGAGGAGGGGGAATTGGTGGTTTAGTGGGAAAATGGTTGTGAGGAATGAATGACCCCTTCGTAGCGTTGCATTTGTCTTCGACCAACTTCACCATGCCCATGGCATCTTGGAGAGACTAAGGCTTAAGTAAATACAGTTCCCTCTGGATATCGTCACGTAGGCCGGAAAGGAAACAATTAAGGAGGGAGGAGTGGTTGAGGTCGGAAATGATAAGCACTCGTAGTCATGGAGATAGTTTGAGAGAGAGGAGGATTGTTTGAGCTTAATGAGCTTGGCTTCATGGTTTATGAAGGAAGATGGCCAAAAATGGATCTCGAGGTCACAACAAAACTTGTCCTAGGATGAGAGCTGAGATGTTGATTGTAACCAGTGAAACCACTGGAGAGTAGGACCCGCTATGTAGAAGGCTGCAATCTGGAGTTTCTTGTCCTCGGGGATCAGTGGAAATGGAAAAAATTGGTGACCTGGAATAGCCAGCCGAGAACGTTCTTGCTGGAGAATACAGGGACCACAGGTTTGGGTGAATAGGAATGGGATGGAGTGTGGGATTGGAAGGTGGAATGGTAGGGGTGGGGTAAGACGGATGAGTGGGTGGAAGTAGTGGTTGCTTTTATGGTGTTGGTGGAGCTGGAATTAGTGGTGATGGCGGTGGTGTTGGAAGGAGAGGTTGCTGTAATTAGGAGAGATGCGCTAGGATTTCAGCAGTTGTTTGATGGAGCTCGGTGAAGGACTCGTCGTTATGCTGCCAGAGTTGCGCAAAAGCCATCGCATGATGCTATTCCATGGAGTTGAACCTGGAGTCGTGACACTGGAGTTGCTTAGTGATGGAAGTGAACTGCTCGTCTATGGTGCGGGAACGCGTAGTCACCCCTTCGGTCATTAGTCCTGATGGAGTGCAATGAAAGCACCAGAATGAAGCACCCTTGGAGGAGAGGAAGAAAAACAGAGGGCAGAGGAAGAGAGGGGGAGAAGGGAGGAGTAGAGAAGAGACAAGTTAGAAGGAATTTTCAGAAGTCTTTTCATTGATTTCCTTCTCCACATATTGTAGTGCTTATATAAAAGCACGTAACAAACTTTGATGACTTAACAGACTCATAGGTGCATATCGACAAACATCTGGAGTGCGAGGATACGCGAACACTGATTACACTGCCTACTGATAACCATTGCTCCCTCTAATTACATAACACCCATTAATTGCTAATCAACATACTAATCTAGCTAATACCACACAACATAATCTTCATATTTGTTGTTTGTGGTCCCATTATTTGTCCGTTTGCTCCACCTTGCTTTAGTAATGTCTCTGGTGTTAGTGAGGTTTGCATCAGTATTCCTTGATGATCTTTATTAAAGTACTGACCACTAATTCATATACAAAAGGTGTTATCCAACCAACTAATGCATACTAGTAGAATTTCACAGTATTAGGAACTGAAATAGAAATCACATAACATACAATCTGACTGTATAATTTGAATTGTTCTAGCTGTCAAATTTTAATCTAGACTTCCAATTTTAGTTAACAACTAGACTGTCAAATCAACTTCTAATTCAACTAAGAAACCGGGCTTATAATTTTGGCTAACAGCCAGAGTGTACCCCTCTGAGACTACTTCTCAAGCTGGTGAGTAGATGTGAGACATTCCAAGCTTGACAAATAGTAGATAAAAATTTTGCTGAGGCAACCCCTTTGTTAGCACCTGAGCTGATTGTTCCTTTGTAGGTACTTATGTCAAGCAAAGAACTCCATTTTCTATCTTCTTTTTGATAAAATGTCTATTAACCTCCATATGTTTTGTTCGGACATGATGAACTAGGTTATGTGCGATGCTGATAGTTGCTTTATTATCACATTAATTTTCATTGGATCTATCATTAAAGCTTCCAACAACCTTTTTAACTGCATCAATTCACAAGTATCTTGTGCAAGAGCCTTGAACTCTGCTTTTGAGCTGCTTCAAGCTACAACAGACTGCTTCTTGCTCCTCCATGTTATCAAATTTTCCCATACTATTGTGTAGTAGCCTGAAGTAGATCTTCTGTCATCTACTGAACCTGCTGAGTCTGCATCTTTAAATGCCTCCACACTCCATTCATTACTTTTATTATAGAACAACCCCTTACCACGTCTTGCCTTTAACTATCTCAGTAATCTCTAAACAACATTGAGATATTCTTTAGATGTAGAATTCATATATTGACTCACCACACTTAGAGCAAATGCAATATTTGGTCTTGTGTTGGACAAGTATATGAGTCTTCCAACTAGTCGTTGATTCCTCCACCTGTCTACTATTTTCCTTTCTTAGTTCCTCCAAGTTACACATTCAGATTAATAGATGTTTCAGCAGGCTTACAACAAATCATTATTGTTTCTTTCAACAAATCTAATGTGTACTTTCATTTGAGAAGTGAAGAAACCTTTCTTACTTCTAGCTACCTCCATTCCCAAAAAGTATTTCAGTTGTTCGAGATCCTTAATCTCAATTCACTTCTGAGAACTCCTTCTCTTTTTCAACTGTATCAACTCCTGTTAATATAATATCATCAACATACACAATTAGGATAGTTTTCTTCCCATCATGTGTGTAGCGACCCGTCCCCACAACCCAATACCGACTATTCATTCCAAGATGAGATCCCTACACCAACCATGATGAGGCTATTTTAACTTGCTAGACATGTATCAACATGAAAGAGAAGTAATTAACTCAAAAGATACACTTGTCATTCAACTTGATAGGGATAAAAATCTAACATCCCTGGACCCTGTTTATCAAAATACAAGATAGACCAGTTTCAGAATATCCATAAATCCACATAACATAGTATGTTTACAAGTTCATACTCAAAGCATGCTATATTTACATCAAACCCAAAAACTATCAGCTCACATGCCTTCCTTCAACGCTATAAGGTATCCTCTATATCCATCCCTATGGAAAAAAGGGGGAGTGGTGAGCTTACACGTGCTCAGTGAGAGGAAAACATCGTTACATGGGTTAGTATAAGAATATAAAGCATTCGAGAAACACACACACACACATATATTGAAACATGCAAGATCCCATGCATTTCATCATATATATGTATATGCTAGTCATAATCAAGATAAGAATCCAAATTTAAATACAAATATTTTCACTTATCTTCAATTCAGATAATATGCCATTCATACAGGAAACCAAGTACAAAATTGATTAAAATAGGTAATAAATCATATCATCACAATGCATCTCAAACATTCATCATCATTATTCATGTTATGCATGCACCCAACCTCATCCACGTGAGTTAAAACCCTTTCCATGCATGAGGCATACTTCTTTCACATGCATTAAGCATGTAGTTTCTCCCATGCCAGAGGCACGTATAAATATTCCATTCATATAACATGTATCTAGCAAGAAGCTAATGATGACATAAATGTATGAAAGTGTTAGCTCTTGTAAGAGATCTATTTGAGACGATGTTGAGTATATATGTAAGACTTGTTGACGCCGGGCAGGGTAGTGATTATCCCGCGGGCTAGCCAGATCCAAGGATCGCAAGGAAGAACAAACGAAGAACGAAAGAACCAGAGAAAATACTCCGAAATGAAAGAAAATATTATTACTCAAAATTCAATAATGAAAAACTAACCCACAAGCCGGGTTAAATAGCCTCAAAAAATTAACCTACAAATCTTATCATCTAATCTAAATTTGCTAAAATTGACAAATTATTATTTAAAACTAAACTTATCTAAATTTAAAACTCTAAACAATTCAGATAACTCATAAAAATTTGAGATCTAATCGGATTCAAATCCTATCCTAATTTGGCATATGAAATATTACCAAAAATAGAAAAAAGACTGAAAACCCTAATTTTGTGGATTAAATATTTCTAAACATAAAAAAAAAACTAAAATTCTCTCTAATATAACGTCCCCATGTCGTGCGCGCCGCAAAGAGCTTTCTGAATTGGGGTTGAACTCCTGATTCTATATCGGTAACCAAAGTTATGGCCAAAATACCGAACCACACCCAAAACAGACCCATTCTTGGCATTGACTCTATAATTTCTCGTCTTTACGTTGACCCGCCAACCCGGCACCAACATTTGACTCGAGCCTCCTGCATCTGTCACCCCGGGTTGGAAAGAACTCGACCCCGAGTTCAACTGCACCTCTGTGGGTAGGTCTGGATCTCCGTGCTTGATCTCAATCAAAACCCTAGAGATAAAAAGTAAGTTAGTAGGGTTGGTTACCGGGCCAGGAGGGTTTTCCTCCCATCCAGATACCAACACAACGCTAGTCCCAGTCTCCTCCTTGGGCTCACCAATTTCCTCGGGCAGGGTAGTGATTTCAAGTGGACAGATGAGGCCGAAACTAGCTTCCACCTTGTCAAACAGAAGATGACTGAAGCACTAGTTCTAGCACTTTCCGACTCTGACAAAGTGTTCGAGGTCAACTGTGATGCATCTGGAGTTGGCGTTGGACGTGTTCGGAGCCAGTTAGGATGACCGGTAGCTTTCTTCAGTGAGAAGCTGTCAGGGTCGAAGAAGAACTACTCTACTTATGACTTGGAGTTTTATGCCATAGTTCAGTCGCTGAAGCATTGGCGCCACTACCCATACAGAAGGAGTTCATCCTGTTCACCGATCATGAAGCCCTGAAGTATATCAATGGCCAACACAAACTGAGCAGGAGGCACGCTAAGTGGGTAGCGTACTTGCAGGAGTTCACCTTCACTTTGAAGCATCAAAGCATGAAGCCTTAACCGTGTAGCAGATGCTTTGAGCCGCCGCAGTTCTCTTCGCACCACAATGAGCGCCAAAGTTTCAGGGTTTGATGTTTTCACGGATATGTATGCGGATGCTCCTTCCTTCGGGCGAATCCTTCAGGAGGTAACCGATGGACATCGTCATGATTTTATTTTACATAACGGTTACCTTTTTCGTAGCCTGCAGCTGTGCATCCCCGACTGTTCATTGCGACAGTTGATCATGAACAAACTCCATAATGAGGGGCATTTTGGTCGTGATAAGACCTACGCCCTCATAGCTGCAGACTTTTATTGACCGAAGTTGTCTAGTGACGTGGCACACTTTGTGGAGCGCTACTTTGTGTGTCAGCGGGCCAAAGGAGTTCTCACCAACGCAAGCCTGTACACTCCCTTGCTAGTCCCTGAAACCCCTTGCCTTGACTTCAGTATGGATTTTGTTCTGGGCCTTCCTCGTACCCAGCGGGCCTCAAATTCTATCATGGTGGTAGTTGACAGATTTTCCAAGATGGCCCATTTTGTAGCTTGTCGGAAGACTATGGATATTACTCGCATCGCACATCTTTACATTCGAGAGGTTGTTCGCTTGCATGGTGTCCCTCGCTCCATCACATCCGATCAGGACACCAAGTTCGTTAGCTTCTTCTGGAGAAGCTTGTGGGGAAAATTGGGGACGCAGTTGAACTTTAGTAGTGCATACCACCCACAGACAGATGGCCAGACTGAAGTGGTGAATCGGAGTTTGGGCAACCTATTGAGGAGTTTGGCTGGAATTAAACCGAAGCAGTGGGATCTAGCACTACCTCAAGCCGAATTCGCTTACAATAGATCAAAGAATCGGACAACCGGCTTGAGCCCATTCAAGGTTGTCTATGGGCGGAACCCATCAGGAGTACTTGATCTCACCCCCATCCCACGGATTGGTTGTGTGCACCCCCGAGCTGATGAGATGGCTTAGCACCTTCGGGTTATTCATGAGCAGGTCAGGTCAACTATTCAAGAGAGTAATACCAAGTACAAGATAAATGCAGACAATTGACGGCGTCAGGTGCTGTTCGATGAGGGCTACTTAGTGTGGGCTGTTCTCACTAGGGATCATTTCCCTGTAGGTGAGTATAACAAGCTGAAGGAATGAAAGATCGGACCCTGTGAAGTGCTGCAGAAGATCAATGACAATGTATACCGGTTGCACCTTCCCAGTTATTTGAAGACCTCTGACATCTTCAATGTGAAGCATCTGAGCCCTTGTTTTGTGGAGTCGACTGATCCTATTACGAACTCGAGGGTGAGTTCTTTCCAACCCGGGGAGGCTGATGCAGGAGAGCCCGAGTCATACGATGTCGAGCTGTCTAATTGCACCATTAGAGCTTTGGCATACCACAACTTGGCGGACCGACATAAAGACGGAAGGTGATCGAACCAAGTCCGGAGTTGGGGAGCACTTTGGACACGTTTCGGTATTTTTGCCATAACTTTAGCTACCGATATCGGATTCGCGCGCTCAACCCCAATTCGGAAAGCTAGTCTCGACGCGCACGTGGGGTCCATAGCTTTGCTCGATGGACCCTTCCTTCATCCTCAAATTCCACTGTTTTCCCTGTCGTTTCTTCGTTTCTCGGTGTTTTTATTCCATTTATGGCAATACTTCGTATGCCAATTTAGGATAGGATATGAATCCGATTTGAACTAAGATTTTTAGGAGTTATCTATTTTGTTTAGTTATTTTAGAATTAGATAAGTTTTTCTATTGGACCAAAATTTGCCGATTTGGGCAAATTTGGATAAGAAGATAGAATTTTTAGGTTATCTAGGTTAATTTTTTTTTAGCTATTTAAACCCAGCTTGTGGGTTGAATTTTATTCATTGATTATTGAGTTTTTTCTCTTTTAAAGTTTTAGAGACTTTTCTTCTTTGTTTGTCCTCCCTTTTTCTTGCTCTTCTATCAATCCCCCCTGTTTACCACCGCCCGCAGGTTAATCACTACCCTGGCGGCGTCACTTGTGGATGTATTGCTAAAGCTAGATTGACGTAATTCTTGGTCTTGTTATATGTGAATTAGCCGCATCAACCACCATTATCATGTTATCCGTATTTCTCCATTATTGACATATGGATTGATGCTAAATTGAGTGAAATGTTGATCGCAAGCCGATGTTACTACAATTGTACGAGTTGTATCAAGTACTAAAGTGAACTATGGGAAAATCGGGTATTGAATCCTTGGAAACCTAGAAGTACTAATACTAGGTAATTGTCTATTATCTAGCCTAACAGTGATGGTGGTGGATTAACCTAATTGCTTACAACTAAAGAAAACCTAAGAATTAGCGTGCACAAGGACAATGTGAAGTAATGACTGTAACCAATCATCAAAGGGAGATACTCGTGCAATGAATCCCCTCCAGATGTTATGAGAATAAGAAATTTGGCTGATTCTTTCACCTTAGTACCCAATCTCTTTCACAACTCTCTCTAGTTGTTCTAATACAAGGAGGCGTTCGCTTCTTTCCTCATATGAACCCTATTGACAATCCGGGCTATCGCAACGTAGATAATCAATTCCATACATAATATTCAATAGATCTCATAACAATAAGCATTCATTCAAAATAGGAATCCATAGCACAATATTAAGTTCTAATATGGAGGTTCATCATGCCCAAGTATCTAGCAAATTAGTTCCCCATCAAAGGGGAACAAACATCCAACAATATAAAAGAGAGAAAAAAAGCAAACACCATGTAGATATCACTTTCCTCCACCGTTGAGAGGACCATTGGCGGAGTATGCAACGTCCCTTCAATGGTTGTGCCACGACATCACTCCAAAGATGCTCAATGAAACCCTAATCCCACAAGACAAGAGAGGCGAAACTTGCTAAGAGGCCAAGTGTGTTGTCCAAGGTTAGTGTAATACAATGAATACCACCTTTTCTAAAACCCTAAATCAACTATTTATAGCCCACCATAAAGATCAGAATGGGTCTAATCAAATCTGAGTCGTAGGAGCCTTATTCTTGAATAAAAATGGGTCGACCAGGTCTGGATCCCGAGTCGTGCGATGTGCCGTATGAGCGCAGGGTTGTCTGCACACCGCTTGGGTTGGTGCTATGTAGCCCGCGTGTTAGCTATGTTGTTGCAGGGTCATCCGCAAGCTTCTTAGAGAGTGTTCCTTGCTTCATGTAGTTCTTTGTGCAGCCGCACGACCTTTCGCAAACGGCTGGGTATGGTCTGGTTGATTTTTATAGTGGGTGCGGTTGACGTCGCCAATACTACTGCAAGTGCAATGGTCGAACAAGTAATATAATGGCTAAGAAAACGGGTATCGAATCCTCAAGGACTATGAGAAGCCTAGTACTGGCTGCTTATCTACTTTTTAAGCTAATCAAAGATTTGGTGTTCTAAGTTAAACTAATTACTGAATTCAAAGAAGAGAATTAATATCCTATTCAAGTGAAGGATGAGATGAAATCATAGGACAATCAGTCAAGACGAAAGACACTCAGGTACGAATCTCTCTTGGGTTCTCAATACAAGATATAGACAATACCTTCTACTTGATAATTAAATGGGATTGGACCTAGGATTCTTAAGTTGCTTTAAAACTCTCTCTTGAGTTGAATTACTAACCTAGTGATATCATTGTAGTATGTTCTAGGGAATCTATCGCTTGGAAAGATTATGGTAATAAGATATATGAAAGAGTCGCTCTCTTTAATGCCTGATCTCTCGGTACACTCACAATCCCTTCTATTGAGGTAGTCTAATATGAGGAGGCGTTCGCTTCTTCTCTCATAAGAACCTATTAAATACTAGGGTTGTCGCAATGTAAGCATTCAATGCAATGCATACACTCAATAGATCTTAATCCAACATTCATTAATCAAATAAGCAGAAGATACTATCATACATTAAACCTAACCCAAGAGTTCAACAATACCGGAATATCTAAGAGTTAGTTCCTCATTAATTAAAGAGGAACACAAAGAGAATACAAAGTTTAATGCTAAATAAAGCATATGAAAGAAGTATGCCGTTCCCCCCACTGTTGGTGAGGATCATTCTTATACACTCCCCCGTAGCTGCGCCGCTAAGTGACGCTCTTTCCTCCACTGTTGTGCCTTAGATGGATGGAAGGATGAATGGTGGATGGTGGATGGTGAGTAATGAGAGCCTCTAATGGTGGTGAGTGAAATTTGAAGCCCCTTTTCCAAAACCCTAAACTTCAATATTTATAGTCCTGAACACCATCAGAGGATCAAAATACAGTTTACGAGGCACTTAGGTTCAACCAAATCAGCATTACTGCATTAGGGTCTGATACAGACCGGACCATTTGCAAATAGACGGGTCCATCTTGCACTTGGGACTGATTTCTCTCAAGATGGACGACCTCGTCTTAGACTCGAACGGGTCTGTCTTGGGTCCAACCCATTTGCCTTCTAGATGGACGATATCATCCACTTTGGACTGTCCATCCAGCTCTGTAAGTAGCTCCTTACATTTTAGACGGTTCATGAGATGTTCGTTTTCATCGCCCGTTCGATTTGTTCTATTTCACAGAAATAACACATTTTAAGTACCAGCAGGCTACAATATATCAGGATCACATGCTGAGTGTATTCAAATATGATACGAAAATGTAGTCAAGTGAACACTTATCAGCACTCGAGTTGTGCGGTCGCGCGGGTACTAGTGCAACTGCTTTTTTTGCTTCGTGCGGTTGCATGCGCCTGCATGCTTGACTGCGCGGCCTCGTTTTGCTTCCTTTTCGCCTCGAATTATGTTGAATTGCTTCCTTTTAATGTATGAGGCCTTTTGTCCCCTTGTAAACAAATATTAACATAAACTACATATCAACAAGGCAAAAATACTCCAAATCATATGCGAAGTGTACATAAAACAGGTGAAAAAATATGATCAATTGAGCGCTTATCATAACATCCACACACTTAAACGTTTGCTTGTCCTTAAGAAAACAAAAATAGAAATTAAAGAATTGAGAATAGTTAATAGTTCAACCTCGAGGTATAAAGTATTTTCATCTCATCTGACTTAGGGTATCACCATAGACATGTAAATTTTCCTACTTTGACCTGTCGGACTTAGATCAATCTCATGACACAATTTAGTACAGCTCTAGTTGCGAATTTCACTCCATTTACAATGTTTACATTTCACTACATTTGAATAGGATAAGTATCTTTATTTAAGCTTGTTTAACCAAGTAAAGAAATAAGACCAAAAAATGGAAAGAAGGGGGGATTGGAACCCATAACCTCTCAAATATACCATAGTTCCTTAGCTACCAGGACCTTGTCTTACTTGTGATAAACCAAAACAGGTTTGATTAGTTAAAGCTATAAAAGGAAATAAAAGAGAATAAAAGGTAAGTTAAGAGAATGGAACCAAGGACCTCTTAAAGGGAGTGGTGGGCCTTAACCACCAGGCCACCAGGGCCAACTTGTATAGATGGTTAGGGATAAGTAACTAACGACTGTGACATGGAGAAAGACCAATTAGGCTGGGCCAAGCCTAATTAGAGCATCTTGCATGGTTAACTAGACATTATAAGATGAATGCGGACACTGATATAGAATTTATTATCAGGTTGTGAGATAGAGTTGTGACAGGCATGATCTTGCCGATTAATCCCGATCAACTTTATTGAGGTAAGTACACTTGCCTCGTACCCACTCTTCGGAGTATTCTTTGGCTTTTTTTATATCATGTTGATGCCGAAAACTGGTCCACGTCACGCTTTGGCTACTGTGGCCTCGTGATTTGGTCTCAGCCTTCGACAAACGGTTAAAATTTATAGTTGGTGTGGACGCTTACTTCAACTTCTGAACGGAGAACACGGAGAATGCTTTGGAGATCCGCTCGGAATTACCCTAGCTTTCCTTTGGGATGAATCTGTAAGAGGGAGAAAAGAGTGATCGGAATTGGGCCTTTCTGCCCGGATTCAGCTCTGATGCTTAAGTCAGAAAACTTGTAAGAAGGCAGTTTTAGACATGAGTTTGGTCTTTGTGTGATGGTTTTTTCCGATCCCCCCTTTTTCCTATTATCGCTCTTCTTTTATAGCAACTTAAAGGTGGTTTAGGAAAGGCGGTGGAGTAAGGCGGTAAATGAGAAAATATCGTCTAAGGCGGTAAGAAAATATCTGCCTACTGTGTAGGTGCTACGTAGGTAAGTAGAAAATATCTACCTACCGTGTAGGTACTACGTGTGTAAGTAGAAAATATCTGCCTACTGTAGAGGCAAGTGGATAAGATCTACCTATTGTAGAGGCGTTAGATACGCTCTTACCCAGATGGCTATTACCTTCTTGCTTCTTGTATAATTCCGACGGATTTTCTGTAGGGGTGAGCCCTTATTTGCCGGACGGAATTTATGCTAATGAATTTGATGGTGACTGACTGTCTTGTGGCCAAAAGAAATATAGCCCTGTGTATGACAGGTGGCTATTTAGGCAGGCGACGCGTGTTTTACCAAATATTTCCGTAACACTAGTCCCCCCCAGAGTGTACTTGTTCGAAAAATCTGAGCGAGGAGTGAGTCAAATTGCACTTTTCGCTTGGTTCAAGAACAAGTATCTTCCTTGGCTGGCGTGTCTATGTCGGTGTAGGTTTCCTTCTAGATACATGTGTTTTAATAGGTAACCGACACTTGTTGTGTTGTCTTAAATCGAGGTAGATTTTTCTTCAGAATTTTCGTCTATAGTGTCACCAAGTTTTGGAATTTAAGGAGCTAGCATGGATAGTGTTTTTATCCATTCTGCTGCCATCCTTACGTTTTGGAAAAATGGCTCAGCGTTTGTCCTTTTTTAAGTTTTTTACTTTTACCCAATGTTCTTGTCACTTACGAATTCCGAGTTCGTTTTACGAGCATTTATCGGAATTAAGAACTGGGGTTATCCAATTGGTAAGTCCGAACGGCTGTGTATGGCCATCAATGCTGGTTGTTGATAGGGGATTAGGTGAGATAAGCATTGAGGAAGGGTGGGAAACCTTCCATGTTGACCATGACGTAGAGGCAGGGGATCTTTTAATTATCACTTTAGTTATTACTTATGCAGGGGATGTGCGCTTTGAAGTTGAAATGTTTGGGAGCGACTCCTGTCGTAGAGAAGTGGGCCCCCATCTTCGCCCACTCGCTTTGCCGGGATTTCCTAGCGATAACGAGGACAGCGACGGTTGTAGAAGTCCGTGCGTCTCCTCTGAATCTTATCTGAGTGGGTCCTCGGACGGATCTGTGGATTGTTAATTGGGGAATTCCGACGGAGAATATGTTTACCAAGGTTTGCCATGTTGCTTTGTTGTGTGATTTTTAATACTACTGTTGTTGTAACATGAATAAAGTTTATTAATTTGCTCATAAAGTCTTCGATTTCTTCAAGAAGAAATGATCACTGGTGATCCTATGTTGGGATGTGTGCGTTTTGTCTCTTATGATGCGGGCTCTACATAACACCCGTTATTCCCTGAGACGACACATGTCTCCCCTACTATTTAACATTAAAGGGAGATAGTGGCGCGATGTGCGCGGCGTGCGCGTTTGTCAACATCATGATAAGAGCGGTTTTCTATGTGTCAGGCGGCGTTTGGTATGCTGACGTGGACGGAATTTTGATTTGTTTGAGGAAAAGTGATAATGGATATCTGAACGGTCCAGATTTAGGAACCCTCGGTTAAACGGTTCGATTGGAATGCCGCTCCGGGATCTAACGGCCAGGGATTTATCTCCTTTACATATAAGCGGAATCGTACAGGCAAAAAGTGTTTTATTTCAAAAGTCGAATTGCGTCTTTTGAAAACTTCTTCTTCTCCGGCGAGACCTGGTCTTAAGCTTTCTGTGTCTTTTTCTTGTCCTTTTCTCTTCTAAAGTAATGGCTAGTGCTACATCTTCTTCCTCTAGTTCTTCTCACGGGTCTTTGATCCCTTCTCCGTCCAACCCTACGGTCTCCGTCGCGATTCCAGGTAAACCTAGGGATATTCCAGTCCCGTGTTCGCGGGTTCATCCTGATTCTAGGGCAATGGGTAGGGGATCTGGTACATTCATAAGTCTTCTTGGACAGAAGGATGTAGATGGCCTGGTAGAGAAATATGAGATAGATCTCTCTCTGTTTGAGGTTAGGGTTCCCTGTTCTGGGGAGAGGGCGAGTTCTCCCAGGGAAGGAGAGATAGCTATCTATCAAGATGCGTTATCGGGTGGCCTTAGGCTTCCTTTTTCTGATTTTGCTAAGGTAATTCTAGAGGAGTATCATCTGTGTCCTTCACAGCTGACTCCGAATTCTTGGAGGTTACTGAACGGCTTTGTCATTGTTTTCAAAAATTATGGAGTAAGTCCGACCGTCCGTTGGTTCCGTATGTTGTTTAGCCTATGTTTAGAGTCTAATGCCGATTGGTATTACTTCTCGGCTCGTTCCGGAAGAAAGTTTTTAGGGAAAGTTCCTTCTTCCATTAAGCGGTGGAAGAGTAAATTTTTCTTTGTCAAAAATAAATCCGAGTGGGATGTCCGAACAAAGTGGGAGGTTCCCCGAACGGATATTGTTTGTGAGAAAATGACGAAAGAAGAGGAGGTTCTTCTTAAGTCAAATGAGGGGTCTATCCAAGGTTTATATGGATGAGTTCTTGACCAAGAAAAACCTCGTTAAATGTCGTTTAGTAGTATCTGCTGGTAGGATTTATTCGTGTATCTATCTTAGTTTGATCATGAATCGCGATATCTAACATGATTCGGAATTTTATTTTGCAGAAAATGCGATGGAGGATGAAGACTTGAGCTACATTAGGGCCTCCTGGCTTCTTATGAAGGTGAAGTCCATCCGCCCTTACGTGGGCGGAAGAAGAAGGAAGCGGCCTCTAGTAAAGGCGTTGACACCTCCAAGGAGGAGAAAAAGAAGAGGAAGAGAAAAGAGGTCGACTCTTCCAAGAAAGGGGGTAAAAGCGACCCCGCTACAGGGTCCTCACGGGAGAGGAGGACGAAGAGGAAGAATTCCGAGGACTCATCGGGTCCCGGAATTATGATTGAACAAGTTAGTTCACCTGTGGAAGAGGCTCGCCCGGCTTTATCTCCAATTTCCGAAGGGCCCTCTTCTAGTCAACTAGAAGATATCCTCCTCAAGGAGGTAAGGATCTATTTCTTAAGGGTATCATTGTTCTGCAATAATTTTTTAACTTATGTTTTGTTTTACAGGCGGAGGCGGGAGAAGCTGCTCTCTTGGATAAACTGAGGGTGGCAGACTCAGTTTTAAGAGGACCGACAACTCAAGGGAAGGAGTTGCCCTCTGAAGACATCCCTTTTCGGGATGCTGCTTCTGTGAAAAATGTTTTGATGGACATGCGGCTCGAACAGCTCTCCACTAAGCTATTGGGAGCCAGGAGGGAAGAGGCCACTTGCCAGCTTTTCCGATCGGCCATGCTGGTACAAACTGTTCTCACATTTCTTTTGTTCCTAAACTTGGTATCGTCTATAACTCCTTTGTTATTTCGTAGATTGCGCATTGGGCGGATCGAGTCGGCAGTCTTTGTCAAGAGGACTTGGCAAAGATGGAAGCAAGTAGGGCAGAATTTGCCCAGCTAAACTCTAAGGTGGAGGCCTTGGAGGAAAAAGAAAAGAAGCAACTCGCTATTATCCATACTTTTGAGAAGGATAAAGCCGAGCGGCTTCAACAGTTGGCCGCTATAGAAAAAGAGAAAAATGACTTAGCGGCCAAGCTGGCGAGTTCCGAGGGCTCTCTTCAGGCTGCTAAGGAGGATATCAAAAGACTACAGGACGACTCTAGCAGTTTGAAGAAGGAACTTAAATCTGCTCAAGATGAGCGCACTGACGCCCAATGGAGTCTAAAGTTGAAGGTTGCGTAACTCGCAGCCATTCAGGTTGAGTTAGATGAACTCAAGGGGGAGCGTGATACACTCAAGGAAGACTTGGCTTCCAAACAGAGGACCCCTAAATCCGACTCGCAAGAGATGAAAGACCTAATTGAACGAGCGGATAAATTGGAGAAAGAGGTCGCTCGGCTTAGGGCGAAAGCCAAAGAAGGGGCCACCCGCATTTATTCTGTAGTGCAGCAGGTGGGTCACCATGTTCCTCCTGCGGACGTTTTATCTATGGGGCTTGCTGGAGTCTTGAAGAAATTTATGGAGCTAAAAGAGTTGCAACTTATAAAGACTCCAGAGGCTCCTGTCCCAGCCCCCTCCGAACCTCCAAGCCAAGTTCCTCCAGAAGCGGCTGACCGCCCTGAGGGCCCTAGTTCTTAGGGATTTTTTAGGACATGTTCTTGTAAACACCTAGTTATTTTGGAATGTAATTTCAATTTATATGAATGAAACACAAACCTTTTTCTTTGGTGAAGATTTATTTCCGAGTGATGGTTTTAACCATTTTAAGAAGTCCTTCGCAAGGCCTTTTTTCCTTTATTTGGCTTGTAAGTCAAGCTTCATAGCAGGTTTTTCTCCTCTTAGTCCAATCTGGGGACTTTGATTTGTTGAGTAAGATCCTTGCTTTTGTAAATGAGATTGTTGCCTCATATTTCGATCGGGATTTTTGCCCCTTGTTTCTGGATGAGAGTTATATCGTTTATCCTTGTAGGATAATTCCGACTCATCTTTTAGGAATGGGATTTTCACCTCATTTTTGTAGAATGGGATTTTCACCTCATTTTTGTAGAAAGGGCTTAAGCTTTATTCCATGGAACATTTAGGAGACGATTACAGGATTCACTGATAGTAGCGTCGCAAGTGTTCAGCATGAAATGGACGCTTGAGTATTTTTCCTTCCATATTTACCAGATAATAGGTGCCTGCTCGGACAATTTTCTGTATGACGTAAGGGCCTTCCCAATTAGGCGTTAGCTTCCCCGTTCGGCTTTTGTTTCCCTGGAACTCGTTTTCTCTTAAGACCAGGTCGCCGATTTGGAAGAAGACTCTTTTTACCCTTGTGTCATAGAACCTTTTTACTCTTTGGCGATAGATGGTTGCCTTTGATTCCGCAGCTTCTCTTCGCTCTTCAAGTAAGTCAAGTTCCGCTCGGAGATTCTTCTCATTTTCTTTTGATGAGAAAATTTGTTGTGTCCGTAGAGTAGGCATTCCTATTTCTGCAGGGATGACAACTTCTGCCCCATAAGTGAGAGAGAACGGGGTTTCTCCTGTAGGGGTTCTTGTGGTTGTTCTGTAAGCCCAGAGAACGCTTGGAATTTCTTCAACCCAGTTAGTTCCTTTTTTAGAGACCCGGGTTTTGAGAGCTTGGAGCAAGGTGCGATTGGTTACCTCTACTTGGCCGTTAGCTTGGGGATGTGTCACAGAAGTTAATCTGGATTCAATTCCGAGCTCTGAACAAAAGCTTTTGAAAGCCTTGTTATCAAATTGTCGCCCATTATCAGAAATGAAGGCGACCGGAATTCCGAATCGATAGATAACCGTTCGCCATAAGAACCCCTGACAAGCTTTCTCCGTGATTTTGGCCAAGGGCTCGACTTCTACCCATTTGGTGAAGTAATCGATAGCCACTATCAAAAACTTCATTTGTCGAGTTGAAGTGGGAAATGGCCCCAGGAGATCAACTCCCCAGATAGCAAACGGGCGAGGGCTAATAATTGGCGTGAGCAGTGTTGGTGGTCGTCTTTGAATCTTGGAATGCCGCTGGCAGGCATCACATTTTCGGGCGAACGCCACTGCATCTCGAGTTAATGTTGGCCAGTAATAGCCCTGTCGCAGGACTTTGTAACTTAAGGCTTTGCCTCCTATATGTCCCCCTCTAATACTTTTATGAATTTCTTGAAGGATGTAGTTTGCTTCTGTGGGACGCAAGCACCGTAAGAAGGGTTGCGTATAGGACCTCTTGTATAGATTCTCGCCAATGATGGTGTATTGAGCGGATTTGTAAGAGATTCGTCTGGCTTCTGTCTTGTTGGATGGTGTAGGTCCACCTTGCAAGTAGTTTCTAATGGGGTCCATCCAACTTGACTCTTCTGCTGTACTTTGTACGTCCCCTTCTAACCCCTCAATAGTTTTTGTGGGAAGGTACTGTAGGTTGAAGGAAGATTCTGCATCGCCGTTGGGCGTAGTGGCTTTTTTAAATAAAGCGTCCACCTCTTCATTTTGTGCACGACAGATTTTTTCAATCTGGAAATGAGAGAAGTGGGGGACTATCTTCTTTACCACTGTTTGGTATTTGACCATGTTCTCCTCCTTTGCTTCAAAGTTTCCCAATGTATGGCTAACGACCAGCTGTGAGTCGGAATATACATGTAGGCGTTGAATTCCGAGCCCTCGGGCCAAACGCAATCCTGCGATGAGGGCTTCATATTCGGCCTCGTTATTGGTTGCTCGGAATTGGAACTTAAGAACTGTTACAATTTTCCATTTGGAAGGAGAATAAAGGACGAAGTCGACTCCTGACCTTTCTTCAGCTGCTGATCCATCAACATATAAGGACCATGGGATGCTAGGGCTTTCTTCACGATATTCTGGCGGGACTTCATCCTCATTTGCGGGAATGGTCAATTCCACAATAAAATCTGCCAGAACTTGAGCCTTGATTGCCGTTCGGGGTTTATAGGTGAGATCAAACTCACCCAACTCTATTACCCATTTGGCTAGACGTCCGGAATTTTAAGGCTTATGGAGGATTTGCTTTAAGGGCTGATCCGTTAGCACCGTAACTTTGTGCGCTTGAAAGTAAGGCCTTAATCTTCGTGCGGATGTGATGGGAGCGAAAGCCAATTTTTCAAGTGGTAGATATCTTGATTCCGCATCGTTAAGGATCTTACTTGTGTAATAGACTGGCTTCTGAACTCCTTTGTCTTCCCTCAAAAGTACTGCACTAAGCGCTCGAGGAGCAGCGGCCAAGTAGATGTATAGCTCTTCCCTTACTTGTGGCTCAGCTAGCAACTGAGGCGATCAGAGATAATCTTTAAGCTCTTGAAAGGCTTTCTCACATTCTTCTGTCCACTCCATTTTTGGTGCTTTTCGCAAGGCTTGGAAGAGTGGGAGGTTTTTCTCTCCGGCTTTAGAGATAAATCTCCCCAGAGCTGCTAGGCGTCCGTTAAGCCGTTGTATCTCTTGGAGGCTTTTGGGTGATCCCATATCAAGAATGGCTTTGACCTTTTCCGGATTCGCTTCTATTCCTCTTTGGGTCAGTATAAATCCGAGAAATTTCCCTGACCGGACACCAAAAGCACACTTGTTCGGATTTAAGCTCATATTGTAAGTCCAAGTGGTAGAAAGGCCTCTTGTAAATCGATAGGTGTTAAATTCGCTTTTCGGCTCTTCACCAGGATGTCATCCACATAAGCTTCAATATTTCTGCCAAGTTGTTCTTTGAAAACCGTATTCATGAGCCTCTAGAAGGTGACTCCGGCGTTCTTTAAACCGAACGACATTACCTTATAGCAATAAGTTCCTGTGCTTGTAATGAAGGATGTTTTTTCTTCGCCATCTTTGGCCATTCGGATTTGATTGTAGCCTGAAAAGACATCTAAAAAAATAAGCATTTCGTGCCCCGCCGTGGAATCAACCAAGCCATCAATTGAAGGTGAAGGGAATGAATCCTTGGGACAAGCTTTATTTAGGTCCGTGAAATCTACACACATCCTCCATTTTCCGGATGGCTTTTTTACTAGAACCACATTGGCCAACCATTCTGGATAGTGCACTTCTCGGATAAACCCAGCCTTTAAAAGGGTTGATACTTCTTCTTCTGTGGCCTTCTGCCTCTCTGGTGCGGAATTTCTCCGTTTCTGTTTTACAGGCTTGAACGACGGATCTATGTTGAGGCGGTGCTCAATGACATCACGTTTTACGCCTGGCATATCTTCTGACGACCAGGCGAAGAGATCAGAATTGGTCCTTAGTACCACCATGAGATTTTCTTGTTGCACTGTTGTTAGATCTGCACCAATCCGCACTGTGCGTTCCATCCTAGTTGTGTCTAGAGGAACCGTAAGCAATTCTTCAACTGGTGTGGGCCGAAGCTCTTCATCTTCCCGTTCGGCTATTTTGTTGATCAACATGGCTTCCGAAACTTTTGTTTTGCCTCTGTCTAAAGCTTTTCCTTTGAGGGTTGCAACATAACATTGCCATGCCAAGGGTTGATCTCCTCTTACCTCTCCACTACAACTCTCCGTCGGAAATTTGAGGAGAAGATGGTAGGTAGAAATTACGGCCTTCAAGGCGTTGAGGGTTGGTCTGCCAAGAATAACGTTGTAACTCGAAGCACAGCGTACGACTAGGAAATTTGTTGTCACTGTTGATGATCTAGGCGACTTTCCCTCAGAATCGCAAAGAGATCATTCCTTCTGGCTGTATCACTCCTCCAGAAAACCCTATTAAGGATGATTTTACCGGAAGCAAATTATCTGCATCATATCTCATTCGTTCGAAGGCACTCCAAAAGAGAATGTCAACCGAACTTCCACTGTCTATCAGAACTCTCTTCATTTGAAAACTGGAAACCATGATGGCAATGACTAAGGCATCGTCATGGGGGTGGCAAACCTTGCTGACATCGTTATCATAAAAAATGATTGGAGCCGTAGGCCGTGATCTTCTTTGTGGCGTTTCTGTTTCCTGCGCATCCCCCACCATTCTTGCATAGCTTTTCCGAGAGGCGGAGCTTTCACCACCACACCCAGGACCACCACTGATAAATCCGACCATCTCCCCTTTTTCTTCTTCTTCTGGCTATGAAGTTTCGGGCCCCTCTTAGATATCAATGTTGATATACTGCTCCAATTGTCCCCTTCTAACGACATCTTCAATGGCGTTCATCAAATGGGTACATTCTTCTGTGTCATGTCCTCTAGTTTGATGAAACTTGCAATATCTTTTACTATTCTTTTACCGCTTGAGATTCTTTGCAGGTTTTGACCATGTCAAGAGTTGTTGATCCTGGATTTGCATGAGAATATGGTTTCTGGTCTGATTTAGTAGGGTATGGTGGTCGTATCTGACAATTTTTTCTTCTTTTGAAGATTCTCTAGGTTCTGACACATGTCGCTTAGTGTTGAGGTTTCTGTCTTCCCTTCTTGTCCTGCATGGCCCGCCTTCTTTTTAAATTATTTCGGGGCCTTACTTTGACATTTTGATGGGCTTTTCCCTTCCAGAGTTCAACAGGGGCGCGTCGAGCCTCTTCTTCCCAACCCGTATAAATTTCATCAGAATTGATGTACTTCTGGGCATGGATCATGAGGGCGGGGATGGTTTTTTGTGGATCCAAGGTGAGGGAAAAACGAAAAGGGGATTCTAGCAAACCCTCCATCAGGAAGGTTACAGCCATACAGGGAATAAGATCCGCAACGTTTGCTGTTTCATCTATGAAATGATTTAAATAGGCTTGGAGTGTTTCCCCCCCTCGTTGCTTAACACGCAGAAGGGTAGATGGAGTTTTCTTTTGCTTTGAGTAATTAGCAAAATAAGCTAGAAAGCTATCTGCTAGAACTTGAAAAGAAGGAATTGTGCTAGATGGAAGATCAACAAACCAGTCTTGCGCTTTTCCCTCTAAAGTGGCGGGAAAAGCTCGGCACATACGAGCGTCGTTAATTCCAAGAAGAAGCATCTTCGATCGGCAAGACTTCAAGTGGCGAGACGGATCAGTTTTGCCCTCGTATGCAATCATTGCAGGTGGTCGAAAACTGTCAGGAACTTGCTCTTCCAATATATCCTTGATGAAAGGCGAGTATATGTTAAAAACATGCCATTCGGATTTCTTGTTTCCTCGTGAAGGATCCTGTTATTGTGTTCTTTTGTCGACAGTTGGAACAGATGGGTTTTTCCGTTCAGTCCTTGTCCGCTCCATTCTCGTATCCCGTTCTGTTCTTGTGGCAGCTTGTTCTCGACGTCGAACGGAGGGGGGTTCCGAGCTAGCAGAGAAGGCAGTTCTCTCTCTTCTGTTTCCATGAGTGTGAGTCCTTGTCCTCCCTCTGCTTTCGGAATTGGCTGGTTGGGTTGTTGGCACACTTGGTGGAACTTGTGTGGGAGGAAGTAACTGATAAGTTAAAGTATGAACAGTTTGAGCTAACCGTTCCAATTGCTGCTGCATGTTAAGGTAAAACTCCGGGATGGGTTCTTGGGGTGGGGCGGAAGGATTTTCCGATGGAGGTAAGATAGGTGGATTATTCAACGGAATCTCCTCATGCCCTCGGACTTCGCAAGGTCCTTCAGGATTACTTGGTGCTCCTTGTTCTTGGATCCATTTTGACCTTCTGGTAGTAATCATTTGGCTTTTTGTAAGGGTCCCCACGGACGGCGCCAAACTGTTGATGCCAAAACTGGTCCACCTCACGCTTTGGCTACTGTGGCCTCGTGATCTGGTCTCAGCCTTCGACAAACGGTTGAAATTTATAGTTGGTGTGGACGTTTACTTCAACTTCTGAACGGAGAACACAGAGAATGCTTTGGAGATCAGCTCGGAATTACCCTATGCAAATCCGCTCAGAATTACCCTAGCTTTCCTTTGGGATGAATCTGTAAGAGGGAGAAAAGAGTGATCGGAATTGGGCCTTTCTGCCCGGATTCAACTCCGATGCTTAAGTCAAAACTTGTAAGAAGGCAGTTTTAGACATGAGTTAGCTCTTTGTGTGATGGTTTTTTCCGATCCCCCCTTTTTCCTATTATCGCTCTTTTTTTATAGCAACTTAAAGGCGGTTTAGGAAAGGCGGTGGAGTAAGGCGGTGAATGAGAAAATATCGTCTAAGGCGGTAATAAAATATCTTCTAAGGCGGTAAGAAAATATCTGCCTACTGTGTAGGTGCTACGTAGGTAAGTAGAAAATATCTACCTACCGTGTAGGTACTACGTGTGTAAATAGAAAATATCTGCCTACTGTAGAGGCAAGTGGATAAGATCTACCTACTGTAGAGGCGTTAGATACGCTCTTACCCAGATGGCTATCACCTTCTTGCTTCTTGTATAATTCCGACGGACTTTCTGTAGGGGTGAGCCCTTATTTGCCGGACGAAATTTATGCTAATGAATTTGGTGGTGACTGACTGTCTTGTGGCCAAAAGAAATGTAGCCCTGTGTATGACAGGTGGCTATTTAGGCAGGCGACGCGTGTTTTACCAAATATTTCCGTAACATATCATATTATTTTTTTCTTTCATCGAACCTAAAATTTAAAATCATTAATCAGTTTAGAAAATTTGTTAAATACTTTAAAACTTTAAATAATTAATTTTTTATTCATCAAAACTAATACTTACAAACAATAATTAGTTTATTTTTTTTAAAAAAAGTCAAGTCCTATATTAGTTACTTTCAGAATTAAATTTAAATTATAAATTTTTTTATAATATTCATAATATTAAATATGTGAAAATAACTGTTCACCATTCTCTTAATTTATTTTATTGATAAAGTGGATAGACCACATAATTAATTATGGTTTGACTGATATATAAACGTATTCAAGAACAATCAAATTCATTTGATATTATTTTTTAACCAAAAAAAATTTGCATAATTTCACCAACATTCATAAGAAAAGTTGATCAAGCGTATGAGGTACTTCTAATAGTTAAGTTTTGAGATATGTATTTTATATTATTTTTAAAAATTTAAATAATAAAAATATTTAAAAATTACCACAACATAAAAAATGATAAAATATATTGAATAAAAATTTATAATACACATCAACAAAATGAAATCAATACCACATTTAAAAAAAATTCAATAATATTTAAATAATTTTATTCATTCCCTTATAAGAAATTTTTTATTTGTACATTATGATAACTCTATTCGCTTTCTCTAGGAATTATGTTATGTTTCCTTTGATCTTTTTGTATAATCATGTGAAACAATTTGTACAGAATTAGAAGAAGGCTAAAGAAGTCTTCATTTGAATTTTCTATGCAGGTGCAGTGCTGAAAAAATTGGAAGAAGACAAAGACAGTGACATTCTTGATATTTTTAAAAGGTGCATATTGTTAAGGTTTTATATATGTAAAAACTATATTCTCATAGTTGTATTGCTTAGATGTAATTTAAAGAAGATCTACACATATACATATTAAAAATTGTGACCCTTATATATCAATATTAAAAAATTAATATCACATTAATAAAATTAAGAATATTAAAATAATATTATTTTAATAAAGATCTGAGCAACGCGAGGGCCATTTGCTTGTAAAACATCTGATTGAATAGTCATGTTGAATTCAATTAATTAAGAACTCACCCATAATAAAGGCTAGGTCTAACCAAGTCATAAAAAGAATAAAATGGAGGGAGTGAGGATTCAAACCCAAGACCCCATAGCTATAATTGAGTACCCTGACCACCGAGATATAACAACTTTTGGGCAAAGCGTGGAGTTCAGGCATTTAATAAGAATCTGATATGAAATATAAGTAGGCGCCCAATTGATTAAATTATAGTGGACCATTAATGTGCATATAGGGTTTATGAGCTATTTCCGTTACTAATATAGGCTCTATTATTAGATTTCGACATAGAGACGCGTCAGGACGGAGTTTCGTGTAATTCCATATATCGATGATAGAGGTAAGATACTCTTGCCTAGTCTCCACCTAGTGATGGGTTTTCTTGACTTTTAGCATGCTTGATTATTTCAATGATTTCATTATTGATTACATACACATAATAGATATATGCTTTGTTTTATGTGTATGGTTGTTATGATTGAGAGTATGTTCACTGAGCACACCCACCTATTGACCGGCACTTGACCATAGGCACATGTGTACTTGTACGCTGGCTGGGTAGGTGTGCGCCAACTGAATTCTATTCTTCTTCCCGGATTAGAGGAGCACGAGGGCTCCATTGCGGAGCGTTAAGGGACGAGGACACCCTGGAATTCTGGCTTTCCACAGCAGAGGGAGGATACTTTTGTTGTCCAGCCCGTCAATGGTATTGATTTGCTTGTTGTTAGCTTATCTGTTGATGTTACATGACTTCATTGTGATCCCTGCTGGGGTACTTACTGGGCTTTCATTCCAAAAACTCATACACTTTTCTTATTCTCTTTACGATACTGAGGTGTAACCCATTCGTACTTGTGAGTTGCACGAGGGATCGAGGCATCTTTGTAGAGGTTCGAGGACCTCATATTTTCCTTTAGTGTGAGATCTATTTGTAGGACCCTTGTAGGGCCTTGATTTATGTAGGGTAACTGAACCGTTATTTTTATTTCTGTTGTAGTTCTCTGGATTTATTTCATATTATTTGGATAATATTTATATTATCTCTAGAATATTCTTATTTACCTAGGCCTTGTATCGAAGTGAGATGCGCCTCCACTTTATTACGGTCGATCTATGCACTTGCTCGAGGCATGGGATCTGGGTAGCGGCGTGACAGATTAAAGTAGTATCAAAAAACTCAAATAAAAGGACACCATAGTTACCTTAGTGACTTAGTCAAATAGGATGAACTAAGTGTTAAGTCAGGTAGTAGAGTCTCTGGAATATTGGACTGACATTTTACTATTTGGCAACGAAATGTCTCGAGATGGGCGCCGCGGCTGCCATTACTTTGGGCCGGCATCATTTGAGGATGTGGAATCTGTGAGAAAGAATTCTCCATCGCGAAGGGCTGTAAATTGCTCGATGTCTTCGGAGGAGTTCCGAGCTAAGATACGGATGGCTATCGAAGTGATTAATCGGTGTTTGGACAGGGTTTAAGTCATTTCAGAACTGAAATTCCATAGGCAGATGGAATTCGATATGAGGAGTCCCTGTCCGGTGAGCAAGGCCTGAGACTACCATAGGAGTCTTGGGGTTCAACTAGGAGCCAGAGTTAGAGGCTCGTCATCCATGGTCAGTAGCATTATAAGGTGCCTCCGCTAAGGGGGGTATGGACACCAGTGGACGGTGCGTTTCTGTTCACCTTGTAGATGCCTCAGTTATGGGAGCAAGCATCACCTTACAGGCCGTTGGGGATTCCTACCGTCAGAAGACGACGTGTAGGGCACGCACAGTCAGTGGAGCTAGTTTCTAGTTTTATTATGAATAAAATTGTAGTCTTACAAATTGTGGAGTTGTATGAGTTATATTTGTTGTTATGGATATTTATTTGGAATTATAATAAATAATTTGACTATCTCCTGCAGGTGTGTTGTTTAAAACTTAACCATACTATTTGTTGACAAAGAGTTACTATGGAGAGAGGTGGGTGTAGATGTGGACGACCTTGTCATGTGGAGGTGCCTCAATCTCTGGTAGAGAAGGTACCCCCACCTCCTTAGTATCCCATTCCTTTAACAAGTCTCTGCTCAGGTTCTCCAGTCGGGATAAGTGATCAGCGGCTAAGTTCCTTGCGCCCAGTTTGTCTTTTATCTCCAAGTCAAATCTTGTAGCAAAAGTACCAAACAGATCAATCGCGGTTTAGCATTCGGTTTAGTCAGGATATAGCGCAACGCTGAATGATCGGTATACACCACGATTTTAGAGATTACCGAGTATGGCTGGAACTTATCAAATGCAAAGATTATGGCAAGAAGCTCTTTTTTGGTTGTAGTGTACTTTGCTTAAGCTTCAGTTAAAGTTTTGCTAGCATAATAGATGGGTTGAAAATGCTTGTTCTTCCGTTGCCCCAAAATTGCCCCAACTGCATGGTTACTTGCATCACACATGAGTTTGAATGGGAGATTCCAATCCGGGGTAGTCATGATCGGAGCTTGTACTAGCTTCTCTTTCAGGATAGTGAAAGCCGTTAGGCACCCCTTGTAAAACACAAAGGGGGTATCATTTTCTAGTAGTTTGGTCAACGGCTTAGCTATCTTAGAGAAGTCTTTTATAAATCGGCTATAGAACCCAGCGTGCCCCAAGAAACTTCTGATGTCTTCCACTTAAGTTGGTGGAGGTAGTTTCTCAATGGTGTCAACTTTTGCTTTGTCTACCTCGATAACCTTGCTCGGAATCTTGTGGCCCAACATAATGCCTTTCTGTACCATGAAATGACATTTTTCCCAACTCAATACCAAATTTGTTTCCTCGCATCTTGTTAATATCTTCTCTAGATTTGCAAGACAAAAATCAAATGAGTCCCCAAAGACTGAGAAAACATCTATGAATACCTCCATAATGTTTTCCACAAAATCTTCAAAGATAGCTAGCATACATCGTTGAAAATTGGCCGGAGCATTGTATAATCCAAAAGGCATGTTGCGGTAGGCCAATGCGCTATCTAGGAAAGTGAATGTTGTTTTCTCCTGATCTTCGGGGGCGATGGGAACCTGAAAGTATCCCGAAAAACCATCTAGGAAGCAGTAATAAGAGTGTCCGGCTAGCCTTTCGAGCATTTAATCAACAAATGGTAATGGAAAGTGGTCCTTTCTTGTAGCATCATTCAACTTTCTATAATCAATGCACACTCTCCAGCCGGTGAGGGTTCTTGTAGGGTTAATTCATTCTTTTCATTGGTGACTACCGTCATTCCCCTTTTCTTTGGTACCACTTAGATTGGGTGCACCCATCCACTGTTTGAGATAGGATATATGGCTTCGACATCCAGGAGCTTGAGCACCTCTGCCTTGACAACTTCTTGCATATTCGAGCTTAGCCTCCTTTGAGGTTGAATAGAAGGTTGGTAGTTGTCTTCCATAAGGATTTTGTGGGTGCAAAATGATGGACTAATCCCCTTGATGTCGGATATCTTCTATGTATGGCCCTTTTATGCCTCTTAAGGACTTGTAACTACTTCTCCTTCTATAGACAACTCAGATTGGATACAATGATGACCGGGAGATTCGAGTTTTTGGCTAGAAATGCATACTCAAGGTGACTAGGCAATTCTTTCAATTCAAGCTGTGGAGGCACTTCTACTGATTCCTTTAACTTCCTCATATTCTCACCTAGTTCCTCTAGTTCTACATCGGATGACATGGTGGACTCTTCTTCTGAATCTAAGGATTCACTGTTATGCCCCACATCTTGTATGAGATGAAAATTCATAGCTACCTTCCCTTGATCGGAATAATCTTCTTCAACTAATTCTTCTGAGGACGAAGAAACTTCGTTATGCTTGTTTTGGAATTCCATTAGGAGGTCATGACTATATTATACAGCTTCATCACGTGATCCCCCTTGAAATATCTCCCCGAGCATCAAGGTAACTCCTTGACATACTGCAGGGAGTTTAGAGTCGTGATTTCTGACCCTCATAAAGCATACAATTCCTCAATTCGGGTAGCATCCAACAATTTTCCCTGTGACAAATTAAAGGATTGATTGGATAGATTTTCCTTAATCCAACGATCTAACAACTCCAACTTTTGAAATATTGTGCTTCTGGATATAGCCATATGATTCCTCGCAAGTATTCAAAAAGAGATGATTAATAGACATTGAATTGAATGAATATAAAAGTAAAATAAAGAGAGAAAGAAAATTGACTAAATTAGTAAACTCCTATCTTTCCTAGTAGTCCTAATTCTCCCCAGGGAACGGCGCCAAAAACTTGTTGTGATGCAACCCCAAGTGCACGGGTCGTAATCAAGTAATAATAGTAGACACAAAGTTCGGGTTATCGATCCTAAGGGAGATGGAAGTACTAGTATCCACTACTTGTCTACTATCTAGTCGATCTAAAGGTGAGTGATTAATCTAAATCTAAACTAAGAAATGGTGAACACAAACAATGGGGTTAAATTGCTCTTGATGACAGTCAATTATAAAAGGGGGATACTCGGGTAATTTAATCCCCATTGGACTTCTAAAGGATTGATTAAACTCTCTATATTGACAATTGGTTAATTCTTGGCCAAGGGTTCCTAAGGTGCTTTCACTCTCTCTCTCTCTCTCTAGACGAATTACTAATCCTAGTGCCCTTACCAATGATGTTCTTGGGAACCTAATTCTTGGAAGCATTATGAGAATAATACATCTAAAGGACTTGCTCTCCTTAGTACCCGGGCTCCTGGTATACTCACAAATCTCTCTATTGGAGATGGTCTACATACAAGGAGGAGTTCACTTATTCCCTCATATGAACTATGAAAATCCCTCCGGGCTCTCACAATGTAGAGGGACTCACATACATTGAAAAATTCAATAGACTCATGAATTCAACCTAGCAAAAAATAGAGAATTAACATGAATTAAATTTTGTCCAAGGTTTTCATCAATCACCCAAGTATCTACAAAATTAGCCCTCCATGAAAGGAGAGTAGCAATCCAATGCAAAGATGAAAACAATCAAAGAGATCATAATGAAAGAAGATATTGCATACACCGTTGATTACTTGTTTGATTCCTCCTCAATGTCTTCCCCTCTTCTTGCTTCAATAGCTCGATGATGAAATTCCCAAGCTCTAATCAAGACCAATCCCTTTTCCCCCAAGCTACTCCCCCTCTAAACCCCCATTAGCCGACTTTTATAGTCCTAGGGTTTCTAAAGCAAGATTTACCGCTGTGCCCCTTTCTAGATCTGCAGATTTCCTTGGAACTTACGATATACGAGCTTGTGTACGGGCTGTATATAGGCCCGTATGGTTGCCAGGTCACCTTATAAGGCCGAATGACAGGCTGTAGGGGGCCCGTATAGACTCATATGGGGTAGTAAACGGCACTAGGGTTTTGTCTAGAGAGACCTCGACTCTCCAGGTTCATACGGACTCTCATACGGGCCATATGGAAGCCCGTATGACTTGGTGCTTCTCCGAAAGTTGTCCATGTTGGTCTTATTTTGTCTTGAAATGCTTCCGTTCTCCTAATGCTCGATTTTTCTGCCCTATTTATACAAAAAACACTTGTTGAGTACTTGCGGGCTACAACTTTCCCAAATAGACATGTAAAGTGTAATTGAATATAGTATAAAATTATGCTCATTTGAGCACTTATCACATGAAACTAGATTCATACAAATGTTAGAGTGGTTAAATATTTCTCGTTGCCTGTCGGTCCAATGGTCAATCAAGACTACGTCATAAGCACACTAATCCAAATCAACAACCACATAATCACAAGATAAATTAGGGTTTCATGTCCAACCCATCACACTCCACTAGAACAAATTTCTAGCCTAAAATCATGCAGTTCGCAACAAATGATTCATAGCATTCATTAGCATAAAAATCCATGTTTACAAATTGAAAGACACAGGTTATAGATACGGAAGGACGATGCGGAATTTTGTCCTTATTGAGCCTCCCCTTTTCCTTGACATGCTCTTCCTCTCTAGACTGTCAGCAATGCCCTTTAAATGGCCTTACTCGCCCCTTGCAAATGTTCTAGCTTAGACCACCACTCCTTGGTCGAAATTGGAAGAAAAAGTGTCAATACCGAGATTATCTAGACCCTAGAATTAAATTGTCTTCATATAGTCAGTGATTTGTGATGTGTCACCCAAAGTGAGCGATGCATCGCACGATGTTAGTTTCAGAGCCGCTACATGCAGAATGATATGTCGTATAAGTCCAGGTGATGTATTGCAAATTCTTAGTTTGATTAGTGTGCCTACAGCGCGGTTGGCGACGGGTCGCTCCTGAGGTACATTGCGTCACTCCGTCCTGCTCTTTAACTACTTGTCTTGGTCATTCCATATTTTGTATTTCTCCTGGGTTCAGTCTTCCTTATGATGGGTCAACAATTGGCCTTTCCTCCGATATTCATGTTAAGCTCGGATTAGTTCTTGTACTTGACAAAAATCATATAAAATTTGCACAATATGAGGGAGTGACACAATATTTTCACTCTACAAGAATTGGAGCTAAACATATATGGAATTCATCATTTAATACACACATTTCCAAAACACTAAGTTTAAGACCAATAAGTTAGCTCTCCATCGAGAGCAAGAGCTAACACACCCCCAAAGTCGAACCATTGCTTGTCCACAAGCAATGAAAAAACTTAATAAACATACAAGCAATAGCTGAGTTCCTAAAATTTGGAGCAATTCAATTTGCATTGAATACCAACACTTGTGTATAAGATTGGAGGAACACAATATGTCAAA
Organism: Dioscorea zingiberensis; assembly: GCA_026586065.1. Taxonomy (NCBI): domain Eukaryota; kingdom Viridiplantae; phylum Streptophyta; class Magnoliopsida; order Dioscoreales; family Dioscoreaceae; genus Dioscorea; species Dioscorea zingiberensis. The sequence continues at coordinate 39,935,728 of CM048822.1, forward strand.
TGAGTAGAAGTCGCAATTAGAAATGTTCTACCCTTTTGTACTTAGAACTTCAAGATTCATAAACTTTCATCCCCTAACTAGTATTGGATGTCTTATAGATTAGTGCATTCCAAGTAAGATGCAATTAGAAGCATGAATCACCAAAGGTAGGCTTTCATAACCTTCTACTAGTGAGAGATACAACTACCAGGGTAAAATATTGCTTCTACCTCTTTAACTTTCCCCCTAACTTATTTAATTTGGACCCTACTGTTTTAAATATTTATTTATTTATTTATTTTTATTTTGGTTCAAGAGAGTCATCCTGATGTTTAAAAAGCTCACTTGTACCCCCAATGTTGAGATCCTCCCTATGTTTCCAGTACTAATTGGCTCCTATAATTGAGTGAAATATACTATTGAGCAATGAGATATGACACCAATTTACTAGAGAATACAACAAAAATGAATAGTGGAAGATCCATGCAGCCCTAAAGGAGTAATAGGGTTGGAGAAAATTTCAATAGAGGAGACCCTTGTAAAATGGACCACAAAAATTTGATTACAAGCATTCAACGCATCCATTTTACACTCTCTACATTATTACATAAGAAAAACATAAGGTACAAGTATCCTAGCCCACTATGGGGTCCATTAACAAGGAATAAAATTAAGGAAGCACAAATTCAGGGGTCTGGAGACTGACCAGGTGGGCGAGAGAGGTTGATTAAACCTTGGAAGTACTAGGGAAGGCCTAGGGGACAATTCTCTACTCAAAACCCTCAATGGTGTACTAGCAATGACAAGAACTTTCGAAGAGAATGGCCACCGGTTCTTATTTAAAACCCTAAAGTCTGATAAGCTACACATCGTAAATGCATAAGTCACGAGAGGGCCTTTGTAAGTGTGATGCGTCGTGCTCAATTTATGACGCGTCACAATTTCTTAATCGTTCTGTCTATCTTTGACGACACGTCAAGATTCCTAGGTGTGTCGGATCGAACGTGCGATGCGACGCAAATTGCAGAAATCCCAATTCTGCAATTCTGTGACTACATTATTCACATTCGCTAGGAGTCTTGACCGTAAATTCAATGGAAAGTCTACAAGGCCTTTATCATGACAATAATTGCTCATTTAAAACCTAATTCTACAAACTTTCACTCAATTTATAAAATTAGCTTCCGCGATACATATTATACCCCCAAATTGAATGTGAACAATAATAATTCATGACCATGGCGACTCGTATGACCGATCTAGGGAAACTTAAAGACTAACAAAAACAAACCAAACCTAAATGCTCCAAGCAAACTATCCCTAAATTGAAAATGCACTTGTTCAAAATTTTATTGACTGGGGTTGCCTCCCCAGAAGCTCTAATTTAAAGTCTTAAGCTAGACTTTAACAGTCACACCCTCCTTTGTGAAACGGAGGTGGGTATGCTGCTGCCCACTTCTCATCAGATTTGTTTGAAGGGGCGGAGCCCGTTTGATTCCAAATGGCTTGAAGACAATCTAATGGTTCCTTAGATGACTGTGGCTCTCGATGTCGCCATACTATGCGGGGCATCACTGTTGTCCCAAGGACAACCTCGGTAGCAACACTAGCAATAATAGTAGACTCTAACAATTAAAGTTGGTCAAGACATGGTTGATGACGAGCCCTTGGACCCCGATGGTTGTCAGTGCTCTAATGTCGGATGGTTGAGATAGATGTGTCGTATCAGAGGGGTTTAAATGAGGGTATATTCGTTGCTCAACTTTATGAGTCTATTGGATATTTTTATAGTTATGTTAATCCCTCTACATTTTGAGAGCCCGGAGAGATTATTGTAGTCCATACGGGGGAAGAAGCGAACACCTCTTCATGTGTAGACTACTCCAATAGAGAGGATCGTGAGTACTACGAGAGATCGAGTACTAAGGAGAGCGAGCCCTTAATATGACTTATTCCCATGATCCTTCCAAGAACAGGTTCCCTAAAGCGTAATGCAATTGATGGAATTAGGTATTGATCGCCTCGAGAGAGGGATTTAGTACACCATAGGAACCCTTGGCCCCAAACCTTACCAATCATCATCATAGAAATCTCCATCTATGTTTAGAGGAAAATCTAAAGGGGATTCATCACCCAAGTTTCCTTCCTCATGATTGATTGTTGTCAAGTGTGATTTCCGTTTGCATAGTCTTGGTTATTAGCATTTTTAAATTCTAGGTTTAGTTCACAACTACTCAACTTTGGATCAACTAACTAATAGAGGAATAGTTAGCACTAGTACTTTCTGGTCCCTGAGGTTCGATACCCGGCGTCATAGAGTCCACTAGATTACTTGTTCTACCCGTGCACTTGTGGTAGTGAGGATACACGCGATCAATATTGGAGGAGGTAGGTACTTTAAGGCTCCCAATACTCCAATGATGAGATATCGAGCTAGGGGTGTTTACGGACAACCTTGAAGAATCTTATTGCCCTCCTCAACCCTTGATAAAGCCTCCTTGTAGAGCTGTTTTTTGAACTCTTCAGAGTTTTGAAAACTCTCTACTGCTTGTGCCGCGACTTCTATCTTTATAGCTTCAAAATCCTCAGTACTCTTATAGTGCTTCAAAATCATCAGCTCAGCCTATGCTATTCACACTGCAGTAACATTCCATAGCCGCGGAAAGATTTGCTAGATATTCTAGAGATCAGAGTTATCTTTTTATAATGTTATCACACGCTAATTGAATGTCAGAAGCTCGACTATTCTCTTCTCCTCTACTCACTTATGAGTAGATTGTAAACCTGAGTGAAGACTCCTCATCTTTCTTGCCATCTTGCGCTTCTCCTGGTCCCACTTGTTAAGCTCTTCTCACAGCTTACCGACCAGCTCTTAAGGTTCGTGATCTTCTTCTCCCTTTTAGGTAAATCATATTCTGTCTTCAACAAATCATTCAGGTCTCTGTATGCGACCTTCTCCCGAAATTTGGTCATGAAAAAGCCCATCAGAAGGCTAGTATGCATAGTTAGTTATACAGGTTAATAACCAGAAAAATGAGTGTTAATAGAGTGAAAGCCTTCCATTACCTTTATCCCTACCAAAGTAAGCTAGGAAGACAGTTCCTCCTAAGATAAGTTCTACAACTGAGCAAAGTCTAAGTCCAAAGAAATCGTGTCAAGAGCCTCACATACCGCCACCGTGTCGCTAAGGAGTAACTCCACCTCGGTACCAACCTTCCTTAAGGATTTCAAGGATTTCTTTTTTATAGAGGACATATCCTCAGACATTAAGCCTTCTGAAGATTGAAACCTCAAAAGAAGACCTCTCAGAAGTCCAGACTTGAGAAGGGGATTCTTCAAAAGGAGTACTCAAAGCCAAGTGTACTCGAGATGTTGGGGCCTTCAGAAAGGTTGCCTCAGAGTCTGATACTCGAGAAATTGATATCCTGGAATTTGGCAATGAACAGATAACCAAAGGTATCTCTTGGAAACATGAGGAAAATAGCCCAAAGTCAACGTGTTGTCTCTAACCCGACGATGCCTTGTTACTGGCAGACTTCCTCACTTTGCAGGAGTCAGATAAATTTGAAGGTAAACTTATGGCATTCGACCTTTATTAATCTTGATGTAACTGAAACTGAAGATCCTTAAGATTTCTTGCAAGGATAAGAACAAAAAGTCATACATAGAATTCAAAATTAATCTTTCAAGCTGCTACTAATCAGGAAAACATCCTTCCCGTTATTTTGAGGAGTTGGGCATCCGTAAGTTGGGAATCAGTAAGCAAGTATACAAAAGGAGTAGGAGTTGCACCTCATATAGAATCTAACTGTTTCTGCTCCTCAGAAGAGAATTTGAGTTTACTATTATCTACAAAAGGATGACCCTACGTAGTCAGGACAAACCACCTAGACACACAGGATATCAAGAAGAACATAGTTTTTAAATTATGGATGGAAGAAGGAAGACCTCCTAAAAAAGACCTTTTGCTCTTGGCTACTGTCAAGCCTCGGGACCCGGGTGCGCCGACAGACCGACCGCATCCAAACAGGGACGAGCCCCACCTGATTGCAAGGCCTCAGAACCTGATTACATTTAAAACAATATAATAATACTTCAACATAAGTAGCGAAAACAACAAGGGTACGACATGACCATACAAACATCCCTTCCACAGATACACCATAATACATACATTCCTACAAGGGTTTACTAATCCTTAAATAACACATACATTCCTTGTGGGTACTACCGACCTCGCTGGGAAATATGAAACTATCCCCAAGTAGTAGGCGATCCCCCTCCACGCCAAGTACTCCCCTACAATTCGCAAATCTGAAAGTGGGAAATCAACATAATGAGCTATAATAGCCCAGTAAGCACCCGCTAAACACATTAGGAAGTTATGTGGAAACATAGAATACATGTATCAAAATAAAATAATAGAACTATGACAGGAATTAACACCAAGACTCATATAAAATGATCCTTTAAACCAGCAACTCAGAAAACATGCAGCTCCAATATGCATCACAGGAAATATGCTATCAGAGCAAAGTGGGAACTCACACAGTTCTAAATACTCACAGAAACCATCTCACAAATCATGCTATCAAAGCATAAATCACAAAGTGTCTACTTTGACTAATTCACCCTCGGTCTCCGAATCAGTTATCACCCTTGGTCTCCGAGTAAGCAAATTATCTACATTGTTGTTTCTTTACCCTCGGTCTCTGAGTCAGTTATCACCCTCGGTCTCCGAGTGAAGAGTATCTCACAGGATAAGCATGCATACTCATGTCGACATGGCCACATACAAAGTATCAATAGAAAACCACTCATATCCAAATGTGGATCAAGTCCCCCAAGAAAACATGAGTGAAATCCTATAAGATCCCAAATCACATGTTATTTTCACAAATCAAGTCATGTTTAAGCCAAAACAAAGATGCTTAATCACTTTAATAAATCTCATAAACACATTCCAATAAAATTCACTAGAATCCTCAATCTCAATACCGATATCAAAAGATCTTTGCCCATATAAACACCTTTCAAAAACATTCGACAAATTTCATAAAAATCTCAAACACAATCATGTCTTCCGTTATAGCAAAATAGTCAAGAAAACATGAGTGAAATCCTATAAGATCCCAAATCACATGTTATTTTCACAAATCAAGTCATGTTTAAGCCAAAACAAAGATGCTTAATCACTTTAATAAATCTCATAAACACATTCCAATAAAATTCACTAGAATCCTCAATCTCAATACCGATATCAAAAGATCTTTGCCCATATAAACACCTTTCAAAAACATTCGACAAATTTCATAAAACCATCAAACACAATCATGTCTTCCGTTATAGCAAAATAGTCAAGATTAACTCAATTAATAAAAGTGTTGTATACCTTTTCTTTGATAAACAAATCATAATGCATAGAATTTTAAAAGAGTATTCTCATAGTGTTTATATTGTGGGATACTTACTCTTGTTTTTCAGAGGCAATACAGGATCTAAAATACTCAATGGTAAGAGTACAGTCTTATCATTGACTATTTACCACTAAAGTCATTTGACTAAGGGGTATACATATATTACTACTTCTACCTTAAGGTTGAACATATATGCCCTCACCCATATATATTCACTATCTTTATTTTTACCGATATGTTATTATATCTATCAAGGCTCCACTATATCACTTCATGGCTTTATCCCTCCATACGGTAATGTGGGAACTACCCATTATATTTTGAGGTCTTACACACCGAGTTGTTGCAAACTTAGTCACCTTCCCGACATGCATGTAATTATTCATTCATAATAGTCTGTCACTACAACATCCTCAAGTTACCCTGCTATCTATTCAATTATATACATAAGTGTTCATGCTTGACAGGTTACCAACCCTTGATGCTTAGGTTAATATGGATTTTCATTTGGATATCATAGTAAACTATCATCAAGCATTATAAAGCTATTCATACATAAAGATGGGTTTGTGCATGGCTTAATACTGTCATTATTTACTGACATCACAACATCCACATTAAGTATGTACTTTCAAGTTTAGTTGTTGTAAACCACTTAACTTCTGCATATGCTTAAAACAAATGTTACTAGCTATTAGAGGATTGATCATGAAGATTACATACATCTCTAACATACGGGTATTTATAGCTATCATATCCCCAAGCCTTAAATGAAACTCCTTAGCATTAGTTACACCCTCACTCCTCTTCACAATTAGCTCATAGCTACTTGAGCACTTCAACTAGGTGGCAGACTTGGCAGTTCAACCCATGGCCGAACTACTGGATTAATTACAAGACGGCAAGGTTAGTGATGGATTTACAAGGTAAAGCTGAGAAAAAATGTTGGGTTTGCAAACTAAAACTTAGAAGAATCAAGGTAGGTCATTCCTCATCCTTCCCCTTCGATTGTCAACCTAAACAGCTAGCATATCTTCTCGTGCATCAAGTGTAGAGCTACCAGGTATAACCATGAGACTTATTAAACCTTACATCACATATAGTCATTCAAAATACAAGGTTCATGGATACAAACCCTAAGTGCAGCTCCTCCATGAGCAACCAGTACTCTATAAAGCCAATGTTAGTCTCTCACTTAAGTTCCAAAAGTCCTGTCAACCTGTTGAATCTCCAATTGGGTGGATAAGTGAAGGTTTAGGAGGAATGTGTCTAGTTCACTAGCATGGTGGAAAGATCAACATGTACACACCTTTCTCTATTTTCACAGTATGACTATACAAGGTCATCATGCTAGTTTACTATCTCAAAATTGGCAGAATAACATTTGCTTTTCTTCTACCACTTGGTTTAACTAAAACAAAGATCCTTAACTTAGTGTAGATGAATTACAACCTGAGAATCTACATCACGTGGACTCAACGTTTTTCTATCATGTTAGTATCCTTAGAGATAGAAGGGAGTTCTTTTAACTTACCTTAGGAGGGGTGTAGCATCGACATTGGTGCTTTAGACTTCCTATTTATGCTGTTTTGAGGTGGTTGCCATGTGTGCAAGGAAGAGCCTGAATCTGCTCCTCTTCGTAGGCCTCCCGGAAGAAAACTAAGGAGTCACTATCAAGGTGGGGAAGAGTGTCTTGGGTTGCTACACCTTCAGAATAGAATGTAGTTCGGGACGGTGCCTGGGAGGGGACTAGAGAGTAGTGACAGGTGGTTCTCAAGGTTAGCTGAAAGGTTTCCATGGGGAAGGGATGACTGTCCTGACAAGGCCTTTAATATGCGAGGAGGGGAGCATGGTGTGTGGTCGTGAGTGTATAGGGTAAGCTCTCTTTTCCATTGAGTAGCCATAGAGTCCTTCATGCCTATCGACAAGAATGGATGACTTTTCAATATACTAGCTATTATGAGGGGGGAGACTTGGGCATAGTTTTCTCGATCTCATTCTTTCAGCCATGTGATCTCTATGGGATCACATGTCTGAGGAGTAGTTTTATCTCAATGTCCATTCAAAAATCCATGTTGGTTCATGACTTCTCGAAGCTTTAATTGATGGCTGAGTTGCCCTTTATCTTAAACCTTAACATTAATGAGTTGTTGCTTTGAATCGTACTTAAGCTAGCTCCTTCAAGCCTTAAGCAATATGGAGATATTTCATGCTACCACAACTTATACAATTTAGCCCTTGTTCCAAATTACCACTACATGCAATGCCTTTTTCGTTTGTTATTGCAAGAGAACCCCTAAAATTTCAGAGATTTATAAACATGCTCAACCACTATGTCAAGCATTTTGCATGAGGCCCTTCCCTTTAGATTTCATAATTTATGCATAGTGAGAATTAGGCAAAGCATAATATAAGAGGAGTAAGGAGATTTCATAATCATGGTTAGTGTGGCTTTTATAATCCTCCCCCTTATAAGGAGTTTAGTCCCCTAAACTCAAATTAGGAATCACCGAACGGTTCCATCTCACATAGATGAAAGGAATCACTCGGCTCCTTATTTGTTGTTCTTTGAAATCCATGATTTCTACTTGTCACTCCTTATAAGACACGTTCTTTTGCATCTCCATTGGCACATGTCGTATGACATGAGATAGATCTAGCACATATCTCCTCAGTATGGAGATATGAAACACATTATGGACCTAAGCCAAGTCTGGAGGTAGGGCCAATATATATTGAACGAATACAACTCTCTCTAGAATCTAGAAAGGTCCAACATAGCATAAGCTTCCCATGCTTCTCAAATCTCATAACACCCTTCATTAGTGATACCTTCAGGAATACGACATCACCTACTTGAAAATCCAAGTTAAAGTGGCACTTGTTAGCATAACTTTTTTGGCGGCTCTAAGCTGTTTTCACTCTTTCCCTGATCAGCTTTAACCTAATCAATTGTGACTTGTACAATCTGTGGTCTTAAGATCTTTCATTCTCCCACATCATCCCAACAAATATAGAACCGGTACTTCCTCCCATACAAGGCCTCATATGGGGCAATCTGAATGCTCTCTTGGTAGTTTTTGTTGTCGGTGAACTCCGAAAAAGATAGATGTCGGTCCCACAAGCCTATGAAATAAAGGGGTAACGCTCATAGCATATCCTCAAGGATTAATATTGTCCTTATTGGTTGTCAGTCAGTTTGAGGGTGGAAGGTGGTTGTTGAACGGCAACCTGTTACCCAGTGCGGCCTGTAAACTCCTATAGATTGCGAGACAAATCATGTGTCTCGGTGATGCACGCAAAACTATATACGACACTTCTCTCGCAAGTTTACGGGGTCGATCAAGTAGTAAAGTATCCAAAGGTAGTGTAGTCGAATCCACATGGACTGGCCACCTGTACTATTTGTTCCCTTTTTAGTAGCCTAACTATAAGAAGAGTTGTGAAATCATGCTAGTTGAATATCCTAACTAAAAACTAATGTGAACAATTGGTAGATTGGGGCAATCAGAAATGAAAGATGACACCTTGGATCACAATGCCCCTTGGATTCCCTTGCTAATGATCGATTCCCTATTACAGGCTAATTGCTAATAATTCCCGGAGGATGTAACAATGTGCTTCTCACCAAAGCAGTCGATCTCTCGTGATGCTCATGTACACCCTAGTAGTCTTATATGACTAAAAGCTTATATAGATGAATCCCATGGCTAATGCAATATACTCTAGCCGTTCTAAGTCATCGAAAAAGCACTCGTGGTGTTGGGTGCTCTATCCTACTGAGGTGATGACTCAAGGCCCATGCAAGACATATAGAGATATCTAGACAGATAATAACTTTAGGCTAATGTAATACAAACTCCACAACTTTCCAGCAGAAACATTAACATGACAATACTATCGGATGATTGGATTTTGCACAAGATAACCAAAAGGAGAATTGCAAGCACAAGGATTATTTAATTAGCAAAAACCAAATAAATATAGGAAATAAGTAACAAGTTTATCCTAGGGTTCAGGTGTCTGAGGTACCATAAATGATTTAGCCTCTCATGCTATGATCTATCATAACTAAGATACAAGATAAGACTATACATAAAATCAGATATAGAAATCTTCCCTTGATAATGCCTCCTTTGGCTTCAATTCTTTTCATGAAACATTGAGTAAATTCTGAAAATGCGAGAGGCGACTCCATAAAAGTTGCTCATTATGGTTATGTGGACGGCCTTTTATAGATTTCCAAATCTGTGAAGCACGATTATGTTTCAGATCTGAAACATGGTCATGTTGACCCAAACACGCCTGTGTTGATCTTGACACGCCCGTGCTCTTGGTCTGGCAATACGGTCAACGAGTTTTTAATAAACAGAGAGTTACACGGGGTTGAATACGCCCGTGCTTCATCAGCACACCTACGTTAAGTAAGATCATGACCGTACTCTTCTCAACCTCTGCTCTATTTTGCCCTTTTTACTCCGAAATGTCCGATTCGTCTCCCTTCTGCTCCTGGGTACCAATTTACCTCTCAAATCACATAAAAATACCTAAAGCAGCACAAAAATAGAGAATTGATGCTAGGAAACGGTATAAGTGCATGTGAGTATAAGAGAAATTCATGTATAATCATGCAATTATCACTTGGTCTAATATGATGGACACCGGTACACCATGTATCCATACAACCTGCTTTATGTACTGCTCCTCTATCTTCTCTAGAGGTGTCCTCGTCTTCAGAGGCAAGAAGTGAACCGATTTGGTCAATCGGTCCATTATCACCCATACTGAGTCGAAACCTTGATGAGTCTGAGGTAAACCAGAAACAAAATCTATGGTGATGTGTTTCCACTTCCACTATGGTATCGTTATGGTATCGTTAGGGGCTGCAGATAACCTCCTGGCCTCTAGTGTTCTGTCTTCATATGCGGAAAGATAGGGCATTGAGCCAGAAATATGGCTTTCTTCCGCTTCATATTATTTCACGAGAAGTGACTTTTCTACCCTCTATACATTTTCGTGCCTCCTGGATGGATCATATAGCTAGAGTAGGGAGCTTCCTCTAGAATGTCTCTCTTCTTATCCTTTTCATTGGGTACACAGACCCGATGTCCATATCTTAGTGTGTCATCCTCAAGTACTCAGAATTACTCAGAATTGAGATAACACTCCCTGCTCATTATTATTCTAGATCTTCTACAGAGCTGTCTCTTCTAACAGGGTCGCCCTTATCCTGTCGAGTATGGTGGGTCATATGTATTAGCTAGCCTGGCTCAGCTCCATGCCAAGCTCGACCACCTCAAGCTCCATTATCCTTATCTCCTTTAGAAGAGGTCTCTGGGAAGTCATGAGTGCGATGACTTGATAATTAGACTTCTTGTTCAATACATCATCAACCATGTTAGCCATGCCCGGATTATAATGAATGTTCAGGTCGTAGTCCCTTATTAGTTCTATCCGCCGTCTTTGCCTCATATTCAACACTTTATGTGTGAAGATGTATATATAAACCTTATACGGCTCACCATAGAGGAAATACCTCCAAATCTTTAGTACAAAAATGATCGCTACCAACTGCAGATCACAAGTGGGGTAGTAATTGCGATTGATGATACTATCGCAAGTGTACGTACGTGTCATGCAAGTAATAAAGTGGACTGTAGAAAAGTCAACTATCGAACTACAGTGACCTAGAAATACTAGTACTACCTAATTATCTATTAATTAGTCTATCCCAGAGTTGGTGAGATTCTAATGTAATTACAAAACTAAACACTAAAATCAACACAATTGAACTCGGGGTGGAGTAGTGAGGACAATCAATGATAAAGGAGAGAAACTCGGGTAATGAATCCCTTCGGATTCTTTTGAAGAGATATGGGTATGGATTCCTCAATTCAAAATAGCTAGGTTATGGACCAAAAGTTCCTACAATACTTTCCTTCCCTCACTTGAGGCGAGTTACTAGCCTAATACCCTCATTGCATTAAATTGTATTAACGTTCTAGGGAACCTATATCATGAAAAAGTTATGGGAATAAGAAGTCTAAACGAGTCTTTAGCCTTAGTACCAGATCTCTCGGTGTACGCACTATCCTCTATATTGAAGTAGATCGACACACGGGGAGATGGTCACTTCTTCCTTCAGTGAATCCTATTGGTAATCTGGGCTATCGCAACATAGATAACCAATTCCATACATAACATTCAATAAATATCATAACATAAAGCATTCATTCAAAAGTAGGAATCCATAATACAAATTAAAGTTAGATCCGAAGGTTCATCATGCCTAAGTATTTAACAAATTAGTTCACCATTAGAGGGGAGCATGAATCCAATTCAAAATAATAGAGAAATTAATAAAACATAATGTGGAACACCCTTCCCTATACTGTTGGCAGAGTACATAGATTCGCGATAAGAACACCCTTCAATGCTTTATGTCACCTCCTTGCTTCAAGATCTTCAATAAACCCTAATTCCTAGATGAGAAAGAGGGTAGGAGCTCTAAGAAAAACCCCACGAATCCAAAGCTGCTAAAAAAGCCCTAATCTTTGCTATTTATAGTCCCTCAAGCCTTTAGACCTAGCTGGTGCCGTCAGGGTTCGCATGAGTCCAAATCTAAAGTAATAATAAGCCCGGTTGAGTCTATATCCCGACCTGTATGGGTAACAATGTGGCCGTACAGGCGTTCACATACTGTAAGTGGTGTGCGACTTGACCCACACAATAGTGCCCGCGGGTGCATGCTCATCCGCACAGCGCTTAAGAGGGCCAATGAGAAATGATGCGGCGGTCCTTGAGGCCGCACAACCATCCACACACCACTCGGTAACAAATGAACCAACCCTGAGGAATCCCACGACCAAGCTGTGAGGCACGCGGGTGCACTTTTGTTGGCTTTCTACTTCGTACGGTTGTCTCCACCGCGTGATGGCCCACACGACCTCAATTTACTTAGTTTTAGCCTCAAACTATGTCATATCGCTTCCTTTTTGCTCTTGAGGCCTTCCAACGCCCTGTAAATGTAATTTAATACAAATTAAGTATTGGCGACCTAAAACTAATCAAAATCATATGCAAAATGTACATGAAAATAGCATAAATATGATTAACTTAACGCTTATCATGTAGTTCTCCTCATACGCTTAAATTTCTGTGAAGCATAAGAGATAACTTGCTCATTCTATATCAGAACACACCCCAAGCTTGTCTTACAGACGTCTCTATAGACTGTGTATCCACACCTATTCTATAGTAGAACCAAAATAGGCGCTGATGCAAACCTCTCTTTTAACTCCTAAAAACTATACTCGCAAGCATCAGCCCCGCTGAATGAAGCTCCTTTTAGTGTCAGCCTGGTCAAGGGTGCCACCACTCATAAAAACCCCCTCCACGAACCTCCTGTTGTACCTGGCTAGTTGTTGAAAACTACTGATCTCTCGGATTGTACCCGACGTCCTCTTGGTCATCACCACTTCCACTTTCTTAGGGTCCAAAAATACTCCGTCTTTGTTGATGACGTACCCCAAGAAAGCTACATTGTCGAGCTAGAAGTCATACTTGGAGAAGTTGGCATACAACTGGTTAAGCCTCAGAGTCTTCAATACTTTTCTTAAGTGCTTTATGTGTACTTGATGACGGATGCACGCACGAATATGCGTGACACTCTCTCGCAAGTATATGGGATTGATCAAGTAGTAATGTACCCAAAAGTAGGGTAGTCGAATCCACAGGGATTGGATACTAGTACTAGTTATCCTTTATTTCCTAGTTTGAACTAAACTATGTGTGATGATTGATGTGATTGGATCTCTTAATTAAAGACTAGTGTGAACAATTGGAGGACTGGGTTAAATTAGAGATGATATATGGTACCTCAGATCACAAGCCTCCTAGGATTCCCTTGCTAATGATTGATTCTCTATTACTAGCTAATTACTAACAACTCCTGGATGATGTAACAATTGCACTTCCTAGTACAACACCCGATCTCTCGTGATGCTCATGCACATCGTAACACCTATGTCTGGCTAAAACCTATCTAGATGAATTCCTGGGTTAAAGCAATATTCTAACCATTCTGAATCACCGCAAAAATACTGAAGGTGTTGGATGCTCTATCCTACTAGGGTAGATGACTCAAGGATTATCTACAGAAAACCACACAAGGATATCTGGAGGGTTAACTCTGGGCAATGATAACCACACGACAATCCAATACAAACACTAACATGTTAATGCTATCCTCTGAGGAGATAGATGATCGGGCTTATGTAAGATAAACCACGCAGAGTTGTAAACACAGACAATCAAGATGCTAACAAGAATGATTAATAGAGTAACATCGAATATATTAGGAAATGAATAACAAGTTCATCCTAAGGTTTATGTGTACGAGGCACCACAAAAGGTTGAGCCTCTTGATGAGTAATATCCGCAAGTGTACAGGTCGAATCAAGTAGTAAGTGGACTAAGTCAGGTTATCGATCCTCAGGGAGAAGGAAGTACTAGCACCCACTAATTATCTATTATCTAGTCGATCAAAAATTAAGTGATTAAACTAATTCTAAGACCTAGAAATTAACAATGTAAATTGTGGAAGCAAATTACTCTCAGAGATAATCGATCATAGAAGGGGATACTTGGGTGATTGAATCCCGCTTGGAGAATTATTGGCCAAGGGTTCCAAATATGTTTTCACTCCCTCTTTCGAAGTGAATTACTAAACCTAGTACCCTTACCGATGATGTTCTAGGGAACCTATCTCTTAGGAGGATTATGGGAATATGAAATCTAAAGGATTCGCTCTCCTTAGTATCCAGATTCACTGTATACTCATTATCCCCTCCATTGGAGATGGTCTACAAAAGGTAGGGCGTTCGCATTTTTCCCCATATGGACTACAGAAATCTCTCTGGGCTCTTGTGACGTAGAGGGATTAATACAATACTATAAAACATCCAATAGACATCAAGAAATTCATCGAAGCATTCAACATAGAAAGCAAAATCAATTAAAACCTATCCAAGGGTTCATCAATACCCAAGTATCTACAAATTAGCTCTCCATCAATGGAGAGCGACAATCCATAACAAAGAGAGATGAAATCAAAAGACTCATAATGAAAAACCCTATTACGTACACCGTTGGTGATCCTCTTGATTCCTTCCTTGAACTCTTTCCCCTTCTTCTCTCCTTCTAGAGTCTTGAGATGAGAGACCCTTCAAAAGCCCTCTCCTCCAAGCCAAGATGATGAAGATGATGAAGCTCTCCCTCCCACTCTCTTCCTCCCCAAGAAGGCCCCGAAAACCTCTTTTTGATTCGTATTTATACCCCCTACTAGGGTTTTGGGGCGTCCCCTTCCAATTCTGCCCTTGGCTGAATTCAAACGTTTGCTGGAAATTTACGCCATACGGTCCCATATACGGGGTCATATACGGGCACGTATATCTCTCAGGTGGCCTTATACGGACTTTTGTCAATCTGTATGGGACTGCGTATGGACCCATACAAGGTCCTATACAGACTAGGAGGAGGGCCTTCATTTTCCAGGTCCGTATGGGACTCCGTATGGAATGGTATTTTTGTCCAAAATGCTATATTTTGGCCCGAATTCTCCTTGAAAAGTTTCCTTACTTCTGGAGTCTCCATATTTTAACATGTTTACAAAAACAAACCTATTTTAAGTACCCGTGGGCTAAAATTCCTCCAAAACACATGATAAATATGTATGAATATGGTATAAAATAATGCTCAAATGAACACTTATCATCTCTCATGCTATGGACTACCATAACTATGATACAAGAGGAGACTATAAAGATAGGCATAGAAATCTTCCTGGATTGTCTTCTCTGCCTTCAATTCCTTTCTAGAACCTTAGCCGTTGCAGCGAGAATCGCCCGAGACTGCTCAACCAATAGTTAATTTGTTATGGTTACATGGCGGCTATTTAAAGATTTTTAATCTGTGAAGCATGGCAGTGTTAATCTGAAACACGCCTGTGTTGGCTTGAGCACGACCGTGTTAATCTCGAGCATGCCCATGTTCTTCATAATCACGTTGCGGCTAACACATTTTCAATCAAAGAGTTTCATTGTCTTGGGCATGCCCGTGCTTGATAAACATGGCCGTGCTAAGTGAGAGCACGATCGTGCACTTCTCTGCAAGTGTGGTCTTTAGCTCTTTTTATTTCAATATGTTCTGTTTCTTGTTCCTTTTGCCCTGGTTGCCTGTTTACTTGTCCAATCACAAAGGAATACCCCCAGAAGTACAAAAATAGGGAATTGATGCCCGGAAACGGGATAAGTGCATATAAATATGATAAGGAGAATATGTATAATAATGCACTTATCAAATGCCCAACACTTGAACATTTGCATGTCCTTATGTAAAGAAATACATGGATCCTAGAAAAGATGATTTGTGCATGATCTACGATCTCAATATAGTTGGGAGTCCCTTTGGTACCGGAGAAAACACAGTGTTGGGTGCCTGCAAGTTTTTATGGAAGATAAGTCTTACCTTGTATCGAAACTACCCACGTGTGTGTGTGTAACCCTTTTTTAATGGTGCCACTTACTAGCTCAAGTCTGACCGAGCTAGTCTAGATCTTTTCTTATTTACTAAACTATTTCTCTCTACTCTTTTAGCTAGGAGTAGTAGCTTTATACATCCAGTAAGGGTCGCCTTTTCTCCCGGTAGGTCATCAAGTGAACATTTGTGATGCCAAAGGTCCAACTACTCAAGAGCAGCTTTCATGTTTCAAATTTGACAGATTTTTCGACCATCTTTTCAATATCGGTAGGGCATCCCTAATGGATCCGACTTGCCGGCCGGTAGGGCATCCTTGACAGATCCGACTTTCCAGTTATTCCAGCCACAATAAACGTATTTTCCTTTTTTTCTTTTCTCTCTTTTCTTTTTTCATTTTGTCAAAATAATCAGAAAGTATCAACACTCCTCTAATGGTTAGACTAACTGGAGTCCAAACCTAAGCTGGCAAGTGACAACAGAGTCAGGGTTTGTGCTCAAAATTTTTGTGACGCGTCGAGTAATAGGCAAGGCAAAATTTTTATTTTTTTTTTGAAACATTTGGCACCTAACGCTAATGTCAACCTAGACTCAAAGGGGACTCCTATTAATTTTCTCATAGATTATCCTAAATACCCATCATAAGAAATATAATACTCAATGATAATCCCTCCCCCACACTTAAATTGTGTACTGTCCTCAATACACACAGTATATGTACGGAAATGAATATGACATGTGAGAGCAAGATGGGAGAAAGGGAAAGTGAACTTAGCTCATTGTGTGTCGTGATGTGTTTCATCCTTTTATTGTGTTTCCTGCCAAGTGTGAGTCTCAATTTATTCTGAAGAACATTGAAGGCGAAGAAAAGGTGAAACCTCATAGCATATATAAGACTAAACCATTATTAACAGACTGACTCAAATAAAGTAAAAAGTACAAGAGTGGTAAAAATAAAAGATAAAAGATGCTCATGTGCTGAAGAAATCATCCCCATTGGCGCTATGGGTGGTATCCTCATCATCAGATGCAGGCGCATGCTAGGGATCCGCTTTGATCTGTGTTGTGCGATGGGTAGGAGGCCATGGTGGCAATGGGTAGTCAGCTCCCTACTGTCGGAGGAGGTAGTCAACTCCGCCCACCAGCCAATGAAGTAAGGCACGGTCAGCCTCGGTGAATGTGGTACGTGATAGTGGATGTGCTGTGGGTACTGTCTGTGATGGAGGAGGTGGAGGTGTTGGATTGGATCTTGTAGCTACTTCTGGGTCTTGTGGCTCTATGGGTGCAACCGTCATGTATCTGATGCCCTGTGTGATATGAACGGCTCGCAGTATCTTCATTGCTCGCAGGGTCGCTATAGTGATCGGGGTTGAACTCTCGGCCACCGTTATTCGTCTGATTGTTGTTTCGGATAATATATTCATCCCCTTGGCGAGTTTTGTGATGTATTGTCCAGCGAATACTACCCCTACCTTGGGGTTGGTCCCTTGATGGAGGAATTGTGCAACGACCCATCCTAAGTGTAGTTTGAATCCGTCCACCATTCTTAGCAGGAACAGGAAATCCTTATTGTTGACCATGCCTGTACTATCGCCTCGCCCAGTAAAAGAACAACTAAGTATTGCATAGATGTACCTGAAGGCGGGGGATCAAAGTGAGGAAGCCTTTGAGAAATACGGATTATAGTATAGATCTGTGTTGAGACTCTTGCAACATACTTCTTGGGAGCCGTGTCTTGGTTGCCTATGTTCTTTTAATATATTGTATTCTTGTGTTTTGGTGAACTCAAGGTCATAAAGGCCAAAGTGGATGGCAAATTAAGTGTAGCTCATTTTTTTCCTTGTACCTTGTATTTGGAATTCAATTTGATCTTGTCCGTGCCATGAAATAGCTCCCTTGACGATTGTGATTGTGGATAGCACCTCCATTGTGAGGTCTCGGTATGACGGTTCGTTTATTTCTAGCAGACGGTCCGATGACCCTGTAGTTACTAGCTTTCGGATTTCCCTGGTAGGACCTACTTCTTTGAGGATGTTCCAATCAATCGTCCTGAATTCGTTGAATCATTGTTGGCGTAGCCTAGCGTACCTATCATGGTGGGCTTGTTCTCGGATTCTAGGTTGGGGGTTATGTGGTCTTCTCTTCTTGACTTCTTGCTTGGTGGTGGTTGATAGGTGTTTTGCTTCCGATTAGGCATGGTGGAGGGCGCTTGGTCCTATGATTCTTGAGTGAGATCTAGAAGTTGCGCTCTTGAGGGTAAGGAGAAGGAGGTATGAAAATTATGATGGCGGCATCACGATGATAGGGTTTCTTAAAAACCCGAAGTGCTTCAGTCCGCGTGATCGAGCATGGTCGTGAACTTAGAAGCACGGCCGTGTTTGATTGCGTATTCTTGTCCTAAAAGTTTAAAGATGTTCACGGCTTGAAACATGGGATTGCTTGTGTCCGTGCTTTTATTTCTCCAGCAGAGCATGCCCACGTCTTTGGAAGCACGGTCATGCTTCTATTTTCACGTTCCGCCTTCTTTGGTCCCGAGAGATGCACGACCTAGAGCATGCCTGTACGCCTGGCCGTACAACTCTTTGTTGCTCTTTTTGTCCTCCACGTTGCTCTATCATCCTTTATCCTGTGTGTTAGTAGCTCCAAACTTGAAAGATTAGTCATTAAACCTTTTGGAACGCATATAATCGAAGGGCATCATCAAGTGAATGAAGTTCACCACTAATATACGTAATTAACCAAAAAAAAATGACTAAAAACTAACAGAGCTTGGGTTGTCTTCCAAGAAGCGCTTGTTTAACGTCACTATACCTTGATGTTTCTTTATCTTCATGATGGGTCGGAGAGAAGAAATTTCTCTCCCTCCTTGCAATAGGAAGTGTCACCTGTTATATATAGTTTCAAGCGTTGTCCGTTGACCTTAAAAGTACATTTTGATGGGTGTGTGATCTCAATTGCCTCATGTTGAAAGAATTGCGTAACTATGAACGACCCCGACCATCTTGACTTAAGTTTTCCTAGAAACAAACGAAGCCTTGAGTTAAAAATCAAGACTTGATCTCCTACCTGGAATTGTCGTCTTTTCCTGATATTTGGGTCGTGAAACTTCTTTGTCCGTTCCTTGTATATACTAGTGTTCTCGTACGCCTTTCTCGCTATCCTTTTAGTTCGTTAAGTTGAAGTTTTCGTTATTGTCAAGTTTTTTCCAGGTCAAAATTTAGGAACTTCATCGTCCAGTACTCTTTGTGCTCTAATTCCACCGATAAATGGCAGGCCTTCCCATAAACCAACCGTTAAGGGGTACTCCCTATTGGTGTTTTGTATGCCGTTCTGTACACCCATAGTGCATCATTTAGTCTTTCGGATCAATCGTGTCTATTATGTTGTACTGTTTTCTCAAGGATCCACTTCAATTCTTGATTTCATACCTTGACTTGACCACTGGTTTGAGGGTCTCCGTTTAGTGCATTACTCCATATTTCATCAAAGTTCCTTCGAACTGACTATTGCAAAAATGTGTCCCGTTGTAGCTAATGATTGCTCGTTTGTGCCAAATCTAAAGAATAGTTTCTTTAGGAACTTGACTACTACTCTTACATCATTTGACGACAAAGCTTGTGCTTCCACCCATTTGGAAACATAGTCTACTGCGACCAAAATGTATTTATTTCCATTGGAGTTTGGGAAGGGTCCCATAAAGTCGATTCCCCAGACATCGAATACTTCACATTGTTAGATTGGACTTTGACTCATCTCATTGCTTCTAGAAATGTTACCTCTACTTTGACATCTTTCACATGCTTGCACGAAAGCTCTTGTATCCTTGAATATTGTGGGCAAAAAGAAT
Source organism: Dioscorea zingiberensis (assembly GCA_026586065.1). NCBI lineage: Eukaryota > Viridiplantae > Streptophyta > Magnoliopsida > Dioscoreales > Dioscoreaceae > Dioscorea > Dioscorea zingiberensis. Next base: position 39,955,507 of record CM048822.1, read on the forward strand.
CAAGCTGTGAGGACTTTTTCAGCGGTTTGCTTCACATCGTAGTAGCCCCCTGTTGGCCTTGTATGACAGTGCCTTATAATTTCCCACCCCTCTAGTTGAGACACACATCTTTAAATTACTTGGTCTGCACAAACATTGTATAAATATGGGTCTTCCCACATGTAGTTCCTTAGATCGGAGAAGAATTTCCTTCTTTCTTGGGTAGAAAGACCTCTCGGGGTGATATGTCCCACTAGGTAGTTTGTGTAATCTGTGAACAATGGAGTCTCTTATCTCTTTTACTGTGTCCATGAGTTATAACTGCTCATCAAGGAATGCATCATTACTTCACCGTTTTCTATCTTTGCTTCATCTAACCCTCCAATCAGGATAGGTTGTCTGTGACCACATTTTCTGCACCTCATTTATCCAAGATTTTAAGATTGAATTCCTACAATAGTAACAACCAACGTATTAAGTTAGGTTTAGATCAGGTTCGTTCAATAAGTACCTCAAGAAATGGTTTGTCTAAACAATGACTTTTGATAAGACCAAGTATGGACGAAATTTATCAAATGTATAAACCACTGCCAAATATTCCTTTTAAGTTGTGGTGTAGTTTTCTTGCGCCTGCGTCAATGTCTTGCTTGAGGAGTAGATGGACCAAAAGTGCTTGTCCTTCCTTTGACCTACAACTGCTCCAATTTTAAAATCACTTGCATATCACATTAGTTCAAAAGGTAAACTCCAATCTGGAGTTGCCAGGATTGGAGCTTTCATGAATTGGTCCCTCAAAATGGTAAATGCTTCCATGCATAATTGATTAAAGTTAAATGGTACATCTTTCTCTAGCAGTTTAGTTAGAGGTTTTGAAATTTTTCAAAAATCTTTTATGAACCTTCGATAAAACCCGGCATGCCCTAGAAAACTCTAACTGCTTTGACTGACACTGGGGGTGGTAGACTTTCAATGGTCTTAATTTTTACCTTATCTAGCTTTATGCCATGTTTAGAAATCTTGTGACCAGATTTGTTTCTTCACACCATAAAGTGACATTTTTCCCAATTTAAAACCAGATTTGTTTCTTCACACCATTGCAAAACTTTTTCTAGATTATGGAGACACAAGTCATATGAATATTCATCAAATTCTGAAAAGTCATCCATAAAAACCTCCATGATGTCTTCTTAAAAATCATAAAAAATGGACACCATGCAACATTGAAAACTAGTTGGAGCATTACATAGACCAAAAGGCATTCTACGATAAGCAAACATTTCATATGGGTAGGTGAATGTGGTCTTCTCTTGATCTTCAGGGGTTATTGGGATCTGTAGATACCCGGACATACCATCCAAGAAGCAATAATAATAGTGCCCTGCCAGTTATTCTATCATCTGATCGATGAATGGTAGAGGGAAGTGGTCCTTGTTGATGACATCATTGAGTTTTCTGTAGTTAATACATACCCTCCATCTTGTGACAGTTCTTGTTTGGATGAGTTCGTTCCTGTCATTCTACACCACTGTCACTCCTCCTTTCTTGGGGATAACTTGCACCAGGCTGACCCACGAGCTATCTGAGATGGGGTTAAATTACTCCGGCGCCAAGTAACTTTTTCACTTCCGCTTTCACCACCTCCTTCATATCGGGGTTCAATCTTCATTGAGGATGTACCTTGAGTTTGTAGTTGTCCTCCATCAATATTTTATGTATGCCAAATGCAGGGCTGATTACCTTGATATCGGCTATCTTCAATGCTATAGCTTTCTTGTGTCACTTCAGCATTGTCAACAACTTCTCCTATTGACCCTTCTGTAAATTGGATGTGATGATCATTGGAAGTTTCGTGCCTTCTTCCAAATATGCATACTCCAAGTACTCAGGTAGCTTTTTGAGTTCTAATTTTAGGGGTTCTTCAATGGATAGTCTCATTTTTACACATATTTCCATTCCCAGAGCTTTCCAGCAACTAGATTCTTCATGGGTGTCTTTAATTTTTGTCTCCACTTTAATTAAACTAGCTTCAGTTTCTTGCTGACTTTCTTAACTATTCATATCCCAATTGGCTGAGTCCTCGGTATCATTGTAATAGATGCGACTTGTTCAATCGTGCTTGTCTTAACGGAGGCTGATTTTGCGAATCTATTTGTGCTTTCCTAAACCTGCGTATCACTTCTTCTAAATCGAGTTGATCTACCTTTATGACCTCTAGTTACTGGATCATTGTCTTTCTGCGGTGAAAGTAGTGTGCCAAGAGATCTTCGAGTGGGGGTTGCCCGTTCTGAGTCATCTTGGTTGGATTTTGCTCCTTATAACCAGTCCCCGGCAATGGTGCTAAAAACATGATGCACACACGAATATGCGCGACACTCTCTGGCAAGTATATGGGGTCGACCAAGTAGTAAAGTATCCAAGGGTAGGATAGTCGAATCCACATAGACTGGATACTAGTACTAGTTATCCTTTATTACCTAGCCAGAATTAAACTATGTGTGATGATTGATGTGATTGAATATCCTAATTAAAAGACTAATGTAAATAGTTGAAGGACTGGGGTAAATCAGAGATGAGATATGGTGCCTCAGATCACAATCCTCCTAGGATTCATTCCCTATTACTGGCTAATCACTAACAACTCCCGGATGATGTAACAATTGCACTTCTCAGCGCAACACCCGATCTCTCGTGATGCTCATGTACATCGTAACAACTATGTCTGGCTAAAATCTATCTAGATGAATGCTTGGGCTAATGCAATATTCTAACTATTCTGAAACACCGCATAACACTAAAGGTGTTGGATGCTCTATCCCACTAGGGTAGGTTACTTAAGGCTTATACAAAGAAAATCCATACAAGGACATCTCTAGATTGCACTTTTCTGCACTCCGGGTGTATCTTAGAAGACCTTATTTCTAAGGGTCATACTCTAAAGTCATATTTCTATTAGTATATTAGAAGCATTATAGGGCAAATTTTTACCAAAACCATGGAAATGCCTCTACTTATGTCTAAGTGAGAGGATAATTCAGTGTTACTCAATCCACTCTATGTTTCTACTCTACCTTCAAGCTCATATGTCTATGCGCTTGAAACTTAAGTTTCTTGTTGCCTTTTGACCAACAAGGAGTAACATGAGAGATTCATAGCTACATCCACACACATGATAACAAAGAAAAGCCAAACATAATATAAATTTCAAGTCATAACAACAATACAACCCTAGAAAGGGTGTTTAAACTACCATTGCAAAAGAAGAATCCAAAGCAATGAAGTCATTCATATAAACATCCATATTTAAGCTAAAAGAGAGTTCAACAACATCAAAGATGTAAATCTAAAGAGTCCTCCTCATGAATATGCGATCTCTAACACCAAGGTGCTGGAAGAAGCCCTCCTGATCAGTGCTCTCGCGTGCAATCGCGACCAAGACCAAAGATATCCAATCCTAACAATTCAGCATACTTTTATACCCTGCGCCCTCGACATTGCGATGTTAAAAGTGAATTCACGATGTTGAAAAGGACACCGCTATCTGATTTTAAACCTACAAATGTGCTCTTAACTTATAATTAACATCACGATGTTGAAAAGCACATCGCGATGTTGGCTTTAGTCCAATATTCCCATATATCCTTACGTCGCGATGTTTAAAAGGACATCGCGATCTCAATTTATCTCTGAAATATGAGCTTTGTCCATAATTAACATCACGATGTTCAAAAGGCACATCACGATGGTGACCACTTTGCTCCCTCAATTCACCTGTTGCATAAAAACTTCACTCATTTTAGCATTTATCGATCATAAACAGGTGTAAATCACTATGAAAGCATGCATACAAGGCAACGCTTGTGGTCAAGTGATATATTTTAGAGCCAAATCAATATAGTATTCATTCGATAATGCACATTCCAACTCTAAACACCCAACAAACATCTACTAAAATAGCTCTTTTCCAAGAGCTATTAGAGGGGTAACAACTCTAGTCTAATGCAATAATAACCACACGACCATCCAACACAAACACTAACATGCTAATGCTATCCCCTGAGGAGATAGATGATCGGGATTATGCAAGAGAAACCACGCAGAGTTGCAAACACAAAAAATCAAGATGCTAACAAGAATTATTAATAAAGTAAAACCGATATATTAGGAAATCAATAACAAGTTCATCCTAGGGTTCATGTGTCCAAGGTATCACAGAAGGTTTAGCCTCTCATGCTATGGACTACCATAACTACGATACAAGAGGAGACTATAAAAGTAGGCATAGAAATCTTCCCTGTATTGTCTCCTCGACCTTCAATTCCTCTATGGAACCCTAGCTGCCGCATTGAGAATCGCCTGACACTGCTCCACCAAAAGTTGATTGGTTAGGGTTACTTCGCAGCTATTTATAGATTTTTAATCTGTGAAGCACGTTCATGTTAATTTGGAACACACCCATGTTAGCTTGAGCACGACCGTGTTAATCTCGAGCATACCCGTGTTCTTCATAATAGCGTTATGGCTATCGTGTTTTCAATCAGAGAGTTGCACGGTCTTGAGCACCCTCGTGCTTGATAAACACGGCCGTGCTAAGTGAGAGCACGACCATATACTTCTCTACAAGTATGGTCTTTTAGCTCCTTTTTGCTTCGGTATGTTCTGTTTCTTGTTCATTTTGCCCTTGTTGCCTGTTTACCTGTCTAATTACAAAGGAATACCCACAGAATTACAAAAATAGAGATTTGATGCCCAAAAACAGGATAAGTGCATATAAATATGATAAGGAGAATATGTATAATAATGCAGTTATCAACAACTGTGTGAGTAAATCAGGATGTCGTTGATGAAGAAAAACACAATGTTGTCTAGGTAGGGTTAGAATAGTTGGTTCATCAAGTCCATGAAGACAGCTGGGGCATTTGTTGGCCAAAATATCATCACTAGAAATTCACAGTGGTCATATTGCATATAGAAGACACCCTTCGGGATGTTCTCACCCTTGATCCTTACATGGTGGTATCCAAATCTCTAATCGATTTTAGAGAACACGTGCACTCCTTGCACTACATCAAGTCCTCAATCCTCGACACCGGATACTTGTTCTTTATCATCACCTTGTTTAGCTCCCGGTAGTTGATCCAAAGTCTCAGAGTTCCGTCCTTCTTGATGAGCAGCATTGGACCTCCCCAAGGTGACACGCTTGGCTGGATAAACCTTTCTCCAGCAATTCTTCAAGTTGTTGCTTCAACTCCTTCAACTCAGCAGGCACCATTCGATATGGTGCCTTAGAGATTGAAGCTGTGCTTGGAGCCAGCACAATGACAAACTCTCTCTCTCTCTCAGGAGGTCGACTCGGTAAATCCTCTAAAAATACATCCAAGAATTCATCCACTATGGGGACGTCAGCTACCATGATGACACCACGCTTAGCATCTACATTCAAAGCCAAAAATCCTATGCATCCACTGTTAATCAGCTTCCGAGCCTACATAACCAATATTTCTCTTACTACAGCATAACCCTTGGGGTTGCAAAATGTGAACTCCTCGATGCCAGGGATCCTGAAGTGTACTCTCTTCCTCCAACAATCCACCATGGCATAAACTGAGGAGAGTCAATCCATCTCCAAGATGATATTGTAGTCTTTCATCTCTATTATATATAGATCGACAATTAGCTCATGTACCTCTATAGACATTGAGTAAGCAGGTGCTAATCTACTACACAATCTCGCTGCCCCAACTGGGGTATCAAGATATAAATCATATGGCAACACTATACTAGGCTATGCATGTCTTCGAGCAAACAAAACATAAATGAAGGAAGGGTTCGCCCCGGGATTAAATAGTGTACAAGCATAAACTGAATTAATTGATAAGCTACCTGCAACCACCACATGTGATGTCTAGGCATCCTCCTGTATCAGCGCAAACATGCGCCCTTGTGCCATAGGTCTACTCCGTGCCATGACTGATGAGGTTTGCTGATTTGGCATAGTTACCTTCCTCTTCTTAACCCTCAGCGATACATACTACCTCTAGCCCTTCACTCAAGAGTGTCACAAAGTACCAAAAGATCTAGGTTGCTTGAATGATGCACCATGTGATCCCCTGCCTCCAATCAATGCTCCAAGCTACTGCACCGAAAATAGGCATCCGCGACTTGTGGACACTTTGCACTTACATGTGGCCCACCTGATTAGCTGCGTTATGCCGCCCGTCGATCCTCTTGTTCCAAACCCAGTTAATGAGGAAGGCGTACCATAAGGTCGAGCTCAGCGCGTTGACCTCGATCACCTAGAACTACTCCTAGATGATTGGCTTCGACATGAGGTCGGCCCCTGACTTTCCTCTGCTCCACCCGGCGGCCCTTGTCCTACGTCTCCTTCCAGATTGTATCTTCAACTTGGCCCAACTCAAAATCTCTGCGTAGCTAGCTGTTGTGAATAGTGCCAAACCTCGTCATATGTGAGGTTGAAGTCCCCCATTGAACCTGCGAGCTTGACTCGCATCATCACTCACCTAGGTGGGGGGGCGCAGCCAGACAAGCAGTCAAAACTCCACCTCGTATTGATCCACCGACATGCTCCCCTAGGTCAGCTGAAGGAATTGCCTGTATAGCTGCAGTAATTTGCTCTGTATAAAATACTGGGTGTAGAACGCAGACTTAAATTGTTCCCAGGTGTTATTTTGTCCACCGGATTCAATTAAGAAGAGAGCTTAGAAAGATGGTCAACCGCTAAGAAGTTACGGTGTCCAAAGATCCAGATTGATACAAAACATTTATTTCATCAGCCCAAATCTGTATTGAATGATAAAACATAATCAAGCTATAGGGAGCGACCTCTAAGTCATATTACATTACTTGTCTCAATCCATACTGGTTGTATGACACCGAGATAGATCACCGACACCAGCCATTGTCAGGTTGTTTAATTTCCTTTTCATGATAACATTTCCTATAAGAAAGGGTAATATCACAATAATAAAATTTGCAACTAACAAAACCATCTAGTCATATATAACGTAACCAAGAGAGTACATGTCTAACATATAACATGAGTTAATTCCTGGAATCAGCTCCTCCTGAGGATGAGAGATGATCCGGATCAATGAGTAGAATTTGTTGTCAGGGAGACTTCTAATAGAGATGGTCTAGACGATGTCCGTCTTCGGCGAAGACGTCAAAGTCAGCGATCCTCCTCGGGTGGCGTGAGCAGTGTCCTTTTCAGCCGTGGCTTGCACAAAGGAAGCCTGAGGATCTCACACCGGACCCTCTGACGATCAAGTTAGTCGACCGGCTCCAGGAAGGAGGAAGTAAAAGAGGGAGAGAGAAGGATCAAAGAGAGTAGAACTAAAGAGAGGGGTAGGGAGAAAGAGAGAGATAGTCTCAGTCTAGAGTTCCAGAGAAGGTCCCCTTTTCCCCCTTCCTTCATCTCTGGTGGCTTGCTCCCCAAGCTTCCCTTGGCTTGGGCGCCATGTAAACGCCACCTCAAATGTAGCTCTATAGAACCGCCACCGGACTTCCGAGCGTTAGCCAGTGGTTCTCCGTCATCCCCTGCTAGTTTGTTGTGACCTATATTCAATTTAGCCTTCCTTCTTGGATGCTTCACTTCAACTTGCTCGGGTATCACCCCATGTCCCTTCAGGTCTAGCCGCTAGGATCATGCTATGTGTTTAGTAGAATTTCCCCCATAACAACACGATATCTCAGAATTCATAGGCAAGATATTTCTCAAAGTTTATACCATACAACATTCAAAACCCTACTCAAAATAAGCTAAAACCCTCCTCAATCTATGCATACCAGGTTCGAGACTCACCTTAGGTCCTTGACCTCTACTCGTGGTTGTACCTACGATCTATGAGAGAAGAATAATGAGCTTTCAAAAGCTCATTGATATGTGTTTAATTGACCATACTTTTATACCATATTTGTATGCACTTAACATGTTATCTTGATGAAATATAGTCCACCAGTACTTAAATCGTGTTGATTTTGTGTAACAGGACACATCGGGGGCGATCCAAGGGCAAATTCAATTTTTGAAGCGATTACGAGCAAGATCGAGAAGAATAAGAGCTAAATTAAAGTCCCAGACGGACTCGTCTAGAATCTAGGCAGGCCCATCTAAACCACAGAACACCCACTCCATCCTCGAAGATGCGCTAATAAGCAAGATAGGTGAGCAGAAGATCCTCTGCCACCTTATCCAGCTAAGAAGCACAGTTTACCGATTTGTTAGTCAGCTTGACAGGTGAGTATATGCTCGTCTATCACCCCGTCTGTTTTGGGAATTTCCAGCTAAGAAAGCAAACGGGTGACGCTGGTCAGAGCTTGTCTACATTGAACCCAAACTTAATGTTTGAATTGACTGAGCTTGAACGCATGCTGAAATGAGTCTACAAGTCTCTAGAAGCGTTAGGGGCATATAAATAGTCATGTTTAGGGTTGAAATCATCTTTGGCTCTTGAGACCTCTTTTGGAGACTCATCCATCGATCCACTGATCCATCCACCATCTAGGGCATCGGAGAACATAGCTTGGAGGCGAGGGCACTGAGCACCATAATCCATCTTCTCGACAAGGAGGCTAGGAGGGAATCACATCAACGGTCCAAGCACCATCCCAATAGTAGAGGGAATAGCGTATCTCTTTATGTTTATTTCTCTCCTTTTTAGTTTTGTATTGGAATTGTGTTCCCATTTTATGGGGAACTAATATATTAGGTATTCGGGCATGATGAACCCTTAGGTAGATGTTTAACTTTGACATTGATTGTTAATGGTTATCTAGTTGCTTTTAATATTGAGATTTATTGAGTGTGAATCATTGCATTGGTACTCGACAATGTGACAGCCCTAGTTATCCAATCCAACGCACCGTGGGAAGAAGCGAACGCCTTCTCGTGTACGGGCATATCTTAATAGAGGGGATTATGAGTATGCCGAGAGATCGGGCACTAAGGAGAGTGAATCTTTCATATGCCTTGTTCCCATAATCCTTCCAAGAATTAGATTGCCTAGAATGCCAATCAGTAAGGGTACTAGGTTAGTAATTGCCTCGAGAGGGGGATGAAAGCATTATAAGAATTCTTAGTCCAATTTATTGCAACTATTAGCCTTAACATTCTCTGTCTTCCTTTATGAGAACCCGAGAGGGATTCATTGCCCGGATACCCTTCTCTTATAATTGATTACCTTTACGACTTCACCACGTCCTTGTTGAGATCCGATTTTGTCTTCTTTCAAGGTTTAGCAATCAATTTTGTTTGTAACCCCATAAATTTCCGGTTAGGCTAGATAATAGGTAACCAGTTAGTACTAGTATTTCTTGGTATTTGTGGTTCGATACCCAACTTTTCCTACTCCATTATATTACTTGTCCCACACGTAGACTTGCGGTATTACTCAATCACTCACTTAGAGAAAACATCCCCCCTCAGGGGTTATAACATTAAAATATACATTTCATAAAATTAACACATGTATAGAAAACATGCTAGTCTTATACATATAATCATCATCTAATACTTGTCAATTTATACATCATAATCAAGATAGATATTCTAATCAATTTACATAACTCCAATCTATATATGATGCCAAGTAGATGATAAAACACAAGAAAGAACTGTATAATAGAAACCACAACATTACATCATATATAATGCAAGTTTTGCAGTGTAATTCATAAGCATATATCTCTCATATGCACCTATCTCCATCACCCAAGTTATTTGCCAGCACATAGGCTGTAATAATATCTCCAGTTCATAGGCTCATAGGCTGTAATCATATCTAATGCTCATAGGCTACTGTCAACTCATTGGCTTTAATCATATCTCTACTCATAGGTTGCTGCCAGCACATTGGCTATAATAATATCTCATATGTATGATACTATAGCTTGGCACATGTGATGGGGTGCATACAAAGATATTTCCTCAATTAGCCATTACTATATTTATTCCTATGCATTTGCATAGTCATTCAATTTTCAACAATGCAATACATACTGATTGCCATAATCACCAAACCCACATCCAGCGTTGTAATAAACCATATGTGTTACTCAACCTACAATCAAAGGTTGTAATCAACCATATGCATATTACTCCATTCCCAACCCTGCATCCAAGGTTGTTATAAATACAACAGTATCAAAAACCTGGTAATACATATCCCAGTGTATAGCAACACTATACAAGTAATACATCCACTCTAAATAAAGGAAATCATATCATAAATACTGAAAATAATGTTCAATAACATTCATTTCATTAGAAAGAAATATAAAACATTAATGAAAACAAAATTCATGGGGATCATCCATTTCCTACTCATCGCTGGGCTATTTGAGTCTACTAGAGATCTGGGCTACTAGTGGTTCCTAACTAGCTTCCCCGAGCCCTATACATGATAACACATCTTATATTAACATCTCATATCATTTAGAGATTATATGGTTATAAAAACATGCTATTCTAACTAAACCTAAAAAATGTCAGCTTTTCACTATTAAGGGCGCGAGCACTTCACCTCTTCTCTTAATCTCAACATCAGAAGTTCCCAACTACAAACTTGTTCTTCATCAAATGTAACCCTCGAGGATCTTATTAGAATCATTATTGAGTCATTAACACATCTACAAAGATTATTTTTTCAAAACTCAAAAAGTTGGCTTTTAAATCCATAATCGATGAACCTGGTTCCTTAGACACCTCCCGCACTATTTTTATTAGTTTGAACGTATCATCAAATTATGGGGAAACTTGGAATTAAATTTTGAGCCTTTTGATATATATGATGGCCAGCCACCTCCATACGGTCTATTATACGGGCCGTATACTTGCCCGTATTCCATTCAGGTGCCAGTATATGCCCGTATAGATGCCCATATGGGCCCTTCTGGGTGCTCTGAGGTCCCGGTTTCTCTTGAAATGCTTTCTTTCTTCCGGGGTCCTAGTAATTTTGCCCTGTTGATCAGAATGAATACATTTTAAGTATCGGTGGGCAAAAGTCTTCAAATTACATGCCAAGCATATAAGAATATGATATAAAATTATGTTCAAATGAACACTTATCACCAAGATACTCTTTCAATGGATCTGCCGCTAGTACTTCTTGCATACAATCATTAGACAGTATTATTGATGCAGTATGATGTATCATCATGAGCCATAGAGTGGTACATGGCTTCCGGAAGCTTGAACACCACTTCACTATCTTCAACTCTCAATGATATCTTCCCTACATGGTGATCGTGTAGAGCTCTAGTGGTAGCCAAGAATGGTCTACGAAAGATGATCGATACTTCCATATCATCATCAACATCTCTAACAGCACAAATCCATAGGAAAGATGAACTTATCGACACCAACTAATTGATACTTTTCACAAAGGGATCGGCTAGCTGCAATGTCATTCTTGTGGGCTTTAAATCTTAGAGCCCTAGCTTCATATACAACTTATATGACAATACAATTATGCTTGCTCAAGAAACTGCCAATGCCCTCTCTTGTACACCATCCCCAATTACATAAGGGATTACCAAGCCTTAGGATCTTTTAATTGCTTTGGCCATTTAGACTGTACAATTACCGAGCATCGTTCATTCAAGGCAATAGCCGTAATTTTTTCTAACTTCCTCTTGTTAGAAAGATACTCCTTCATATACTTAGCATTTGGCAAATTTATATGCAACTGTTTTATTGTTTCCAAAAGCTTCTTGAAATGAGCATCTTCCTTATCCTTCTTCAATCTCTCCCGGTATGGTAGCTTAGGTTCATACTCAGGAATAGGTAGCTGCTCTATCTCTTTGTCTTTCCTCTTCACTTTTTCCTCCTCAGAAATTTCTTTTGACCTAGAGATTTCTCATCAACTTCTACTTGAGGTTCTTTAGTTGGAAGCTTCACTAGTAGTTCTACGTCCTTCCCACTTCTTAGGTTAATGGCTTTCAATTGCTCTCACGGATTCGGTTCGATGTTGCATGGTTGACTACCTTGGGGTCTCTCTAAAGAGTTTCTAGCAAGTTGACCAACTTGGTTCTCCAAATTATGAATGCTTGCTTGTACATTCCTCAATGTGGTATTGATGATGTCGAATTTTGCATCAATAGTTATTATAAATCTGGCCAAAATGTCCTCCGAAGTATATTTCTGCCCTTGAGGCTTAAGAGGTTGCTGAAATCCTGGAGGGCCTTGAGCTTCTGTTGGGTTGCCATAGGATAATGCTAGGTGATTCCAATTTGTCATATATGGCCTGGGTTGAGTTCCTTGTGACCTTGAAGCATTTCCCATGAACTATACTTGCTTCACAGGAGCAACCTCAACACTAGCAATAGGGCATTGTGACAGACACATCATTCCCTCCTTCACAACTATCACAATACATGACTGCAACCAGACTTGAACTACTAGTGGTCAAATGGTCAATCTTCTTAGACAATTCTTTCACTTTTGCTGCAAGACAGTAATCCGAGCTTGCTACACAAGCTTCTACACTACTTGGTTGTCTCCATCTCGATGACCAAAGTGATTCAGTACTTGTCATGTCTTCAAACAACTGCTCAGCCTCCTTGAGGTATTCATTGCTTAATGAGCCATTAGCTGCGACATTCACAAGTTGCCTAGTGTGATTGTTAAGACCATTGTATTAGGTATGAATCTTTGTCTATAGTTCAAGGCCGTGATGGGGGCAACGCCGGAATAACTTTTTAAATATCTTGTTACAGGTATATTTGGTAAAGACAGGTGTCATGACCTAAAGGACCACTTGTTCCTTTGGCCACATGGCAATATCACCACCTTTGCACAATTCCGTTCGCCAAAACGTGAGGATTCAATCCTGCGAACAAGTCCGTCGGAATTGTAACAACCCTCTTGTACAGGGCGCTGGGTAGGGAGAGGGAGAGAGAGAAATATCTAACGCTCTCACAAAGGAGTAGGCCTTATCCACTTGCTACAGAGGGCGAGATATTTATCACATTTTACTCAAGTGGCATCTACACGCTTAGGGCAAATATTTTCTACCGCTTTAAGAGATATTTACCTAACTCTACTTTATTCCACCGCTTCTTCCCCGAATCAGCTTCTAAGGTGCTATAAAAGCTGTTAATTAGAAAAAGGGGATCCAAAACTATCACACAGAATTGCCTAAATTAAAGACTCTTTACTCAAGTTTTCTCGACTTAAGCATCGAGTCAATCCGCGTAGAGGCCCAATTCCGATCACGCCTTCTCCTTTTTGCTGTGTTCACTCATGGGTAATTCCACCGGAGTTTTCATGATATTCTCCGCGCCCCGCTCGTAAGCGTAAGTAAGCTGCCCACACCAACTATAAATTTTAACCGCTGGTCGAGCCGAGGCCGATCACGAGGCAACAGTACAAAGCGTGGACGGGACCAGCTTTTGCATCGCCTTACGCCATCTCGTGGGGACCCTTACAAAGCCAAATGACCACTACCGTAAGATCAAAACGAATCCAAGAACAGGAGCCCTAAGTAATCCCAAGGACCCGGCGAGGTCCAAGACATGAGGAAATCCGCCTATAATCCGCCATCTTACCCCCCATCAAAAATCCTTTCATTCCAACCCCAAGAATCTGCTCCAGAAGTTTTACCTTAACATACAAATAACAATTGGAACGGTTGGACTCAGTCGCTCATACTTTGATCCATCCTCCTCCTCCTCCTACACACAAGTTCCAACACCAAACATACCCATGTCCCCACCGGATAATTCGAAGCAGTAGGGAGGACGAGAACCCGCACTCCATAAAGAGGGGAAAGAAAGGACCGCCTTTTCCGCTAGTTTTCGAACCCCTCTCGCTCGACGCATAAAGAAGTTACCACGAACCGAGGGACGGAACGGAATAGTCCATCTGCTCAAATACTTGATAGAAGGGACTTACCATTGCGACCTCTCTCAAGAAAACAGAAGTCCGAGCGCATATTCTCGATGTGTTCGTCATGTCAAAGAAATATTGGGAGAACAGTTCCCCGATAACTTCTGGACGCTATGGTCGTGATATGAATGCAAACCGATCCGGCCCCCGACACCTCAAGTCTTTCCGTCAAGATGCTCCTCACCGGAATCACACCTCACCGGAATCACTGTGACGCCAGATAAAGCCGAAGCTTTTCCCCGCCACCTTAGAGGAAAAGCGCAGACCGCTTGTCGACTCCCATCTAGCACACAATTACTTCTTTCGATTTTAGCAGCATCGCATTCTAGCCTATTTTGCCAATTACTCGACTAAAGCAAAAGAAAACCCCGCTCACCCTTCAAGGCATTAAGCAAATGAGGAGGGAAACGCCCAGTGCCTATTTAAGCCAAGTATATAGACGAGACAAATTTAATGTCATGGACCTCCCTCCGCTGGATGGCCGTGACTTTTCTAATGGAAGGACTATTATATCCCCCTTTCGCTTTTCCTCACACTGATCCACCAAAACCATTCTCGCCTTTACGATCCACGCCTAAAAATATATCAATTCCGGAGGAAATTTATATGGCCGGTGGGAAAAGGAGGCTAGGGACCGTGTGGATAGCCGTAAGGAAAACCCACCACAACGCCAAATGTATACCCCGATTTAGAAAAGGATCTTATTGTGATGCATAAAAGTGTAAAATGTAAGTCCGAAACCTCAACACCTAATCACCCCAACGCATATACGCCAAGTACTCGTAGAACCTTTCAAAGGAAGGAAAATTGTCGATATGATCACCATACCTCATTGACCAAACCGTAAGCCATATCCTTATGCAAATCAAAGAACAAAAGCTTCCGACATGGCCGAACTCCACAAGAAATGCCGAATCGCAAAAGAATAGTAAGAAATATTGCTTCATCAATCCAGAGGACATGATACGGAAAAATGTACCTACTTGATGAACGCAATAGAAGATGTCGCTCGGAAAGGGACAATTGGAGCAAGACATCAACCTTTGAGATCTCAAGGGGAACCTCAAGTTTCACAACCCAAGAAGAAAGGGGAAATGGTGGGATTTATCGCTGGTGGTCCTGGTTGCGGTGGTGAAAGTTCCACCTCTCTAAAAGTTATAGAATTGTAATGGTGGGAACCACAGAAATAGAAACACCACAGAGGCGATCCCGATCTACCTACGGCTCCAATCATCTTTTATGACAATGACGTCAGCTGGAGTTCGCCACCCTCATGACGCATTTCGCATTGGTTGTCGCTATCAAAGTTTCCAGTTCTAGATGAAAAGAGTTCCTCGATTGATGGGAGTTCAATTGACATCCCCTTTGGAGTGCTTTCAAAGAATGAGATATGACGCTGATGACTTGCTTCCCAGTAAAATCATCCTTAATAGGATTCTCCTGAGGGGTAGTACAAAACAAGGAATGATCTCCTTACCACCACGGTAGGGAACTCGCCAAGATCATCAACAAGAATAACAAATTTCTTGGTTGCGTTGTGCTTCAAGTTACAACGTGATCCTTGTGTCCAACCTCAACGCCTTTGAAAGTCAGAATCTCTACTTACCACCTTCTCCTTAAATTCCTAATCGAGTGGTAGGAGAGGAGATCAACCTCCTGCATTTGCAATGTTATGTCTCAACCCTCAAAGGAAAAGCCCTCAATGCAGCAAGACAAAGGTTTCGTAAGCCATGCTTGTCAGCCAGTAATAGCCGTAACGGAAAACGTAAGAGCTTCACCTACACTTGTTGAAGAATTCACAATACCCCTAGACACGCACTCAGAGCGTATCACAGGACGGGTGAGGATTAAAGTGATTTGACACCCAACAATGAGGAGAAGATCTCATGAGAGTATTGAAAGCAAATTCACCTCTTCGCTGGTCTTCTAAGATATGCCGCGAAAACGATGTCATCAAGCACCGCCTCAATATCGATCAATCGCTTAAGTTTGCCAAAACAAAAAAAGGAGAAATTCAGCATCAAAGGCGTAAGGTCAGAGGAAAGAAGTATCAACCTCCTGAAGGCCAAGTTTATCCGAGAGGTGCATTACCCAAATTGGTTAGCTAATGTGGTTCTAGTAAAAAGTCCGGAAAGTGGAGGATGCGCTGATTTTACTTGA
The DNA here is from genome assembly GCA_026586065.1 of Dioscorea zingiberensis. Classification (NCBI taxonomy): domain Eukaryota; kingdom Viridiplantae; phylum Streptophyta; class Magnoliopsida; order Dioscoreales; family Dioscoreaceae; genus Dioscorea; species Dioscorea zingiberensis. The sequence goes on from CM048822.1 coordinate 39,971,549, forward strand.
CTTAAACAAAGCTTCTGTCCAAAAGATTCTTTCCCCTTACCATCAATTGATAGTTTGGTTGACTCTACAACGGGGCATGAGATGCTAAGTTTCCTAGATGCCTTCTCGTGCTACAACTAAATCCAATGGCCAAAGCCTAATTTAAGAAAACGGCCCTTCATTATGAGCAAGGGAACTTTATCGCTATAAGGTAATACCGCTCGCCTAAAATGCCGAAGCCACCTTCCAGAGGCTCATAAATACGCTTCAGAGAACAAATTGGCGTAAAATGTTGAAGCCTATGTGGACGATATATCTTGGTGAAAAGCCGAAAAGCCAATGAGCACCTATCGACTTACCTTAGCTTTTCAGTTCTCCGATTTATACTATGCATTAAACCCAATAAATGTTCTTTTACGCTCGATCGAAAGTTCCCGGGTTTATCTTGACAAAAGAGGAATAGAAGCCGAATCCGTAAAAAATTAAAGCTATTCTTGGACATGGGGTCGCCTAAAGTCTTCAAGAAATTCACGCTTAACGGACGCCGCTGCTTGCGGATTTATCTCCAAAGCCGGAGAGAAAAATCTCCCACTCTTCTAAGCCCTGCGAAAAGCACCAAAAATGGAGTGGACGGAAGAATGTGAAAAAGCCCCGCATGTTAGATGAGCTACTAGCTAAGCTACTAGCTAAGCCACAAGTGGGAGAAGAACTCTATATCTACTTGATGCGCTTCGCACGCCAAGCCAAGGTCCTTTTGAAAGAAGAAAACGGAGTTCGTAAAACCGCCTACTACACAAGCAAAATCCTTAATGATGCTGAGTCAAGATATCTACCGCCAAAAGTTGGCCTTTACTCTTGTCACATCTCGCATCGAGATTAAGGCCAGATTTTCAAGCCCACAGGATCCCGCTGTTGATCAATTCGCAAGCTAAAGCAAATTCTTCATAAGCCCCAAAACCCAGCTTTAGCCAGCGAGTGATAGAGTTAGTAAGTTCGATCTCACCTATAAACCCCGAACGGCAATCAAGGCCTCAAGTACCGTAGATTTCGCCGCAGTTAACTTTTCCCAGAATAGGGACGAACCCCCGCTACAAAATCCCAAGGAGGCCCCCAAAGATTCCATGGTCCTTATATGTTGACGGATCAGCAAATGTAAGAAAAATCGGGCGATTCGCCCTTTTATTCTCCTTCCAAATGGAAAATTGTGACAAGATCAAGTTCCAATTCCGAAAGTAACCAACAATGAGGCCAATACGAAGCCCCTCATCGCAGATTACATCTCGCCCGGCTCTAATTCAACATCCGCACGTATATTCCGACTCGCAGCTAGTTGTGAGCCACACCTTGGGCGCAAATTTTGAAACGAAGGAAGAGAACATGGTCGATACCAAGCAAAGTTGGTAAAGAAAATAGTTCCATACTTCGCTTACTTCCAAAAATGAAAATCATCGGCGCAAAACTAAGAGGCGAGACGCTTTGTCTAAAGGCCATGTTCTAATCCGGAGACACAGAGTCTTCCTTTAACCTACAAGTACCTTCCCCCGCAAAACCATCGACGGATTGGAGAAAGAAGTATAAAATGCGCCAAGAGCCAAGTTGGATGGACCCCATCGAATTATCTACAAGGTGGACCTCGCACTACCCAACAAAGCGTAGGCCGCATCAATTTCCTAAGCAAATCCTCCAAGACACCATCATCAATGAGAACCTATATAGAAGATCTTAGACGAACCTTTCTTTATGGCGTTTTGCGCCCAAATGTGGCAAAGCTTATCCTTCGTGAAATTCAATGAGGGCATCGGAGGAGGTCAGCATAGGGGGCAAGGCCTTGAGTTACAAAATCCTACCACAAGGTATTATCACAACACTAACTCAAGACGCAATAGCGCTCGCCGAAATGTGATGCTCGCCAAATGCATTTCAAGATTCGTGAGGCTTACCACCATTTTACGCCAATTGTTAGCCCCTCGACCATTTGCCATCCTGGGAGTCGATCTTCTAGGGTCGCTCCCCACCGGGTAAATGAAGTTTCCGATAGCTTATTGACTACTTCACCAAATGGGTGGAAGTTGAACCCTTGGCCAAAATCACGAGAAAGCTTGTCCGGGATTCTTATGGCGCACACCATTATCCGATTCGATTCCACCGCCTTCATTTATGATAATGGGCGACAATTTGATAACAAAGCTTTCAAAAGCTTTTGTTCAGGGCTCGGAATTGAATCCAGAATAACTTCTGTGACACATCCCCAAGCTAATGGCCAAGTAGAAGTGACGAACCGCACCTTGCTTCAAACGCTAAAAACGCGGGTATTCAGAAACGGAACTAACTGGGTAGATGAAATCCCGAGCTCCCTTTGGGCCTACAGGACAACAACAAGAACTCCTACAGGAGAAACCCCATTCTCTCTCACTTATAGGGCTGAGGTCGCCATCCTCCAGTAAATAGGGAATGCCTACCTTACGGACACAACAAACCTTCTCGCGAGAAGAAAATGAGAAAAAACTCCGAGCAGAACTTGATCTACTCGAAGAACGAAGAGAAACTGTGGAAACAAGGGCAGCCATCTATCGTCAGAGAGTGAAAAGGTTTTATGACGCAAGGGTGAAAAGAGTCTTCTTCCAAATCGGCGATCTAGTCCTGCGGGAAAATGAATTTCATGGATATAAAAGCCGAACGGGGAAGCTAACCCCTAACTGGGAAGGCCCTTACGTCATACAAAGAATCGTCCAAGCAAGCACCTATTATTTAGTAAATATGGACGGAAAAGAGCTCAAGCGTCCATTCCATGCTGAACATTTACGACGCTACTATCAGTAAATTCTATAGCTCTCTTAAAATTCATGAAATAAAGCTCAAGTCTTTCTCATCCTACAAAGATGCGATGAAATTGCCATCCTACAAAGATGCGGTGAAATTCCCATCCTACAAAGATGCGGTGAAATTCCCATCCTACAAAAATGCGGTGAAATTCCCATTCTTAGAAGATGAGTCGGAATTATCCTATAAGGATAAACGACAACTCTTATCAAAAAAAAATAAGGGGCAAAAATCCCGATCGAAATATGAGGCAACAATCTCATTCATGAAGGAAGAAGGAAGAAGTTACGAAACTTATCTTACAAGCCAGATGAAGAAGGAAGAAGTTCGCGAAGGACTTCAAAAATACTGCTCAAACGAATTTCTTACATGGTTAAAGATAACCATCACTCGGAAATAAACCTTCACCAAAATAAAGGTTTACGTTTCATTCATATGAATAGAAGTTACATTCCAAGTAATTAAGAATTTACAAGAACGTTTATAAAAGAAAACATTCTAAGAACTAGGACCCTCAGGGCAGCCACCTGCTTTTGAAGGAACTTGGGTAGAAGGCTCCAAGTGGGCAAGGACAGAAGCCTCTGGGGACTTGGTAACTTGTTGCTTTTTGAGCTCTGTAAACTTCTTCAAAACTCCAGCCAGCCCCATAGACAAAACTTCCGTAGGAGGAATATGGCGGCCCACCAGTACTTAAAAAAGTGCGGTGGCCCCTTCTTTAGCTTTCGCCCTAAGCCAGCACCTCCTTCTCTAATTTATCCGGCCAGCTTCTACTAAATCCTTTGATTTCATGAAGTCGGATTTGGGAGTTGTCGGGCCGAAGCTAAGTCTTCTTTAAGGCCAAGGCCCCCTTTAGCTCCTCCAACCTCACTGAAAGCAGCAGAAGTTCGGCTTTTTTCAAATCAGCCGCTTCAAATTTGCCCTCTCAGTAGATTGGAGTTCCTTCTCCAAACCGCTAGAGTTCTCCCAACTTTTAATATTCTCCGCAGTATGAGGGAACCCTCAAAATAGACAACTTGGCCGCCAAATCATCCTTCTCCTTTCCCCACATGACAATGCTTGTTGAAGTCGCCATTTATCCTTCTCAAGAGCATGGATAATGGCAAGTCAGCTCTTTTGTTTTTCCCTTCCGTGGCCACCACCCTAGAATTCACTCATGCATTTCATTTCTAAACGCTTCCATCTTTGCCGAATCGTCTTGGCAAAGATTGCATCGACTCCGACCTACCTACGAAAGGCAGCCTACACGATAGCAAACAAATAAGTTAGTAGCATTAATACCGAAAGCTAAAAAGTAAAACTAATAATGATTATAATCCCTCACCAAAGATAACCAACGGAATAGTCGAGAAATGGCCTCTTCCCTCCCAAAATGCATGAACTTTGGAGGAAAGCCGCTCGGGTCTCATGGCCAATGTACCTTTACCCAAGCTGCATCCTCAAAGGGACGCCTTCGAGGACACCCCCTTGCCTTGAGATGCCGGTCCCCTTAAAACCGAAAGTCACGCCACCCTCAATTTATACAAGAGAGCCGCTTCTCCGCCCTCCTATAAAATATAACCTAAGTTAAAGGTTCGAACGAAGCACTAAGCACCCATAGAAAATATGTGTGTAGAAATTCTCACCTCTATAAGAAGGGATATCCTCCCGGGCTAGAAGAAGGACCCTCGAAATTGGGGATAAAGCCGGGCGGATTTCTTCTCTAGACGAACCTCTTCCCCAGGCCTCCACTGCTTCCTCAATTCCTGACCCGACATGCCCCTCGAATTCTTTCTCTTGGTCCTCCTCTCCCTGAGGACCCCCGTGACCGGGTCACTTTTAACTCCCTTTTGAAGAGTCAGCCTTTTCTCTTCCTCTTTCTTTCTCCTCTTTGGAGGTATCAAAGACCTTGGCTAGGTACCACTTCTTTTCTTTTTCTCGCTCATGAGCCAAGGGCTGATGAATCGCCGAAGCAGCCTTAAGACCCTTAACATAGCTCAAGTCTTCGCCTTCTATCGGATTTTCTCAGAAACAAATTCAATAAGGTTAGACATCATAAATCAAAATCAAACTAAATTAGGTACGCTGAGAGAATCCTACCAAGAGACACTATTAAATCCATTAATTTAATGAGGTTTTCCTTGGTCAAAACCTATCCATATAGACTTTGGATAGCCCGTCATTGACTTAAGAAGATTTTCCTCTTTCTACATCTCCTCACAAGTAATGCCTCAGATGGGGAACTCCGCCACCTTGTTCGATATCCCACTGGCTTACATCTAACAAAGAAAACTTGCTCTTCCATCGCTTGATGGAAGAAGGAACTTTCCCTAGAAACTTTCTCCCAAGGCTAGCCGAGAAATAATACCAATCACATTAGACTCCAAGCAAAGGCTAAACAACAAAAGTGTAACTAAACTGACGGCCTGATTTACCCCATAATTCTTAAAACCATGACAAATCCCGAAAGCCTCCAAGAGTTCAGAGTTAATCATGAGGGACACAAATGATATTCCTCTAGGATTGCCTTAGCAAAATCGTGGAAAGGAAGCCTAAGCCCACCTAGCAACGCTGGCCCCGATAACAAATGTTTCATCTCCCTCCCACTCGCCTTCCCCCGATCAAGGAACCCTAACCCTCAAATAAAGAGAGGTCTATCTCGTATCTCTACTAGGTCATCTATATCCTTTTGCCCCAGAAGGCTTACATGAATGTGTCCCACCTCTACCCATTGCCCTAGAGGCAGTGAACCCGCCAACCCCTCGGATCGAACGCCTCCAAGTTCACCCTAATCGCATGTAAAACCGTAGGGTTGACTCGAGAAGGAATCGAGGGCTCATGAGAAGAACTAGAGGAAGAAGAAGCAAAGACTAGCCATTACCTTAGGAAAGGAAAAGGACAAGAAACGCAGTAAAGCTCAAGACTAGGGCTCGCGGAGAAGAGGAAATGAAGAAGACGCTGACTTATTATTTTTGAAACAACCTTTGCCTCAGATGGTTCCGGGCTTTATATACAAAGGCAACGTAATCCGGATCGCGTTAGATCTCGTGGATGGTATTCCACCGTAACCACGAACCAAGGGTCCACAAATATGAACCGCTCAAATAAATCCATCATTACACCTCCTCAAACAATTCAAAATTCGCCCACGCCAAGAATACCAAACGCCGCCGACACATACATGGAAAGCCACGCCATCACCCATCATAATCACGACAACGCCAAGAGACGCCAAGGCATCGCCGCGCCACTATCCCCTTTAATGCTAACAGAGAAGAGACACGTGTCGCCTTAGGAAGCAAGGCGCATGCGGAAAAGTAGAGCCTCGCACTATGAGACAAAGCATACACTCCAACATAGGATCGCCAAAGAAGGCCTCATAAAATGCCAAAGGATTTAGAAACAAAACGACAAACGCCATTTATTCAGTTACATGGCTAACGTAAATAAAACAAAAATAACAAAACATGTTGTCCGGCTGCATAAAGTTAAATATCCGCAGACTGCCCGAGGACACGCTGATAAGACTCAGAGACGCACCGACTTCCGCAACTATCACCGCCCCCATTATTATTAGGGGAACCGGTTCGCACGGGCTTAAGGTGGGGGCCCACTCGCGCGTGAGTCGCTCAACATCTCAACTTCAAACGTGCATACCCCCAGATAGGTAAAAATTAAAAGGTCCCCCGCTCCACATCGCGGATCGACATGAAAGAAAAAGTTTCCCACCCGCCGATGCTCATCCTCACCAACCCCTATCAATTAATGTAATAGCCGCCATACACGTTCGGACTTACCAAGTGGATTATTCCTCCAAATTCTAGTTCCGATAGATGCTCGTAAAAGAGTCAGAATTGGTAAGTGTCGAGAACATTGGGAAAAAGTAAAAAACTTATAAAAAGACAAGCGCTGAGCCATGATACAAAGATACAAGAGTACAAAAAGATTTCTGCCCAAACTCGCCATCCATACAAGCCCTTAAATAGGAAAAACCTATCGCACTATAGATCTAGAATTCTCAAGCAAAAAATCTACCTCGAGCAATAAAGAAAGGTTTAACACAAGAACGCGTCACTATTAAAACACGCGGTACTTTAGATTTAAGTAAATCGCACAAAGCCTACGCTTACATAGACATGCCAACTAAGACCCATACTTGTTCTCAACCAGTTTAAACGCGGTTAGCTCACCCCTCGCTCAGATTTTTCGAACAAGTACACTTTGGGGGGGACTAGTGTTACGGGTATATTTGGTAAAGACAGGTGTCATGACCTAAAGGACCACTTGTTCCTTTGGCCACATGGCAATATCACCACCTTTGCACAATTCCGTTCGGCAAAACGTGAGGATTCAATCCTGCGAACAAGTCCGCCTTAATTGTAAATAACCCTCTTGTACAGGCCAGTATGGGTAGGAGAGAGGAGAGAGAAATATCTAACGCCCCTACGCGAGTAGGCTTGTCCATCCACTTGCTACAGAGGGCGAGATATTTATCCCATTTTACTGCAAGTGGCATCTATACACATAGGCGGCATATTTTCCCTACTTTAAGAGATATTTACCTAACTCACCTTATTCCAATCGTCTTTCCCCGAACTTCTAAGGTGCTATAAAAGGAGAAAGCATTGTAGAAGAAGGGGGATCCAAAACTCATCACACATAGAATTGCCTAAACCAAAGACTCATTACTCAAGTTTTCTCGACTTAAGCATCTGAAGCCGAATCCTGAGAGGCCCAACCCGACACACGCCTCTCCTTTTACGTGTTCTACTCATGGGTAATTCCACCGGAGTTTTCATGATGTTCTCAAGGCCCCCTCATTGTAGCGTAAAGTAAGCGTCCACACCAACTATAAATTTTAACCGTTGGTCGAGAGCTGAGGCCAGATCACGAGGCAACAGTGGCCAAAGCGTGACATGGACCAGTTTTTGGCATCAACATATCTCATAGGTCTCAAAAAGTGACTTAGACTCCCCTTGTTTGAAAGATGAAATTTCTTGTCTAATTTACGCAACCTTACTTGGAGGAAAATATCTACTAAAAAATTTGTCCAACATATCCTCCAAGGTTCTAATACTCCCTGAAGGAAGGGTAGTGAGCAATCTATATGCTGCATCTCTCAATTGTCGGATGCCCCATTAATTTTGAACATATTGTAAATTTGAATGAATCGCGCTAGGTACGTGTGGCAGTCCTCATCCGGACGTCCATCAAACTGAGCTTGATTCTCAATCATACTAATTGTATTATATTTAATCTCAAAATTCATATTCACTGCTAGAGGGTGAATACTAAACTCCTCCCCTATGTATTTAGTCTTTTATACTCAGATAGAGTCCTCCTTCTTTCAGCCATAACTAGAGGATCTCGGACTTCAATATTAATTTTTGATGGGGTGGAGTTCTCTGTATTCAGGGACTGTACTTGAACTGACTCCCCTATCTCTTGGAGCCTTCGATGCGAAGTTCTTTTAATTTCACTGTCGTCTTCAACAAGACCCGTGGGATTCACTCGGGTCATGCACCGATTCCTCGCAAAACAAGATAATTAGTGCAAAGGAACAAAAGTAACAAAAAAATAAATATAAAAATAAATATAAAACCTAATCTAATGACTAAACCTAAGACTTCTAGTGTTCTAATACTGTCTCAATTCCCGGCAACGGCATCAAAAACATAATCAAGTAAAATGTTGCACATGACTTGTCATTGTGGCAACCCATATACACACATTCTTGATAGGCTGACACAAATTGCTAATTTTCGACCAATTCATTGAATAGTACCAGCTCTAGGGCTAATAGATACTCCATACTGGCCATGAACTTGTGATGGGTTATGCCCTTGGTTCCTCGCAAAACAGAGTAGAGAAAGGATGATCAACGTAAAAGGAATAATATTATTAAACAAAACAGGAAACACAAACGAAAAATTAAAACCCTAAAACTAATGACTAAAGTAGTAAACTCCTAGTTCTCCTAGTAGTCTTCAGTCCTCGGCAACAGGGCCAAAAACTTGATGAGACTAATGCGTATGCTTACAACCGCAAGTGCACGGGTTGGACAAGTAATAGAGTAGACTATGAAAGTCGGATATCGATTCCTCAGGAACCGAGAAATACTAGTACTAACTACTTGTCTACTATATAGCCTAACTAAAGATTGGAGAATTCTAAATTAACTAACTACTAACCTTTAACCCTAGGGAGAAAATGCAACCAATCTAAATGAGGAATGCGGTGAAGTCGTAGGTACAATCTATCATAAAAGAAGGGCATCCGGGCAGTGATTCCCCTCGGGTTCTTATAAAAATAGTTAATAAATGCTAGGGTCATTAGTTGCAATTGATTGGACAAAGGATTCCTAAGGTTCTTTCACCCCTCTCTCGAGGTGATTACTAACCTAGTACCCTCACTGATGATGTTCTAGAGAATCTAAATCTTGGAAGGACTATGGGAACAAAGCATATAAAAGAGTCACTTTCCTTAGTACCGGATCTCTCGGCGCACATAATCCCCTCTATTAAGGTATGCCCACACATAGGGAGGCTTTTGCATCTTCCCCCAGTACATCGGATAGGATAATCTAGGTTGTCACAACGTAGATTATTAAATTCAATTAATGACAATCAATATGATCTCAATCATAAATGAAGAAACTAGATAACCATAAGTATTCAAAATCAAGATTCATACGTGACCCAAAGGTTCATCAATGCCCGAATACCTAAAAGATTTGTTCCCAATTAAAGGGAACACAAATCCAATACAATAATAAAAATATAAGAAAGCATAAGAAAATGATAGGCTGTTCCATCCACCATTAGTGAGGACCGTTGGCGAATCTCCTCGAAGCCTCTAGCGTCAAGAGACACCCATCCAATGCTCCATCCAATGTACCCTAGATGATGGGTGGATGATGGTGGTAGAAGGTAGCTCCCAATTGTTGTGACTGTGATTAGAAGGTTCTCAGAAAACTCTAAATATCGGTATTTATAGTCCCAAACAAGATTAGGAGGTTAGAATACAATTTCCAAGGTATTTAGGCTTAATTAGGTCGACATAACCAGATCTAGTCCTGAGCCATATGGGAACCTCAAACGGGCGTTTTCTTACCCGTCTGGTTCGCGGGAAAGACAGACAAGTCATTCTTGGTTCAAACAGGACCGCTCGGTAACAAACGCGTCTGTAGGGGTATTTAAATTGGCTTCTTCGATCCAGATCAGACTGGAGACACCCGTCTGGACTCCCATCAGGCTCAATAGCAAGATCGACATGAGCTTCGAGGTGTTCTACTGTTCAGATTAGACCACCATGAAAAGGAAAAGCCTGTGTTAGACGATTCCATCTAGTTCCAAATTGTTCTATCTAACTCCCAGGTTTTATTTCTCGAGCCAAACGGGTCCACTTCGATTAGACAGAACCGTCTGGTGTGCTTTGCCCCTTAATTTAAAAAAATGGGAACTCGACGGGCTCAGGAGACACCCGTTTGGCTTCCCTTCTGACTCATAGGAAGTTCAGACGTCCAGGTTTTCCAAGTGCCTAAGATGGTTCTATTCGACCCAAACATGAACACCTTAAATTTGGCTTTTAAAATTGCCCCCATGAAGTTGAATTTGACGAATCTCATAAGAATTGATGGATTAAAGATATGATCAATTTATTTCTCATAAGCTATTATGACTAATGAAACAAAGAAATAAATTTTTTTCAAACCTTGGCTTGCCTCCCAAGAAGCGCTTCTTTAACGTCATTAGCTTGACATACCTGCGTCATCCCTTACACCGGTTCATAGAGATGAAGTCCCTTGTTGGATACCCCTCAGGTACTCCTTTCGTAGTATAATTTGAGTCGTTGTCCATTCACCTTGAATGTGTTTTTTTCTGCATGACTTATTTCCATTGCACCTTGAGGGCAAACTTTTATAATAGTGAAGCTTCCTAACAATCTTGACCATAGCTTACTTGGAAAAAGCCTAAGTCTGGAATTGAATAACATCACTTTGTCGCCCTCCTTGAACTATTTGCGCTGTTTTATCAATTGGTCATTGTGCTACTTGGTTCACACTTTATACAACCTTGAGTTTTCATAAGCTGTGTAGCGCCACTCATCCAGTTCGTTCAATTGGTGCTTCCTTTTCTTACCTAAAAGGAGGGATCGCAATTCAGAAATTTGGTAGCCCAGTAGGGTTTGTGTTCAAATTCCATTAGCAGATGGCACTCTTTTCCGTAAACCAACCTAAAAGGGGTGCTTCCAATGGGTGTCTTATATGTTGTTCGGTATGCCCATAGTGCATCATCATCTGTCTACTTTGATCACTTTTTCGATGCAAGTCATGAGGATAACTTCATGGATTTTTATGCATCAACGATAGAAAGGAACATTAGCTATACACGCCATATCAGGCCTAGCGAATTCAAGGACGCACTGGGAAAAATGAAGGCTGGAAAAGCTTGTGGCCCAGATGGTATCCAGATTGAAGTTTGGAAGTGCCTTGGAGAAGTAGGGGTAGAGTGGTTAACCAAACTCTTCAACTCTATCCTTAAATGGGGGAAAATGCCAGACGACTGGAGAAAGAGCATTTTGATTCCTATTTATAAGAATAAGGGAGATATTCAAAAGTGCACCAACTACCATGGTATTAAGTTAATGAGTCATACGATGAAACTCTGGGAGAGGGTAATAGAGCATCGACTCAGGTATATCACGAAGGTGTTAGAGAACCAATTTGGTTTTATGCCAGGTAGATCCACAACATAAGCCATTTTCCTATTAAGAAACTTGATGGAGATCTATAGAGAAAAGAAAAAGGATCTCCATATGGTTTTTATTGACCTAGAGAAAGCATATGGTAGGGTACCAAGACAAGTCCTTTGGTCGATATTGGAGAGGAAAAACATTCATGTAAAATATATAAATATTATTAAGGATATGTATGAGGGAGCAGTTACGAGTGTGAGAACAAGAGGGAGGCGTCTGGAGGAGTTTCCTATAATAGTGGGTCTACATCAGGGATCGGCCTTAAGCCCATACTTGTTTACCCTAGTAATGGATGAATTAACTAGTTGTATCCAAGATGACATCCCATGGTGTATGTTGTTTGCAAATCGATGATGTTGTCCTAGTGGATGAGACTAGAGATGGAGTAAATCAAAAGCTAGAATTATGGAGAAACACTTTAGAAAGTAAAGGCTTTAGGTTAAGTAGAAGTAAAACAGAATATATGCATTGTAATTTTAGTTTAAGTAGGAGAGATGAAGGAGAAGTTAAACTAGGGGGGTGGTAGTGCCTAAGGTTAACCATTTTAGGTATTTAGGTTCCATTTTCCATGATGATGGGATGATAGATGAAGATGTAACCAATAGAATCAAAGCTGGATGGTTGAAATGGAGAAGTGTCAGGGGGGTATTATGTGATAAAAAGATGCCTAACAAAATAAAGGGAAAATTTTATAGGACGGCAATTAGACCGACCATGATATACGAGAGCGAGTATTGGGCAACTAAAGTTCAACATATGCATAAGATGAATGTGGCCGAAATAAGGATATTAAGATGGATGAGTGGTCATACAAGATTGGACAAGATTAGAAATGAACACATCCGACAGAAGGTGCATGTTGCACCAATTGAAGATAAAATACGAGAAAGGGCGTTTAAGATGGTTTGGACACGTACGCCGGAGACCCCCAGGTGCTCCAGTTCGAAAATGTGATAGTTTAGTTGTAGAAGGTAAGAAGAGGGGTAGAGGTAGGCCTAGGATTACGTGGAGAGAGGTGGTGTCTAAGGACCTACGTATGTTAGATATTGAGCTGGATCTTGCTTTTGACAGAGCGACATGGAGACAAAAAATTCATATAGCCGACCCCGCCTAGTATAGGATTACCGATAAGTCGGCTAAAAGGTTTTCCTTCATTAGCTTAGCTTTGTTTGTAGGGATACTGTTCTGCTTCTAACATCCCAATCTCTCATAGAATTATTTGTTGTTATTATTATTTATTTATGTATTTTTATTTTTAATTTTATTTCATTTTATTTCAGTTTATTTCATTTCATTTTATTTTATTTTTATTTCATATTTGAGAGCGACATGAAGACAGAGAATCCATATAGCCGACCCCATCTAGTATGGGATTAAGGCTTAGTTGTTGTTGTTGTTGTTGTTGTTGTTGTTGTTGTTGTTGTTGCCACTGTCTTCTCAAAAATATGTTTTATCCCTCTATTGGACACTTCCAATTGGCTGCTTGTTTGGGAGTGATAGGGTGCTGATGTGCGATACACAACCCTGTATCGTTTAAGGACTTTGGTGAACTGGATATTACATAAGTGAGTGCCCCGCTAGCTGATGATGCTTTAGGTATGCCGAATCTAGAAAACAGTTTTTTCAAGGACTTGACCACGCTTCTAGCGTCTCTATTAGGTAGTGCTTGTGCCTTACCCCATTTGGAGATGTAGTCGACAACAACCAATATAAATTTTTCCATTAGAGTTTGGGAACGGTTCCATGAAATCTAGAACCCAAATTTCAAACAATTCAGACACTTGAATTGAGCTCTACGGCATCTCTTCCAGGCTTGAGATATTACCCGTATGTTGGCAATTATCGTACTATTGAATAAACCTTTTGGTATCTTGGAATAACATGGGGCAGTAGAAGCCTACATCAAGGACATTTCTCATGGTCTTGTTGACTCTGTAATGTCCGCCAGTCACTTCTACATGACAATGATTTAGAATTTTCCACAAGGAAACTGTCTGCAAAGGAGACAGGGACTACTGGTACTGCTATGAGGGCGAAAGCTGCTACCATTCTTCTTTGGAGACACACCTCCTAACTATCTGATCGGCGCAAATATGAAACAAATACGGATCATCCCAAATATAATATTTTAAATAGGCAAAGAATTTCTTCCATTGGTTATAGGTGTAGCTCTTGGGAAGTATCCCAATAATCAAATAGTTAGCATAATCCGCAAACCAAGGCGGTTTATTTTCCTTTCTTAATATCTGTAGTTCCTCATTCACCACTTGTATGCTATATAAATGCTCCTCTGAAAGGACTCAATGATGTCTTCATCTTCCAGAATTTCTCTATACGGGTCTTCATGAGGTTAAGTAGCACAAAAAACAAATTATTTATTTTAACCTCAATTTTTTTTTAAAAAAAAATCAGGAACTAATGGACCTGAAATCCAGTCTCACAACTGTAGGGCCAAGAGAAGGCCTTATCGGGCGAGGCCATTTTTACTAAGAATAGTTGGAGGTGGATAGTTAGCAGAGCCGGATTAATTAAATGAGAAATTATTTAAATGTTAATTAATATAGATTAATTAAGTGAGAAATACCGGACAAAGGCTAGAGTCCTGATGAAGTAGATCAGGTCAGGTAAAAGGCCGGTAACTACGGATCTGGTCTCGTGAGAGGTGAACTCCGTGATGCCATAATACACCTGTGACTCTATCTCTGTGGGAGATATTATTGAAGATAAGTTATTGAATTGAGTTTTAAAGATAACTATATTAAAAGATTAGAATAATATTTTATATAAAATATTATTAAATTTAAATATCTTTTACCTTTATATAATAAGATGTGAGAAAGAGAGAGATGAAAATTTTTCCATCTTTCTCTTTTGTGCTCAGAGGAAATCCTTTTCCTCTTTATCCTTTTTCTTTCTCTTCTCTCCCGGTGAGCTCCACCTAAGCCCACAGGCACTCCACGCCGGCCCACCTGTACAACCTCCTCCCCCGGCATCCCCCTCGTCTACCTCACCGCAGAAGCTTCGTGATCACGCCCCGCCTTGAGTTGCGCCCTCCACGCCACCATCTCCTCAAGGCTAGCTAGCAACCAGAGGCCCCAGCTCCGGCCGCACCTCCGGCCAACAGCCACACTACCAGGCTACGTCATCAAGCTCTACTGTTGCTCCGACTAGCCCTTCCTCCGGCTTGCAGCCCACTGTTTTCCCTCTTTTCCTATGATCTGAATGCCAGTGAGTTCCCCTCCTCTTGTGAGCTTCATGGGGCAAAACTCTACTCTAATTAGTAGATTGAATGTTAAGATTTGGGGAATCCTTAAATGATTTCATAAATTAAGGTTTAGAATTTCATGATTTTTGTGCAAATATAGAGCTATGAAATGAGTGGGGATTAAGAGGGGGATGGGTGGAATTAAGGTGTATGGGATGTAATAAGGCATGTGTAGTGTTATTATGAATTAATTGTTGAATGTTTGTATTAATTTCTACTCCCTACAAACAGAGGAGATGCTGCCTAAATTTCTTTGAAATTTCATGCTTAATTCTCTTTAATTGTGTAACCTTTAATTGTTTTAAGAGAAAGCATGTTAGAAGCCTTCAATGATGTTTAGGAAGAAGATGGTCAAATCTTCTACCAAGAGTAATCTTCGTAATGATTATGAATTTTAGAAGCATGTAATATATGTTAAGTAAGAATCATGCTTAGAGAGCTTAATGATTTTACCGTATTCTATCGAGTTTAAATTAGGGTACAAGTTAAGAATATGGTCTCCATATTCATGATTTCCTTATTTTGATTATTAGGGAAAGGTAATGGGGAAGTCAGCCGAAGGACCAAGTCAATCTTAAAGCTTACTAGACTCAGGTGAGGGAACTAGTTGTACAAATTAAGCTTTTATCGTATTTTTATACAGTATTGATTTCAGTTTGAAAGTATGAGTTAAAAATTTTATGAAACTTTCCAGAGTTTTGGAAATCATTTAATGCACAATAACAGAAAGAGAAACAAATACGTAAAATAAATAGACTACACTTTATTGATATACTTGCCTGAAACTAGTGGTGGCTCGTAGAGAGCCGAGAGTACGACATTAGGTAGGAAAGGGGTGATTTAAAACTCTAATTTTCATTACCGAACTATCTGTTTTAAAACATTTCATTTTATGAAATTAAAACTCTCTTTCCATACTCTCTGAGTGCCTAGTGTACGTATATAAGATTGGCCCCGTGTAGGGGGATAGATATACCCGATAGTCACTGGTCCTGTAGTATTGAAGTAGATGTATAGTTAGTGATGATAGTATTGTGATGATCAGATGACTCCGTATTACCCACCTCCCGGTAGCAATTAGAGATCCACCGTTGAGGGGATTGGTTCAGATTACCAAGGGTAATTTTAGAATTTATTCAAAGTACAGAGAAAAAGATAATGAGATACGTATATATGAGATTTCTATGCATACTGACATGATTAAAGTAGATTGAAGATAATGCATTGACCAGCATCTTTAGTTGCTCAGCATTACTTTCATATGACAGTACTGTTCCCAGATCATTGAGCTCCGGTAGCTAAGCCCCTTTTTAGTGACATTTTTATGTAGGCGATAGACAGGAGAGCGGATAGAAGGCTTTGTCTAATCACGAGTTTATGTGGATAGTACCTGTAGTTGGCTCTAACACCCTTTGTCGTAGTTCATGATTATGTTTTGTTATGACTGTATTTGAGACAAATAAGTGTAAGACAGTATTTATAGTTGGTGTTGTATTAAACAATATTTTGTGTTTGGGGTTTATGATATGAGTTGTTTGCTTTAATAGCTTTTGCAATTACTTGATTTCTTTTGATTACCAATTTTACAGCCTTAGGCTTAGGGTTCATTCTCGTGATCTGGCTGGTGTGACACGAGTCCCCTGATTAGGAGATAGGTGTTACATCTTCTAGCCGAGATAGATGATCCACGGCTAGGTTTTCCACCACTCTCTTATCTTTGATTTTCATATCAAACTCTTGTAAAATAAGACCCAATGAATTAATCTTGGCTTCCCATCAGCTTTATTCAAAAGATATCGTAATGTAGAATAGTCAGTATAAACCACAACTTTAGATAAAACCAAATAAGAACAAAATTTATCAAAAGATAATGCTATACCGATAATCTCCTTTTATGTTGTTGTGTAGTTTTCCTCCGCATCAGTCAAAGTCTTGCTGGCATAGTATATGGGCTGAAAGTGCTTATCTTTCTTTTGTCCTAAAACAGTCTCCGCAGCATAGTCACTTGCATCACACATACGTTTGAATGGTAGGCTCCAATCCGGTGTGATTATGAACCGGTCTCGTGTAAGCTTCTCCTTCAGAGTAGTAAAAAGGCAGCTAAGCATTCACTATTGAAATCAAATGGGGCATCTTTCTCAAGTAATTTTGTCAATGGCCTTGCGATCTTAGAGAAATCTTTTATGAAGCGCCTATAAAACCCTGCATGTCCCAAAATACTCCGTATAGCTTTGAGTGATGTAGGTGAGGGTAGCTTCTCAATCGTTTCCACTTTTGCCTTATCTACCTTGATGCCCTTATGGGAGATTTGTGTCAAGGACTATTCATTCTGGCACCATGAAGTCGCATTTCTCCCAACTAAGGACCAGGTTAGTCTCCTTACATCTAGCTAGCACCTCCCTAGATTGTGAAGGCATAAATCAAAAGAATTCCCAAAGATGGAGAAGCCATCCATGAACACATTCATAATATCTTCTACAAAATCCTCAAAGATGATGAGCTTGCAACGTTGGAAGGTGGTGGGGTTATTGCATAACCCAAAGGGCATACGGCGGTTGGCAAAGGTATGGACATGTGAAGATTGTCTTCTCTTGGTCTTCTAGAGTGATAGGGATCTGAAAATATCCTAAAATCCAATCAAGGAAGCAATAGTATGAGTGTCCGGCCAATCGCTCAACCATCTGATCATTAAATGGTAACGAAAAATGGTCCTTTCTCATAGCATCATTCAATTTTCTATAGCCAATGAAAACCGGCAATCTGTTGACCATCCTTGTGTGGATCAACTCATTTTTCTCATTTGTTATTACTGTCATCCCGCCTTTCTTTGTAAACACTTACACCGGACTCACACAAGAGCTGTCTGAGTTGGGTAGATTACCCCAGCATCCAGGAGCCTGATGACCTCAACTTTGATGACTTCATTCATATTGGAGTTAAGTCTCCTTTGGGGTTGGACCGATGGTTTGTAGTTCTCCTCCATCAAAATCTTGTGGGTACAAAAAGATGGGCTAATGCCCTTAATGTCTGAGATTTTCCATGCTATGGCCTTTTTGTGCCTCTTGAGTACTTGTAGTAGCCTCTCCTTCTGCTGAACGAATAGACCTGAAGCAATGATGACAGGTAAGCTTGAACTGTCAACCAAAAATTCATATTGAAGATGTGCAAGGAGCTCCTTCATCTCTAGCTCCACAGGTTCTTCTATAGACGACTTGGCTTTCTTCTAATTGTTCTTCCTTCTCTCATCGACTCTTCTTGAATTTATAGAATTTTTTGGACATATGAGTATTGATCTGAATCGCAATCCGCCCCTTCTAAGGTTGGATTAACTTCCTCTTGTATATTTTATAAATCAGCCCCTTCTTTTGTATCTTTACTGCATACCAAACAAGAGTTTTCCATACAATCTTCTTCTATTTTTATTCACTCTCAGATCAATCTCCATAGCAACTATTGGGGTTGGTCCTGTGTCCTATGTGTCAGGAGTAGGTTGCTCAGTGTGTATGCTGTCAACCGCAAGTGCATGGGTTGGACAAGTAATAGAGTGGACTATGAAAGTCGTGTATCGAATCCTCAAGGACTGAAAAATACTAGTGCTAATTACTTGTCTACTATCTAGCCTAATCAAAGATTGGAGAATTCTAAATTAACTAACTGCTAACCCTAAGGAGAAAATGCAACCAATCTAAACGACGAATACGATGAAGTCATAGGGACAATCAGTCATAAAAGAAGGGCATCCCGGTAATGAATCCCCCTCGGGTTCTCATAAAAATAGACAACGAATGTTAGGGGTCATTAGTTGCAATGGATTGGACCAAAGATTCCTAAGGTGCTTTTTACTCATCTCTCAAGGTGATTACTAACCTAGTACCTTCACTGATATGTTCTAGGGAATCTAAATCTTGAAAATACTATGTAAACAAGGCATATAAATGAATCGCTTGGTGCACTCATAATCCCCTCTATTGAGGTATGCCTGCACAACGGAAGGCATTCACCTCTTTCCCCTGGTGTGTCAGATTGGATAATTGGGTTGTCATAGATTACCAAATTTAATGAATGAAAATAAATAGATCTCAATCATAAAAGAAGAACTAATTAATAACCATTAGCATTCAAAATCAAGATTCATAGGTGACCCAAGGGTTCATCAATGCCCGAATACCTAGAAGATTAGTTCCCCATTAAATGGGAACACAAATCCAATACAATAAGCAAAATAAAAGAAAGCATAAGAAAACGATACGTCGTTTCCCCCACCGTTGGTGAGGAACGTTGGCAAATCTACTTCAATCCTCAAGCATCAAGAGACGCCCTTCCAATACTCCGATGTGCCCTAGATGATGGGTGGATTATGGTGGGTGAGGGCAGCTCCCAAGGGTGGTGAATGTGATTACAAGCTTCTCTCAAAACCTTAAACCTCGATATTTATATTCCCAAACACGATTAGGAAGTTAGAATACAATTTCCAAGGCGTTTAGGCTTATTCAGGTCAACATAACCGGATCCAGTCCCGAGCCAGATAGGACCTCAGATGGGCATCTGCACTCCTGTCTAGTTCACTAATAAGACAGATAAGCCATTCTTCAAGTTCAGATGGATTGCCTGATAGCAAAAGGGTCCGTTTGGGCATTTAAATTTGCTTCTTCGATCCAGGCTGGACTAGAGACACCAGTCTGGACTCCCGTCAAGTTCACTAGCTAGACAAACATGAGCTTCGAGGTGTCTTGTTATTCTGACAAGACCGTCTTGTTCGAGGCAGAACTGTCGTGTTCTTCGTTTCAGCCTTCTTCCCCTCGAACTTGCACAAAATCGCTTAAAAAATTGAACTTGCCAATGAACCACCCCTGATATGTCCAATTTAACAAAATTAACGTAATTTAAGTACCAGTGGGCTTCATTACATCAAAAGCACATGCTAAGTGTATACGAATAAGATATAAAAATTTGATCAATTAGACACTTATCAGCTCTAGATAAAAATCTTCACTCCACATACCATGTTCCTGAGTCCTAAAGTGACAAGCATGCCCTTAGTGGACTCTAGAGGCTCCTAGGACTCTAAGTGCAGAACCACCACCCATAATGAAATAATGGTCGTCAAGCTTCAGAGGGCTGCATTTCCTTTATTCTTTTATATTATTTTATTTTATTTCCGGTAGGGCATCCCCAATGGATCTAACATTTTGGGTAACTAGAGACTAACGTGGAGAATAGATCTCCCATTTTGAGGGATGTACATGTTGATTAGGCACCAGAAAACCCAACTACTATGGGGATCACAACTTCACATACACGCACTCATGCTCATAAGGGACTTTTCTACTTGAGGGACATCTGGTTAGGAGCCAGAACCCTAAGCTTACTACGTCACCATAAGTAGTGGAGCACTGTCCTGGTTGTTATTTACTAATTTCTATGTACATTATCATATTATTTCTGTCTTATTGGTGTATTAACAATTAAATTTTATGAGAGTTAGAAGCCTAAACTAGAGTCACGAAACCTCTTGGAGCCATTGAAGATAATACTTAACAATTCAAGTCAAGAGAACATGTGAATGGGTTATCTAATGTCACTAGAGAATATGATTATCACAAGGATTTTTTTCTATGTCCAAGGTGTTTCACAGGAAAAATCAATAAATTTGTGCTCAAATAGTATAAACTAGAAGTAAAGCAAAACATAAAATTTATTCAATCAGTTGTGTACACTAAGCATGCATCTTGCATAAAGATTTGCAATGAATTCAATTATAAAGATGTGCAATGAATTTCCTAGCTACTCAGCTACACATCTCCAAACATAGAATCATGCATTGTCCTTAATACATAAAAGAAAACATGAAACAAATAAAATTAGGAAATGAGAAATACAGAGAGGACCGATTGAGACTTCCCCGGTTTAAATGATGATACCAATTTACATCCAAATCCGAGGTGAGTTTCTGTGCCAGTCGGGATATTCTTTGTTGATCCTGTGAGGGGCAGGGCGATCAAGGTAGCACAAGCCACATAATGAAAATAAAAGATAAAACAAAAATCCATAAAGTCACTAGAAAAATGAAAATAATAGGATAACAAAGGTTGCAGGGATAAGCCCTTGCTAACTTATGCAAAAAAAAAATCTAAAATAAAGATACAAGTCCTGATCCATTCACTACAAGCTACTCCTCATCAAAAACTATTGGTGTGGTGAGTGAATTGGTCGCTGATGGGGTTGGTACAACTGGTGCTGCTAATGCCGGCATGGGTGGACGAGCTGGTGTTGCAATGGGTGAACGAGGAATTGGAGCTAATGATGGTGGTGTAGGTGTTGGGGCTACTAAGGGTTATTGTGCCAGAGCTATGCTGATAATGAGGTCGAACATACATGCTGTGCTAGGGACGAAGATCGATCATTAAGCAATAATAAAATCTGGCTGATATTCGACTGCGTCTACTTCTGCTCCACTCAATTATGTGGTTGTTCCTCAATGATATGGGTGCTGGGCCGCGATGATACACTGCTGATCTGCTCGAATCAATTCTCTGCTCTTCAAGAATAGTCTGAAGCTCTGCTCGGAGCTCCTCAAGCTGCTGCACAATCTGCTAATAGCCACTATTAGGTCGAGGTGGTAATACTAGTGGGGAACCCTCAGAATCTTATGATGATGTGGTTGGGTGCTCCTCCTCGTTGCGAATTCAGTCCTCTCTGCTGGTGCGTCGAATAATAATCAACTAGAGTACGGAGTGCTATATCTGCCCCATCAGCCGAAGTGTGGTAATTCCTAGGGGCTCCATAGTGTGCGTCCAGTGTAATCCCTGTAAATAACAAAGCAGACCCATACTATGGATCAGCCTTGTCACATAGGGTCATACTAAAATCACCCGAAGTCTGTCATACTTCCCCTGGTGTGCTATAAAGTCGGCGATTATGTGCCCGAGGTGTATGGCGTATCACTATATCATACTATACCATGAGCAGGTTGTCGTGAGTGATAACCCTAGTACTATCATTTTGACCGGCTACTTAGCGGCTAATAATGGCTTGTAAATAGTGATGGACTGGGTCAACATATAGGATGCCGTCCGGGACTGGTGACCACGGGCCAATATCTTGTAAAGGGTATGCCCACTGGGAAATCTACGACCAGGTCCATATACTCATCTTGCATTGTATACTGCCGGTCATAGAGTCCCATGAACACTAAAAATTCCGTGACGCTCATCCGCCTCATCTCACCATGGAGCTGAAATCATAATCACCTATGAGCTCCTGATGTAGGAGGCTCGAGTCAAATGTCTGTGCCGGGTTGACGAATCAACGTAAAGACGAAGAGTTATCGAGTCAATTCCAAGAATGGGTCGGTTTTAGGTGTGGTTCGGTATTTTGTCCATAACTTTGGCTACTAATATCAGAATCGGGCGTTTGACCCCAATTCAGACAGCTCTTTGCGGCGCGCACAACATGGGGACGTCATATTAGAGAGAATTTTAGTTTTTTTCCTTCTATTTTTAGAAATATTTAATTAATCAAATTAGGATTTTCGGTCTTTTTCCTATTTTTGGTAATATTTCATATGCCAAATTAGGATAGGATTTGAATCCGATTTGATCTTTGATTTTTAGGAGTTATCTGACTTGTTTAGAGTTTTAAATTTAGATAAGTTTAGTTTTAAATTATAATTTGTCAATTTTAGCAAATTTAGATTAGATGACAAGATTTCTAGGTTAATCTTTTGAGGTTATTTAACCTGGCTTGTGGGTTAGTTTTTTATTATTGAATTTTGAGTAATAATATTTTCTTGAATTTCAGAGTATTTTCTCTGGTTCTTTGGTTCTTTGTTTGTTCTTCCTTGTGGTCCTTCGATCCGGCTAGCCCGCGGGTAATCGCTACCCCGCCCGGCGTCAGTTGGTATCAGAGCTCATCATCTTCTTGGGAAGCATCATTATCGACATCAATTACTGGTGGTAGTGGTCGTCGGGTTGGACAGGTTCCGGCTGAGGAAGTCCAGTATCGTGACCTGAGCGCCCTGGAGGAGATGAACAAGGATCTACAAAGGCAAGTCGCGGAGTTAACCCAACGTTTGATGATCAAAGATTTTCAAGGGCAAGTCAAGAAATTATTAAGGCGTCTGGCGGCAATCTATTTTGATCATGGTTGTCGTGGGCAGTTTCCAGCTGAGGAAGTCCAGCACCGTAATCATAGCGATCAAAGGTTTGGCAATTCCATCTACCAACCCATCTACGACGATGATGTGGAGGCGGAGATCTCGTCCATCTTCAACGATGATGTGGAGAAGGAGATTTTCCCCATCTTCAATAATGATGCGGAGGACGAGAACTCGCCCATCTATGACGACTACGAGGACGAAATTGGTGAGCCCGAGGAGGAGATTGGTGAGCCCATCTATGACGATAATGGGACTAGCATTGTGTTGGTATCTCTATGGGAGGAAAACCCTCCTGGCCCGGTAACCAACACTACTAACATACTTTTTGTCTCTAGGGTTTTGATTAAGATCAAGCATGGAGATCCAGACCTACTAACAGAGGTGCAGTCGAACTCGGGGTCGAGTTCTTTCCAGCCCGGGGTGACTGATGCAGGAGGCTCGAGTCAAATGTCGGTGCCTGGTTGGCGGGTCAACGTAAAGACGGGGAGTTATCGAGTCAATACCAAGATTGGGTCGGTTTTAGGTGTGGTTCGGTATTTTGGCCATAACTTTGACTACCAATATCAGAATCGGGCGTTTGACCCCAATTCGGAAAGCTCTTTGCGCCGCGCACAACATGGGGATGTCATATTAGAGATAATTTTAGTTTATTTTCTTCTATTTTTAGAAATATTTAATCTATCAAATTAGGGTTTTCGGTCTTTTTCCTAGTTTTGGTAATATTTCTTATGACAAATTAGGATAGGATTTGAATCCGATTTGATCTCAAATTTTTAGGAGTTATCTGATTTGATTAGAGTTTTAAATTTATATAAGTTTAGTTTTAAATTATAATTTGTCAATTTTAGCAAATTTAGATTAGATGATAAGGTTTCTAGGTTAATCTTTTGAGGCTATTTAACCCGCCTTGTGGGTTAGTTTTTTATTATTGAATTTTGGGTAATAATATTTTCTTGAATTTCAGAGTATTTTCTCTGGTTCTTTGGTTCTTCATTTGTTCTTCCTTGCGGTCCTTGGATCCGGCTAGCCCACAGGATAGTCGCTACCCCGCCCGGCGTCAGGTCCTCGTGGTAAAATGACTTCAGTCTACCTCGAAGCTACTCATAACCTCCAATACTAGCTCCCTATAAACCAGCTCAGATATGGTAAAAACAAGGTCTCATCCACGATGAATATCAAGTCCCTCACTGTCATCACAATCCCCAACTCATGCAGCACAGTCCACTATATAAACCACTTCATGACCAGTATGTCGTAGCGCTCCTTAAATGGGTTGAGTGAATATGGGGGAAAAGGAAGATTGGCCCTCACCCCATTTGCGCATCTGACCCTTGTGGTTAACATTCTTTTTGTGTGGCATACCTAAGTTAAACGAAAAAAAAAATGTGAAAATTGATAATGAAATTAAATCGACACACTTCACCTTGTGGATCCCAAAAATGTGCTACGAGATAGATGTACGCGCTTATCGGGCGTTCCCGTGTAGTGCATGGGGGCTCCATAAGGTCCATCGGGTGTGAAACGCCGGCATACAAACTACTTCCCTTTGTATACACGCAAGAAGACCTTATCCTCTGCAACATCCATGCAAGCAAGCAAGAAATTTGTCCAAATCATGCTTTAAATCAACTTAAAACCATTTGGAAACCCCATTGAAACCCTAAAAACCCTAGGTGTTTAAATAAACCTAAAAGGAATCAAGTCAAAGATCTTACCTAGGTTTTGGCTTGGGTGCGAGTTGAAATCTAGCTCAAATGAGTAGGAAGACGCGAGAGGGAGTTCTAGAGGAGGAGTGAGGCATACAAACTCATGCTGGAGTGACGGCTGGGGTTTGAATAAAAGGGGAAGGTGAATAGTTGCAAGGAGGTGAATAGACAAGCCTGTGTTTGGAAAAAATTAACACACAACACGCCCGTATAGTGCCATCTTCAAAATCCCTCTTGTGTCTCTATGGATGGTATGTAGATACCCTGCTCATCATACTCCACCGTCATGAAGAAGTCAACATCGTAAAGTCCCATATGGACAACGAAGTCTGTGTAACTCATCTGATTATGAGTACCACCTTTCTTTAACTTGATCTGGTCCTGTCAGTACCATGAGATCGCTACCTCGATGATGTGGAGCATCAATAGAAACTCCAGGGTCATCTCTCGTTAGGTTTTCTCTCTGATGTCAAAAATTCGCTCCCATGCTCCAATCTCCAGGTGCTGCCAAACGTTGGTGGTGAGGTCTACCTCCTCGAAGACATCGTAATCAATGTGTCAAGCCTTGCCAAACCTCAGCTAGCGTAGACGGAAGAGTCAGGCTCTGTGGGCCGGTGAGGTGAGTATCAACTCCGTAGGTTGTCGCGCGCTGTTGGTGGTAGTGGTGGGCGGGGTTTAGGGCGCTCCTCCCTTCTGTAATGCCTTAGAAGCCCTTGCGTGACTCTCTTCCAGGGATGCATGGTGATGACCGGTAGAAGGCTGGAGAGGTGGTGATTCATGGGCGCAAAGTTTGGGGAACACAGGAGTGCTTCGTCAAAGATAATGAAAAAAGTTGTCGGTCGGATCTTGGTGCAATCGGCAACTGGTTTTGCGGGGGTCGCTCAAAATTTCTTGAGAGAAGAGAGTGAGGATTTGGAGGGGAAGATGAGAAATTTGGTGGCAGCGACCCAAAATTGTGAATAAAAACTCTAGATCATGGATCATCGACTCAAGTATGGTCTGATGTAAAGGCGCGTTAATACTAATGTATCTTTTTGTCTTCATTGTGTCATACTATAGGAACAGTACACACCTGAGCAAAATGAAGCACTCTCGTGCATCTTGAACACATTGGGCAACATACCCATGTTTTGTCCATCCTGCATACACTGTATTTTATAGAGAGTTACATAGCCTTGAGTATGACCGTGCACTTCCCATGCTTCTCTCCGTATTTTTTAGAGTATAGTTCTTGCCCTAGCATTACCTACACCTATGTGTTATTGATGCACGCACAAATATACGCGACACTTCTAGCAAGTATACGGGGTTGATCAAGTAGCAAAGTACCCGAAGGTAGGGTAGTCAAATTAACAAGGATTGGGCACTAGTACTAGTTGTCATTTATTACCTAGTCTAACTATAAGAAGAGTTGTGTAATTAAGCTAGTTGAATATCCTAACGAAAAGCTAATGTGAACAATTGGTTGATTGGGGTAATCAAAGATGAAAAGATGGCACCTCGGATCACAATCTTCCTAGGATTCTATTGCTAATGATCAATTCCTTATTATCGGCAAATTGCTAATAGTTTCCAGAAGATGTAACAATACGCTTCTCAACAAAGCACCCAATCTCTCATGATTCTTATGCACACCCTAGCACCCTTGTTTGATTAAAAACCTATCTAGATGAATCCCAGAGCCAATGTGATACTCCAAAATTGCCCGAAGTCACCGTGATAAGCACTCGTGGTGCTAGGCGCTCTAACCTACCGAGGTGGCGACTCGAGGCCCGCGCAAGGGAAAGCCACATAGATATCTAGACAGATAATAATTCTAGGCTCATTTAATACAAACTCCATAACCACCCAGCAAGAACATTACCATGCCAATGTTATCGAATGATTGGGCTCATACACAAGATAACCAATAAAGAGAATTACAAGCACAAACAATCAAGACGCGATACAGGTATTATTTAATAAGCAAAAACTGGATAAATATAAGAAATAAAACAAGTTCATCCTAGGGTTCAGGTGTCCAAGGCACCATAGAAAGTTTAATCTCTCATGCTATGATATATCATAACTAAGATACAAGAGAAGGCTATACAATTAGACATAGATATCTTCCCTTGATAATGCCTCCTATGTCATCAATTTTTCTCATAAAACCCCTAGTCAGCCCCTCGTGAAAATCGCCTAGATCGCCTCCTAAAGTTAATTATTAGGGTAATGTGATGGCCTTTTATAGATTTTAAATTTAGCGAAACACGGCCGTGTTAATCTGAAGTACGACCGTGTTGACCTAAGCAGGCCCGTGTTGATCTTGACACGACTGTACTCTTTGTCTGGCGACGTAGAAAATGCATCTTTCAATAAATCAAAAGTTGCACGGGGTTGAAAACGCCCATGCTTCATCAACACGCCCATGTTAAGTAAGACCATGACCGTGCTCCTCTGCATGTGCTCTATTTTTCCCTTTTTCCTCCAAAATGTCTGATTCCTGTTCCATTTGCTCCCAGATACCTATTTACCTGTCCAATCACACAGAAATACCCAAAGCAACACAAAAATAGAGAATTGATGCCGGGAAATGGTGCAAGTGCATGTGAATATAAGGGAAATTTATATATAATCATGTACTTATCATATACCCCCATACTTGATATTTTGCTTGTCCTCAAGCAAAAGAAAACACTACCCAATAGAAATGATGCGTGCATGATCTCCGACCTCAAAATAGTTGGGAGTCCCTCTGGTGCCCTAGGAAACACAGCGTTAAGTACCTATTGGTTTTCATGGAAATTAGGTCTTACCTTATACTTCGATTCTTCACGTGTGTAACAAAATTGCTTTGAAAGTGATTTAAAAGAGATTTTTTTTTCATGCGTAGAGAGTTGAGACTCGAGCTCTTTTCATGCTAGCAAGGGAGTCTGGATATCCAGGATAAGCTATGGTCAGTTCCAAGTCTCCTTATGCTGTAAGAGTGTTTGAGCGAAAAAGTTTTCCAAGTTATTATCCAACCTTTCCTATAGTGTTGCTTACCAACTTAGGCTCAGCCCGACTAGTATAAACGTTATTCACTAACTACTTTCCTTACTCTCTTGGCTGGGGGTAGTAGCTTCATACATCCGATGAGGTAACCTTTTTCCTTGGTAGGTTATCAAATGAACATTTGTGATGCATAAGATCCGACTACTCAAGGGCGGCTTTCACGCTTCAAAGGTGATAGCTCTTAATTCCATCTTTTCTATACGGGTAGGGCATCCCTAATGGATCCGACATTCCGGTCGGTAGGTCATCCCTAATGGATCCGAAATCCCGGTTGTGCCAGTTGCTCTCAAATCTTTTTTTCTTCTAATTTAATTTTTCTATTTTTTTAAGCAAAGCAAAATCTCTATCATTGTTAAACTAACTGGAATCCAAACCTAAGTGGTCAAGTGACAATAAGGTCAGGGTTTGTGCTCAATGTTTTGTGAGGTGTCGAACAAAGGCAAGAATAAATATATATTTTTTGAAAAATTTGGCACCTAATGCTAATGTCAACCTAGACAATCCAAGAGGACTCCCATTAATTAGTTCAAATTAATGGGAACGAGACTGAATTTTACCACGGCCTTGGGAACAAGATTGAATTTTACCATGGCATACCATCCGGAGACAGATGGACAGTTGGAAAAGACCATTCAAATACTTGAGGATCTTCTCCGAGCATGCATTATGGAACTCCCCGGGAGCTGGGATGAAAATCTGGGACTGTTGGAGTTTGCTTACAACAACAGCAACTAGACAAGCGTTGGTATGCCACCGTATGAAGCACTATACGGCCAGAGATGCAGGACTCCGATATGTTGGGATGTAGAAGGTGAGTGGAAGATACTTGGCCCTGACTGGTGCCGGAGACCGCATAGAAGGTAAAGCTGATCAGGGTGCGACTTAGGATGGCTCAAAACAGGCAATGGGGTTATGCTAATAACTGCCGTCGAGACATAGAGTTCAAGGTGGGAGACAGAGTGTATCTAAAAGTATCCCCCTGGAAAGGCGTACTGAGATTCCACAAGCGTGGGAGGCTTAGCCCATGATATATCGGGCCTTACAAGATTGTGGATAGAGTGGGTGTCATACCTACAAACTTGCACTACCAAATTAGTTGTCAAGGATCCATAATGTATTCCATGTATCAATTCTACAAAAATGCCTCTCGGATCGACCGACCGTAAAGCTGGCTCGGGATCTGACTTATGTAGAAGGACCGGTATGTATCATAGAGAGGAGAGCAAGCATTAAGGAATAAAGTAATACCTCTGGTAAAGGTATTACGGAGCCATCATAAGGTGGAGGAGGCCACTTGGAAAGGGAGGATCAGATAAGGGAGGAGTACCCTCATCTGTTTTAAATATCTATGTATGGGATTTTGGGGACGAAATTTCTTAAGGGTGGGACAATTGTAACATCCTTAATTTTCTAAATAAATAAATCAGAAATTTCTCAAAAATTAATGAGATTAATTAGCACAAAAAATAAATTAATTATATTAAACCCAAATTAAATCGAAATCGGGTACTTATGAACTTTGAATCCATCCTCGCAATTATTAGGCCTGGTAGAAGGCCATATTGGGGCAGGCTGTTTTCATATAGAATAGTTGGAGGTGGATGGATTGTGTAACCCCGATTAGTTAATTCGGAAACATACTAAGTGTTTATTAATCAAGATTAATTAAGTGGGAGATACCGAACAAAAGTTAGGGTTCTGGTAAAGTAGGCCCGGGCGGGTCAAAAGCCTGGAATAATGGATCTGGTCTGGTGTGAGAATGAAAACCATCACGTTACAGTATGGCCATGCCCCTGGCATCATTGACCCAAGATTTCCGGATCTTAGTCAATGAATTATTGAAAAGATAATATTAATTAAAGTTGATGTGACGTAAAGCTAAATGATAAGTTTAAATAATTAGAGTATAGTCATGATTAAATATTTAGATGTAACAAAAGCCAAGGGATAAGATAGTTGATTTAAATAGCTTTATTAACTCATATATATGTATGACTTAGGGTTTCCTAAATTAGGAAATCAAATTCAGAGGAAAGGATTGTGCCCCTCTTCCCTTCTCCTTCGATCTCTCACGCCATCGCCCCTATCCGCGCACACCATCCCGGTACTGCCTGCACCCACAAGTCCTCCTCCTAAGTCGATGCAGGTGGCCTCATGCCCCGTCGCCCGGACGCCTTGTAGCTCCCACCCCTACGCGCACATGACCTGCGCCCCAGTCCCCTTGCGTGCCAGTGCGTTGCCCGGCGCCAACAATAGGTCGTCAAGTACCGGGCTCATATAGATGTATACCGCTTTTTCCCAGTCATCAGGATCATGTAGATGTATACCTCTCTTCCTTGATGGTAGTTGGAGTCCTTCCGAAGACATTTGAACTCGGGGTGCACGCTTGTATAATACGAGGCCATTGCATATACCTTATTATAATAATCCTTATGATGATGTGAGATTACATATGTGCTTTCTTCGGATTTCTGATTTTCTTGGCATGCTTATCATGATTTAAGATAAATATGCAGACCCTCATGATTGATATTTGCATATGTACATGTACTGTTACATTAGTTTGGTTTTCTGTCGAGAGACAGGTATGTATAAAACCTGGCAGATTTGTCTAAACTCACTAAACTTGCATAGCTTAGTCCTTTCGGTTATAGTTTTACATATTGCAGGACCTAGATATGGATCTGGGTAGTCTAGCTAGTTCTGGCGTACGAGGTCTTTATTTTGAGTCCTTGTGGTGTTGTATCTGACACTATGTTTTAATTGCTTTCGTTTATTTGGGGTCATTGTTGCCCAAGACTTATTATGTTGTACTCTATATGAGTTTGGTTTGGATATGACTCCGGGTGTGTAACCGGTTATGCTTATGCCATATTGTTTTTATTTGAGTACTTCATTGCTATTAAATTTTAAATTTTACAGCCCTAGGCACAGAATACCCTCTTGACCTGACTGGTGTGATATCTGTCTCAGTAAAGAGATGGGTGTTATATTTAGTGGTATCAAAGCAAGTTGCTCCTAGACCTTAGAGTTCTAAAGATAGTTAGAGCCTTAGGATGGGAGTCGGAGTTAGTAAACATAATGAATTAGTTGTATAAATTGCTAAGCGAAATTATGTCATTTAACTGACACTTGTTGGATATTGCAGAATGCCGCCAAAAAGAGGACGTGGGAAACCACCTAAGGTACCATGTGAGGAACCCGTGGAGGAGTCACAACTGGATACCCCCGAACCAGAAGAATATAGTGATGCCTCTCAAGCGCATCACGTCCCAGGATATAACCCGGGTGCGCAACAATTCTTCGAGCAAATGGTGCGGTCATTTGCTACCTTCCCCAATTATCACCAACAACAACAGCAGCAACGCAGACGTAGGGATCAGGATTACATGACTTGAGCCTAACAGATGGGGCTTAATCACTTCCTCATGACACAGGATCCAGCTGAAGCTAAAGCTTGGACAAGACAAGTAGAGATGGTGTTCGAGTCCATGCGGATCCCGGAGGACGAGAAAGTCAATACAATACAACTATTGTTGGGACAAGAAGCGCTGCTGTGGTGAGAGTCAGCTTGTATGTATCTTCCTAGATCTGGTATTTGGATATGGCCAAAATTTAAAAGGCCTTCGAGAAGGTGTACTTGCCCCGAGTTCACCGGGATGCAAAAAGCGGGGAATTTATGTATGCGGCGTGAGGGAAACTCCACGGTGGTCAATATGAGGCCAAATTTTCTCTCGTGACTGAAGTCGCTATGCACCGGAGACGGTGGAGGATCCTTGGAACAAATGTAGGAAGTTTGAGGAGGGACTTCGGGATGAGATCAAGATTCCTATCGTAGCTTCTGGATTTGAAGATTATCGAGGCGTAGTCGAGTCTGCACTCCAGGTTGAGAGTGGTGTGAACAAGCAAAAACAAAGGCTCAAGAAGTGGAACAAGAGGAGTAGCCCAAGCTCCCCAGTATGGGGAAACACAAGGCCCATCAAAAAGAGCAACAGCAGCAGCAGCGGTGGGTCCTCGTCAAGCAAGAGAGGGAAACCGCAGTGCCAAGTCTTCAATAAGTATCATTATGGGGTTTGTGGTGCTGATGTGTGCTTTTATTACAAGCAGCCAGAGATTACAAGAAGAAGTGCCCGCCATCGACTCAAAGTGAGCTGGATTTGCACCATAGGCTAGTCTTTGGGAGACCGAGTGTGCACTGCATGAGATGTGGATTTCGGTTGTGAGTAGTTCTAGAGGTAGCCAAGGAGGGCCATCTGGCGAAAGGTCTCTAGGAGGAGGCCGTGGGGCCCCATCTCAGCTTTAGGCCAAGGTGTTTGCAATGACGCAACATCAAGCTGTAAACACCCCAATAGTCATTGCAAGTACCTGATAGCTCTTGGATAAGAGCTATTTCGTACATGTTTTGTTGAGGATTTTAGAGTTGGGAAGAGCATTATTGAAAGAATTATATGTGTCTTAGCTCTAAAATGCATTACTTGTACATTTGTGCTACCTTGTATGATTTTACAGTGTTTTACACATGTTTGTAAAAGATAAATACTAAAACTAGTGAATTATTGATGCAACAGGTCATTTGACCAGCTCAAGGGACAACATCTCGATGTCTCTAAGCAATTCATTGCCAAAACCACCCAGATTAACAGATCGTGATGTTCTCCTAGACATTGTGATGCAAGAATCCAGACTAGTCAAAGGAAGTGATAACATCGCGATGGCCAATATCTACATCACGATGTCATAAACAAGTTGGACGCAGTTTTAATGCGAAAACTCAGATCGCGATGTTCATCATCGCGATGGTACTTGTAGGGTTTCTCCGAAGATCCATTACATCGTGATGTCATTTCTTGACATCGCGATATCCACTGCGCTGGGTATAAAAACTGTGGAATAGTTAGTGTTTTGGCACTTTTGGTTCTGGTGGCAGCTGCTAGCGACTACATTGGTCCAAAAGGCGATTTCCAGCCTCTTGGAGCTAGAGAGGAGTCATTTATGAGGGGGAACTTCTAGTATCTTGTCTTAATTTTTTTAGAATTTTTCTTAGTTCATTATGGATGATTGTATGAGAGCTTTTATTGCCATTGATGCTTCATTTGCTATGGTAGCTTAAACACTTTATCTAGGGTTGTATGGTTTCTATGACTTAATATATTTATTATCTTGGGTTTGCTTTTGTTATCTTGCATGTGGATGTGCCTTTGAATCTATTCTCTTTATTCCTTAATTATTGAGAGACAATGAGTAACTTTAACTCCATGCACTATGAGAGATCTAGGCTTGTGAGTAGAATAGAGTATTAGGGTGGACGGAGTGACACCGATTTGACCTTTTGTTGAGAGATCAGGATAGGCAATTCCACGGTAGTGACATAGTGTTGTCCTACAATGTATCTAGCGTACCATAGAGATATGGACTTAGTTGCATGATCCTTAGAGATAAGGTCCTGTATGATGCTCCCGGAATGCACACAAGCACATCACTTTGTCACATAAACACCCACATCCATGTTCAAGTAAGCATAGCATCCCATGGAGAAAATGATCATAAGTCTAGCAACCCATACAACCCTAGGTCTTCCATCTTGAGGTTTTACTCCCTTTAACCTTCTATCATCACAACTCACTTACAATAAATCATACTCCACCACACTATACATCCAATCATATTACTAACTCATTCATCAGTAGAAGAATTTATGTCCGTTACCTTGGGATTTCGACCCGGTACTCACCGGTTATTACTTGCGGCCTCGTACTCTTGCGTGCGGAGGCTTGAGTGCTTGCACTAAAGTTTTCTGGTCAACAAGTTTTTGGCACTGTTGCCAAGGAACGGTGTAAGATTTGTCTATATTAGCTAAAGTAGTTTAATTTTTTGTAATTAGATCGTTATTTCCCTAGCATTTGTTAAGTCATGCTTGTTATATTTTGTATAAGAATTGGGAAGGTGTGATTGCCACTAACTGAAAGAATTGTGATGTCTATCAGGTACGAGGTGATCGAAAAAGGTCACACAGGGCCTGTAGATATTGATCCTGACTTGATCAGTATGGTTTGGGAATCATTAAAATTCGAAGGATTATCCCACGAAGATCCTTATCAGCATGTTAATTTATTTTTGGAGCTGAGTGACGGTCTCTCCCAAGGCAGGGTAACTTCAAGCATACTAAGAGCAAAATTATTTCCATTCTCGTTAAATGTAAAAGCGAAGGATTGGTTTAGATCACTAACAACCAATGTGACAAACACGTGGGAAACCATACGGAAAACATTTTGCAGGAAGTACTTTCCATTGCAGAAGCTTATGACTTTAAGAGCAGACATCATTTCATTCGCACAAGCTTCTGCTGAAACTATTTGTGAAGCATGGGGAGGTTTAGAAGGATCCTCAGAAACTACCCTGGTCATGGTTTCGAGCAGTGGACACAACTTCAGCACTTTTACCACGGATTAAGAGACGAGTCCAAGAAGTTTGTGGATATGGCAGCTAGAGGTGCATTGTTGGAGAGATCTGTGCACGAGGCATTCTCGTTGTTCAACAATACTGAGTTTAGTGAGCAAAATTGGCATCAAGAAGATGAACCATATAAAGCAACCCTGAGGATGGAAATAGATAGAACGGAAGAGTGGAAGCTTATTGAGGCAGTTGACACAATTGCAAAGAGGATAGAGAGTGTGGTGGTCATGGTATAGGAGAAAGCAGAACAAGCATGGAACAACGAACAATAGAATATGAGGGAGCATGATATTCAGCCGCAATTGAGCATACAACAACAAGAAGTATCAATGTTTCCAAAAGGAGAAGTGATCCCTTATTACCAGAATGATTGGAGTTTCTCAAGGGACCTCACCGACAGCGGAATATCCATAGTAAGGTTGAACTGGGACAGTGATTCCAAGGAGGAACTGGAATCATCAGAATCGACTACCACTCACGAAGTAGTGGTGAAGTCATTTGATACATTAAGATTGGAAGATAAAACTCCCTTATAAATTAAATCTTCTTGGGAAGCACCTCCTCAGTTAGAGTTGAAACCCTTACCAGAAAACTTGAAATATGCATTTCTCGGAGAAGGTACAACATTAGCTATCATTATATCTAGACTGAGACGCCACAAAAGAGCATTAAGGTGGTCCATCAATGATATAAAAGGCATCAGTCCCTCCTACTGTATGTACAAGATACTTTTAGAAGATGGAGCAAAGCCTTCAATAGAGCACTAAAGGAGACTAAACCCAGTTATAAAAGAGGTGGTAAAATAGGAGATTGTGAAGTGGTTATGCTGGAATCATTTACCCTATAACTGACAGTGCTTGGGTTAGTCCGGTTCAATGTGTTCCAAAGAAAGGAGGCATCACAGTAATCACCAATGCAGAAAATGAGAGTATAACAACAAGGACAGTGACGGGGTGGAGAATTTGCATGGATTACCGGAAATGGAACAAAGCCTCATGGAAAGATCACTTTCCATTACCATTAATCGATCAAATGTTAGATCGGCTAGCCGGGCAAGAGTATTATTGTTTTATGGATGGGTACTCTAGATATAACCAAATTGCAATAGCCCCGAGGATCAGGAGAAAACAACTTTCACATGCCCGTACGGGACATTCGCATTCAGAAGAATGCCTTTCGGGTTGTGTAATGCGCCAGTAAAATTTCAAGGTGTATGATGGTCATATTTTCAGATATGATCGAAAAGAGTATGGAAGTGTTTATAGACGATATCTCAGTATTTGGTGAAACATATGATCACTGCTTGGCAAATTTGGAAAGGACCATAAATAGATGTGAAGAAACCAACTTGGTACTCAACTGGGAGAAATGTCATTTCACAGTGAAAGAGGGAATCATATTGGGACATAGAATCTCACATTCCGGTATTGAGGTAGACAGAGCCAAGGTGGAAGTAATTGATAAGCTACCACCACCAACCTTGGTAAAGGGAGTCAGAAGTTTTCTTGGGCATGCAGGATTTTATCGATGCTTCATAACAGACTTCTCTTTGATAACCAAACCCATGAGCAAGCTATTAGAGCAAGATGTCCCTTTCAAATTTGATGACAGGTGTTTATTGGCATTTAAGGAAATTAAGCGAAGGCTTACATCTGCACTCATCATTGTCAACCCAGATTAGACACTACCCTTTGAACAGATGTGTGACTCTAGGGATGTGGTAGTGGGGGAAGTATTGGGGCAACCACAGAATCGAGTGTTTCACTCTATCTACTATGCGAGCAAGAGTTTTGAATCACGCTCAAGCCAACTACACCACTGCTGGAAAGGGGTTGTTGGCTGTAGTCTATGCATTTGACAAATTCAGAGCATACTCGGTGGGCACAAAGGTGATTTTGTTCACACCGATCATTCAGCAATTAAGGCCCCGTTTGGTTGGCGGATTGGGAATGAGAATGGGTATGGGAATGGGAATGAGATGAGAGGGAATGGAAGGTATGGGAATGAAAACTGTGTTTGGTTGGAAGGGTTTGGAATGGTAGTTTATTGGGAATGAGAAAAGTAAAAGAAGAAATATGTGAAAGAATGACTCTTATGCCCCTCATATATATAAATATTATTATAGCCTCAATAATGAGAGATGGTTAAATGGCAACTATTTTTTTAAATATTTAAATATGATAATTAATTGATAAATATTTAAATAAATATTTTTTAATATTCAATAATTTTTTATTTTAAATAAATACTTGATTTTAATATTTAATGTTTTTTTTTTTGTTAATAGGACGATCAAATTGTAACAGTTACAACTTTTAGTTAAAACTAACCCAATTATTAAATTATTTTAAGGTTTTTCAAAGATTTTTTAACCGATTATTAATATTTTTTTTTTTAATCCATACAAAATTAAGCATGATATAAAAATTATTATATACAAAAGCATTGGAATATATTATAAGGTTGAGTTACAAATGGCATCAACATTATAAGGTTGTGTTCCATAAAACAAAAAAAAAGCTACTATCACCCCCTTATATTATAAGGTTGGGTTGCAATGCAAATTATTAGTAGCCCTGAATTAAAATTGAATAACAAATGTTTGCAACAATATAACTGCAACAACAATAATATAACTGCAACAACAATAACTATTCAAATAACTATTCAAATAACAATAATATAACTGCAAATTAAACAATTGTAGGAATGCATCTAAACATGACAAACTCAAACCTGAACATCATCAATATAACTGAAACAACAATAACCTAACATTCAAATGTTTACATCAATATAACTGCAACAACAGCAGACCTAACATTCATGATTGTTCATGTTCATACATTGGAAACTACCATCATCAGTTTAGAAGAATTCATTGGAGACAACAAAACGACATACAAAATAACCTAACATCATCAGTTCCAATGACTGAAACCACAACATTACATACAAGGTGGACTAAATGAGAACCTTGTTAAAAGCACCTGACGAACGCTTGACTTTTTGTTGTTTGGCAAGCTTCGATAAAATTTTCACTTGATCATCATCTTTTCCCAAGACCTGTAAGATGAACATTGCCTCATCTATAGAAAGACCTTCAATCTAAAAAATTACTTGAGATAATAAATTTTTCCTTTCCTCAATGGCCTTCTCACGAGCTTCAACAGCCTTCTCACGATCGTCAAGGGCCTTCTCACGGGCTTCAATGGACTTCTCACGAGCTTCTTTATGAGCCTCTGCACGAAAAGCAGCTTCAGCCATGGTCTTAAATCCTAGACCAAACAATTCCACAAAATTCTAAAAATTTTGGGATATTTTCTCCATCGATGGATCCACAAGGCTTTTCCTTTTTCGACGTGCTCTTAAGGTACTTGCATTTGAATCCATAGGAGATGGAGGCTGAGTGGGTTCTTGCGTAGACATAGAAATGTCCTCACTTGGAACTTGAAGGAAGCCCGTGTCATCGTCCAAGGTGATGTTCTCATTTAGATACTGCTTTGCATCATCTCCAATATCCCCTCTTGCACCGCCATGCCCTCTATCTCTTGCAAATACTGGGGCAAGGTCATTGAAAAAATTAAAAACTTTTCCATAAAGTCCACTTGCTTCCTTATGGTTCTGAAAAGAGCCACAAAAAAAAATAAAGTTTGTTAAACATCAAATGAAGGTTATTGCATAATTTGCATAATAAGAAAATAAAAATAGGTATACGTACCTTAACATACTCATCATATGCACTTTTCTCACATTCAATAGTACACTTCTCGTTGTTCCAAGTAAAACCACTAATTTGTAGTATATCGGCGATTGCACTAGTCTTACTTCTAAATAATTTTACCCGAGACTCGATGTTGGGAACAACCTTCAATGTGCTCATAGGTATCTTTTCCTTCACCATTCTTTCCAACTGGGTAAGATATCCATTTTTAAACCCATTTTCGGCTCGCCACACTGGATTTGCACTTAACTCAATTAAGGCATCAATAAGTGCTCTATCTTCTTCATGGGTCCAATAGTGTTTGCTTTGACCCCTACCCCTTGTTTGTGATTCTGATTCCATACTGGATAAAAAAGATCATATGTTAATTCATGCGAGAGAGATATTCATCAAGCAGTATATCAAAATACTCATGCAAACATTGTCGAAAAGCTTATTTCGAGAAAAGCGAGGAATTGAAAAAGCAAAGCAAATTATATTCTTGAAAAGCGAGAGGCTGAAAAAGCTCGAGAAAGCAGTTAGAAAAACTGGTAAGATTCAGACACTCTTTGAATTGAATGAAAAATCTAGCATCTTTAGATTTCTCACTAGTAAGAAAGAAAGTAAGAAAGCAAAAGATAAAAATGAGATCAGACTAAAAGAAATCGCATCAAAAACAAAACTTGAACAAAAAATAATAAATAAAAAATCAATGTCAACTAGTGAAAGGCATTCATCCATGCAACAGATCCCCCTTTTAATAACATGTAGAATCCCAAAAAACAATCCTCCAGTCTAATGGTCTCCTTAAATTTACAAGCAATTTCCAGATCCATCCAACAAAAATGCAAACATGGTCATACGAACCTCATGTTGTTGATCTTGAAATAATGTTGCATCTAAAGGGTTGTGATGTAACTAAAACCTGTGTAAGATAACCAAACTCCTATGAAGTAACAAGTCAAACAATGCCATTACAATTCTGACCGACAAAATTATGTGTAAGATTTGTAATACATCAAGCTACAACCGAACTTGGTACTTTCACCACAAATTCAGTAATACATCAATCTTTAGATGAAATTCTTTGTAGTGAGAAATAATGTTGGTTTTCACATGCTGTCTTGCACATGTGTTTCCTAAGTAACAAATTTGTTCATCACATTAGCTCCCAAATGTTTATCACAAACTTGTTCATACAACGCAAAGCCATGGTCTTAATTTGTCCACACTTAAACAAACAATATCAATAATTTGGAAAGAAAACATCAGTTTAATAAAACCATACATACTTCAACACTAAAAAAGATAAAGGTTTCAAAAGAAAACCATAATACAAATGTTTCTTAACGGCTTTCAAATAACACAATCAACTCCACCGATATTAAATATGTTTTCGGCCATATTGAGCCTAAATTGTGTCCACTAGTCCGTTGGCTCAATAGTTGTAATGTTGTCGACATCATCTTGTGGGCCTTCCTCTTGGGGTAGATCGTCAACATCATCTTCTGATGGCATCTACCATATTTCTTTTGATGAAATTATGGAGTAGACAACATGCATTAATGATTCGTCGTTGGGTGTTTATGTTGTAAAAACTAGGACTAGATAAAATTTTCCACCGAATTTTCAGAAGACCAAATGTCCTCTCAATCACATTTCTTGCACTAGCATGCTTCGTGTTGAACAATTCTTGAGGTGTTTGTGGTTGATGCCCATCGGCCTAAGAACTTAAATGATAGCGTTGTCCTCGAAAAGGGGCAAGAAAACCAGGACAATTTGCATACCCGGCATCCACTAAGTAATAGAAACCTGGTACATTGTCAAACATTTCTTATTATTTAACTGTTTAAAGGATATTTATTCATAAGATCTATAGAAACGCTAAAAACACCTTTTTAATTACCTTCTGGAACCTGCAATCCGTTACGCTTTGTTACGGCATCTCTAAGGACCCTACCGTCATGAGCAGAACCTTCCCATCTAGATAAAACGTACATAAATTGCATGTCTTGACTACAAACGGCGAGAACATTGGTAGTTATATCAGATTTTCTTGATCTATATCGTGGTCGATCAACTTTGGGCACATTCACCCGAATATGTGTCCCATCTAATGTGCCAAGACAATTCTACATTGAATAAACAATGAATTAGCAGTTATATTCAATAATAATGTCGGATCATTTGGACTTAGAATATTACCTTAAACCACTTCCACCTATAATCATTTGAATCTTCCGGTACAGGTTCTGGTATCTTTAAAAGAACAGAGTGGCAAAGAATAACAGACTTTAACACAGCATGGAAATGTCTACTAACTGTCTCGCCTGATCGCATAAAGTCAAATTTGATTACTCTATTCATGACGTGGTGTGCTAAAATGTTTAAGAACATTGCGGTCATCTCCTCAACACCAGTATTAATTGTGCCTTGTAACCCACCGGTTGTAGTTAACAATTGGCACAAATTATGAAAGCAACGTCGATCCATGCGTAGTTTGTCAATGCATTTGGTTTCATTTTCATAAACCAAGCGGTGGAGGTACTCTTGTTGCTTGCGGCGTCTCATCGATGTTGACATAATCTCACGTTGAACCATTCGTTTTCTAACATTTTGGTGTTTCTTTGCACATATAGTGATCATGACGCTTAGTACGTAAAAGTAGCACATGATCATTGCGAAATATACCCGAAGCTCTTTAATCTTGGTCATATTATCAAACTCTAAATAAACAAAAAAACACATATATGAATTCTTAAGATGAATGATCCATACATTTATAAAGAACTAAAAAAGTGTACACAAAAAATACAATAGTGATGACAAAGGGAATCATTAACAAAGGGATGATTTTGAGCAACTAGTGAATGCTCATGAGATATAACAAAGGGAAAGGATCAAGAAACTTCAAGAATATAACAAAAGATATTTTTATCCACACATGAAATCATCTCATTTCAAACTTCTTTAAAGACAACATAGAACAATCATTAAATAAAAAGGCATCACATTGCGAATAACCCAAAAAAATGGGATAAAAAAAGAAAAGACACTCATTGACCATAACAAAGAAAAAACTCAAAAATCATGCGAGGAGGGGTGGACATGAATGAAGGTATGGGGTTTATCTTGTTGCCAAAGCTTAAACCCTTGGAGGCTATGATAAAACCAAGGAGGACATGGCCGGCAGTCACCTTCTCTTTAAACTTTGATTTCCTATGTTGTGATTAATTAAGCCTTTGTTTTACTTGAGTATACTTCTTGATTTGAATAAAATATGCATCATATGTGATGTTATTTCGAGTCCCATTCTGATGCTAGACATACATGGTGGCTAAGGTGATGATCAGTGATAGGAACCATTATAGTAATTTGTATGTACTTGCTTTTAATTTGTCTTGATAAATATATTGATCCATCATAATTTGTATGCTAGAGATACTAGTATTTATAGCCACAAAAATTAGATATTTTTCTATATGGAAGAGCATCCATTTTGTGAAGTGCACACTTCATCATATATATATTGTAATGAATTTTTTTTTTCTCTACATGTAAATACGCTGAAATTACACAAATATGAAGGTTAAATTCAAGTTTCAAACAATTCAATGATTCACTGCACATATATATACAAGAGTTGAGGTGATAGTGCTTTAACGATGTATGACATAACAACCAAAATTGATAGAATTATCCACAAAAAGTCAAGACCAAAATTCAAGAGAATCAAGAGCACACAATACACAAGATGGGAAACAACACCAGATGGTCCTTATGCATCAGATCTGCAGGAAAATAAACTAAGAAAAATACACAAGCAAGAAGGAAGAAGCAAACTGAGAAAAAAACTGGGAAAAAATGAATTCTTGAGTGGATCCAACAATGAAGATGCCCAATAAACATTGGATCCAAGATCCAACAACCAGCACATGGCAACAACCAAAAAAAAAAACAGTGATTTTGAGAGTATTACCTCAAAGAGAAATTTTTGGAGGGCAGAGCACGGAGAGAGAGGCCGCAGCGGTGGACTCGGGAGCCGGTGAACGGAGAGAGATGTTGGAGCGGCGATGAAGTCAAGTTTGGGAGACCGGAGGGAGGACGAAGAGATGGAGTAGGGTTCACGCGGTGAGAGAAAGCAAGGAGAGGCTGGAGAATTACTTTTCAAGGGCAAATCAGTCTTTTCTAGATCCGGGAATGAGTATTCCGCCCGATTTGGGCGGAATCCCAATCCTTTGGTTTGAGGAATCAAACTCCTCTCTCCATTCCCACTCCTTACCATCCAAACAAAGGAATGACCAATGTAAGGATTCACTCCCATTCCTTGGCATTCCATTCCTGCCAACCAAACGGGGCCTAAATACCTTATGGCAAAGAAGGACAGAAAAGCCCGACTGATGCGTTGGGTTCTGCTCTTGCAAGAGTTCGATTTCGAGGTGAAGGATTGGAAAGGAATAGAAAATCAAGTTGCCGACCACCTGTCTCGGTTGGGAAGCAATAAGCATTGCTCAAACTCTTCGATCATTAAAGAAGTGTTCCTGGATGAACAGTTGATGATGATAAGGACACAGAATCACCCGTGGTACGTAGATGTGGCAAACTACCTTGTTAGCAACATTATGCCGGAAAGTCTCACGTATCACCAACGCAAGAAATTCATGCATGATGTCAAGAAATATATCTGGGATGAACCATATTCATTTCGAGTTGGCACTGATCAAATAATTTGGCGTTGCATGCCGAAGGAAGAGCAGCAAGGTATCTTAGAGCAATGTTATTCCTCAACCTACGGTGGATACGATGCAGGTGATAGGACCGCAACAAAGATTTTCCAAGCCGGGTTCTACTGGCCTGCACTATTTAAAGATGCTCATCACTTCTCCACTTGTTGTGACCGGTGCCAGCGTACATATCACGCCGCCATGAGATGCCTCTGAAGAACAGCATAGAGGTTGAAGTTTTTGATGTGTGGGGAATTGATTTCATGGGACCATTTGTTTCATCTTTGAAGAACACCTACATTTTGGTAGCCGTAGACTATGTATCCAAATTGGTAGAGGCTATAGCGGTACCATCTAGTGATTCACAAACGGCGCTCAAATTCTTCAAGAAGAATATTTTCACTAGATTCGGCACACCAAGAGCTATCATTAGTGATGGAGGATCTCACTTTTGCAACAAGAGTTTCAACAAACTCCTGGAGAAATATGAGGTGTCGCACAAAGTCACTTTGCTTGCAAGATAGCAGACAGCGAAGTGTCCAACCTAGAAATAAAAAGAATTTTAGAGAAAACTGTTAGTCCTTCTCGGAAAGATTGGTCTCTTCGATTGGATGATGCTCTATGGGCCTACCGAACTGCGACCAAAACAAATCTCAGCTTGTCGCCATATCAGTTGTTGTTTGGAAAAGCTTGTCACCTTCCAGTGGAACTCGAATATAAAGCATTTGGGCTATCAAGCAATAGAATCTGGATCCGCAGCTTGCTGGGGAGCAGAGACTACTCAAGTTGAATGAACTGGATGAATTTCGGCTTCAGGCGTATGAGAATGCCAAGCTCCATAAAGAAAAAGTCAATAAGTGGCACGATCGTCACATCAACCATGGTGGATTTACGCCGGGACAGTCTGTGTTACTATTCAACTCAAGATTGAAACTATTTCTAGGAAAGCTGAAATCCCGGTGGTCAGCCCATATCAGATATCCCAGGTTTTCACCAATAATGCTTTAGAATTGGAGGATGCAAGTTCAACTAACACCTTCGTAGTCAACGGGTAGCGGGTAAAACCATATGTTGGCCACGAGGTCGAGTGTGATAAGATAGTCGTGGAACTTCATTCACCACCCTTGTTGTCAAGTTAACAACTTTAAACAGAGCGCTGCTTGGGAGACAACCCAAGAATTTTTGATGTTTATTTGCATTCATATTAGCAAATAAGTTCAGTTTTCTTCTTACTCCGAAAAGTGATCCTTCGTCATCTAGGTACAACAAACTTGGGAGGGTCGATGTGCAATTGGGCATAGGAACAACAACCAGGTAAGTGGGGAGCTAATTCATCGAAATAAATGGGGACTATGCACTCAGCCAGAATTTAATTGCCTAGATAACATTGCGATGTGACTTGCTAACATCGCGATGTTTGGGTAAGCAAAACAATATTCTAACATTCGGGTTTAAAATACAAAAAAAAAAAGAGTGGAACATCGCGATGCCACTAGTCGACATCGCGATGTCGACAATGTAGCTAGGTTAAATATGGCCGCCATCACGCATTTGCCTCATAACACAAGGTACTTTCGGCCTTGAGATGGATTGCTTGGTAGCGCCCTATTTTCTACCTCTTTCCATTTTGCTTTCTTCTCTAAGGATAAGTATTTGTTTGGTAAGTGACCCCTCTCCCTCTTCGCATTGTCACTTGGCAGGTTGATCTGGTTTTGTAGCTATCTTGTCTTTTATTTCTCTTTGTTTGTTTATGAATAAAGGAATGAGGGGCATGTGTTGTTGAGAACACTTGCGATGAATGTATGTAAATTGTGGTAAGCCCAATGTTAAGGGGAGATGCAGCCGAAATTTTGAGGCAAATAAATTTTGAGGCAAATGGCCTGATTTGTGAAGTTGATTAAAGGTTTCGTCTTACTTTGGTTTTTCTTTTTTGTAGGTCACCATGCCTCCAACCAAGAGGGTAGCTCAAAAGAAGAAGGCAGCAGCATCACCTTCGGCACGTCGTCCATCCAAAAAGGGGCTGCAGGAGAACCATTCTGCAACCACGTCGGAAACACCAACTTCAAACGGTGTCTCCTACTCCCCCTTTGCGGCACTTTGCTATCAGCGCTTGGTGACTAGAAAGCCCTTGCCAGAGCGTGGACTTGATTTCAGTGACCCCGCGCTCGCAACACATTGGCAGATCATCCAGGATTGGGTATGCGAGAAGTTTTGCTCACAACCAAAGCCTGCAGTGATCCCTGTTGTGCATGAGTTTTACGC
Organism: Dioscorea zingiberensis; assembly: GCA_026586065.1. Taxonomy (NCBI): domain Eukaryota; kingdom Viridiplantae; phylum Streptophyta; class Magnoliopsida; order Dioscoreales; family Dioscoreaceae; genus Dioscorea; species Dioscorea zingiberensis. The sequence continues at coordinate 40,016,388 of CM048822.1, forward strand.
CAATTTGCCAAACTCTACAGAAGTTCATAGTCAAAGTCCACCGTTGCGGCGTCCGCTACATTGCAGCTACTATCAACGCACTGCTAGGTACTCCAGCAGTTCCTAACAAGGAGTATCAGCTGTGGCGTAAGGGGCAGTTAGACATCAACTCCATATTTCATTCTCTGACTACTCCCGAGGCCACGTGGAAGGTAGAGGAGACTTCGTTCGACTGTGGTCTCCTGCGACAGGATGCACGTGTCTGGCTGTAGTTCTTCTTCGCCCAGTTGTTGTTCGACCAATTCACCAGCAGGGTCAATATCGAGAGGCTGTACCTTATTTATGCCATTCTTCATGGCATCAAATTTGGCATTTGGAACTTCATCCATTGGAGCATTCATCAATGCTCAAGCCACAAAACAAAGGGTTTGTGGCACCCCTCTCTAATCACTGCTTTGTGTCAAGTGGCCCAGGTACCATTCGAGCAAGCTGACTTGAGGATGCCTCCAAAGTGCCTCATTGACTCTAGCATTTTGCGCCGGATGGCCCCAGAGCGTGGCGACTCAGCTGGACCTTCGATTGCCGCACCATCTAAGAACATGGACACTGACAAGCCTGATGTCCCCATAGTACCATCACCACCACCACTGTCTACTATAGTCGACGATCATTTTGCCCAGATTATTGACCGCCAGGTTCACCTTGAAGCGATCACCACTTTCGGTACGCATAGCGAGATCACGGCGGTCTCGATCCCGATTTCCCGGCCAGATTCCTGGACCTAACCTACTTCATCCAGGACAGATTCAGGACCTCCAAGCACGCGCCGCACCATGCTACCACATCTTGATTGACCCAGGCCGGGGAACACGCCGAGGGGACTAGGGGTGGACATGGGTCGGGTGGCCCATAGGCTGGCCCGAACCCAACCCGAAAAAAACAGGGCCCCGGCTTAGGAAAATGACCCAAAGGGCAGGGTTGGGTTAAACTAAGCTGGCCCAATTAAATTTCGTGATGGGCTTGGGTTATATAAATTTTGGCCCAGCCTGGCCCGGCCCGAATAAATAATATATATATATATATATATATATATATATATATATATATATATATATATATATATATAATGTTAACATGACAAAAACCCTAGTATTTGTTTTATGGAACCAATAGTGTTTTATTAAGAATGCTGAACTTGTTCTTGATGTAATATTTGTGTAGTACTTATTTGAACCACTTGTGCTATTTATGTTCTATTTGTTTATATAATAGTCTAATATATGTTTTATTTAAATATTTGCATCACTAGTAAAAATAAAAAAAATTATTTTATTTTTGGGTTGGACTAGGTTGGGCCTGGGCCAAACAAAATTCTGATAGGCCGGGTTTGGCCTAATAAAATTTGACCCAAAAGTGGCCCACCTCAAATTAACCCAAACGCATGGGTGATTTTTGTGTCTAGCCTAGCCTGCATCTCGGTCCAACCCATGTATCCCGACTATCGGGGGTGGCCCTTGACTTGGGGAGTGTTTACCATTTTCATCTACTATTATCTTCACCCATCTATGCTTTTTGTCTGAGAATCATCGGGGGCGATGATCTCATTTTTATTGGGGGGAGTGGGTGGATCATCATGTTTTGTGTTTTTGTTTATTGTTGAAAATGTTTGACTGTTGAAAATTTCACCTTGTTTTGTGTTGTGCTTATGAAATTATGTGCGTATTGTTGAAAATTTTTATGCACACAAAACACTCACTCGAACACTGAAGGCATATGACATTGGTAGCATAGGAAGTTGTACGTGTTAAATAGAAGGAATAAATTCGTAATATCACACTTTGCCTATGGATATTCTTTGTGCATTCATAAATGATTTGGTTAGGTGACATATATGTACTAGAGAATAGAAATAGGGTATAGAACTCATGGTGGCCGAGTAGCACTTGAAACTTAGGGAAGCTCAAGGAAAAGGAGGGTACAGGTGAGCTTACACTAAATGAACATTTTCTTACAGTTAGAAGAAAGAAAGACGGATTTTTAAAAAAAGGAGGGTAAGCTTCGTAATAATAAAGATTGCATTAGAAAAATAAAGAAAGCACTATAAGGTGTGAGAAATAGCCTGCCTCAGGAGTAGGGTCGTTGTTGAGTGGATAGTGGTGAAAATCAAGCTATTGAGTTATATGCTTCTAATTCTTTTCCCTCTTGCATATGTGTATTTTTTTGCTCACACTAAGCTTGAACCATTTCATCTACAAAATTCCAAAGCAAAGTGTGATGATTCTTTATGGAAATACTCTTTTTTGACATGTTCAACTTATTATTTGTGATGTTATTGTGCATTGAGTGACACAAGCCCTGGATATCAATCCTAGTCAAATATATTGTTGAATTATTGTTTGCTAGTTGTTGTAGTGTTCATTGCTTGAGGACAAGCAATAATTCAAGTTTGGGGGTGTTATAGCTCTTTGATAAGAGCTATTTTAGTACATGTTTGTTGAGGATTTTAGAGTTGGGAAGAGCATTATTGAATGAATTATATGTGTCTTAGCTCTAAAATACATTACTTGTACATATGTGCTACTTTGTATGCTTTTTACAGTGTTTTACACCTGTTTGTAAAAGATAAATACTAAAACAAGTGAATTATTGATGCAACAGGTCATTTGAGCAGCTCAAGGGACAACATCGCGATGTGGCAACCTAACATCGTGATGTCTCTAAGCGACTGATTGCCAAAACCACCCAGATCAACAGATTGCGATATTCTTTCTCCTGGACATCACGATGGAAGAATCCAGACTAGTAAAAGGAATTAATAATATCGCGATGGCCAATATCTACATCGCAATGTCTTAAACAAGCGGGACGCAGTTTTAATGCGAAAACTCATATCGTGATATTCATCACCGCGATGGTACCTGTAGGGTTTCTCCGAAGACATAGCATCGCGATGTCATTTCTCGACATTGCGATGTCGACTGCGCTGGGTATAAAAACTGTGGAATAGTTAGGGTTTTGGCACTTTTGGTTCTAGTGGCAGCTGCTCACGACTACATTGGGTCCAGAAGGTGATTTCCAGCCCCTTGGAGCTAGAGTGGAGTCATTTATGAGGGGGAACTTCAAGTATCTTGTCTTAATTTCTTAAGAACTCATCTTAGTTCATTATGGATGTTTTAATGCGAGCTTTTATTGCCATTGATGCTTCATTTACAATGGTAGCTTAAACACTTTATCTAGGGTTGTATGGTTGCTATGACTTAATATATTTATTATCTTTGGTTTGCTTTTGTTATCTTGCATGTGGATATGCCTTTCAATCTATTCTCTTTATTCCTCAATTGTTGAGAGGCAATGAATATCTTTAACTCCATGCACTATGAGAGATCTAGGCTTTTGAGTGGAATAGAGGATTAGGGTGGATGGAGTGACACCGATTTGACCTATTTCTAAGAGATCAGGATAGGCAATTTCCGCAAGAGTGACATAGTGTTGTCCTACAAGGTATCTAACGTACCATAGAGATATGGACTTAGTTGCATGATCCTTAGAGATAAGGTCCTATATGTGATGCACCCAGTGTGCTCGCAAGCATATCACTTTATCACATAAACACCCACATCCATGCTCAAGTAAGCATAGCATTCCATGAAGAAAATCATCATAAGTCTAGCAGCCCATACGACCCTAGGTCTTCCATCTTGAGGTTTTACTCCCTTTAACCTTCTGTCATCACAACTCACTTGCAACAAATCATACTCCACCACACTTTACATCCAATCATATTACTAACTCATTCATAAGTAGAAAAAATTATGTCTGTTCCCTTGGGATTTTGACCAGGTACTCACCGGTTATTACGTGAGACCTCATACGTTTGCGTATGGAGGCTTGAGTGCTTGTACTCAAGTTTTCTGGTCAACAGTACCGTGCAGATTTTTAATATTGATGCCTGCATATTGATTGATCCCGGTTCTACACATTCCTATATTGCTACTTCTTTAGCATTGCCTGAGAATATGTATGCTACTAAACTAGCATAACAAATTGATTACTCTTGGAAAGAGCTATATTAGTAGGTGTTTGTTAAGGAATTTAGAGTTGAAACGTGCAATATTCAATGAATACATGTTGTTTTAGCTCTAAAATACATTACTTGTGTATTTGTGCTATCTTGTACGTTTTCATGATGTTTTACACATATTTGTAGTTGATAAATACTAAAACGAGCGAAGTATTTGTGCAACAGGTCACATGAAGCAACACAGAAGAAAACATCGTGATGCCACAACTAGACATCGCGATGTTTAATAGGGACAGAGTGCCAAATCCACCCAGCAAGACAGATCGTGATGTTCTCCTGAACATCGAGATGCAAAAGGAAATAACATCGCGATGTTAAATAGTAGCATCGCGATGTTTAACACGAGCCGAAGGCAGTTTTCAAGTGAAAAGACAAATCACGATGTCCGTAAGAACATCGCGATAGCACATTTCTAGTGTTTCTCAGATGACCAATAACATCACGATGTCGACTGCGCTGGGTATAAATAAGGAGAAATTAGCTAGGGTTTGGCATCTTTGCTTGGTTGCGGTTACACGCGATAGCACTGGTCCTGAGGGCAATTTTCAGCACCTTGGAGTTGGAGATTGTACATTTATGAGGGGGAACTTCTTGTATCTTGTCTTTAATATTTAGAACTCTCTTTTAGTTCATGTATGGATGTTTGTATGGAAGCTTTCATTGCTATTGATGTATCTTTTGAAATGATAGCTTAAACACATTATCTTGGTTTGTATGGATGCTATGACTTGAAACATTTATTATCCTTGGTTTGCTTTTCTATCTGATGTGCTTTTCAATCTCTTTTTTTATTCCTCAATAGTTGAAAGATGATGAGTATCTTTAACTTCTAGCACTATGAGAAATATGGGCTAGTGAGTAGAGTAGAGGATTAGGGTGGACAGAGTGACACCGATTTGTCCTTTAACTGAGAAATCAGTAGAGGCAATTCCATGGTAGTGGTAGAGTGTTGTCCCATAATGTGTCTAATGTACCGATAGAAATATTGACTTTAGATGAATGATCCTTAGAATTAAGGTAAAGTCGGATGCACCCGGAGTCTACACAAGCACAACATTTTATCATTTATAAACCCTCATCCATATTCTTGATAACATAGCATCCCAAGGAGAAAACTCTAACAAGCCTAGTAATCCCATACAACCCTTGATCATCCATTCTGAGAATTCACCTGCTTTGACCCTCGGTTCAACAACAACTCACTTACAACAAATCACAACCTTCAACACCACACAACTAACCTTTTTACTCACTCATTCATAAGTAGGAAAATCTAATCTCCGTTCTCTTGGGATTTTGACCCGGTACTCACCCGTTTATTAGCGACCATGTACGCTTGAGTGCGGAGGCTTGAGTGCTTGTACTCAAGTTTTTCTGTTTAACACCAATGATTGTGGCATCTTCCATAGGTAGTTCAATGATTGTTAAGGTAGTCTATGAGGGATGTGATGTAAAAATAGGCGATAAGAAGTTTATAGCTAATCCGATCCCGATGAGGATCCTAGACTTCGATGTGATCCTAGAGATGGATTGGTTGTTTGTCCACCATGCCAAGGTCGATTGTTATTGGAAGATGGTATATTTCCAGCGTCCGGGAGAGGCAAAGATTTTCTTCTACGGGAGATGAGCCAAGACAGAGGAAGCCTGTTTTGTAAACGTGGTGGAAGCTGAAGCCCCTCAAGCAAAGGTCCAGGATATAGTCAGAAGGCGTCTGAGTATCCCGGCGTATTCCGTGAGTTACACAGGTTACCACCGCACAGAGGCGTGAAGTTTTCCATTGAGTAGGTTCCATGAACAACTCCAATCTACAGATACCATATAAGATAGCGCCAATAGAGTTGAAAGAGTTGAAGGCTCAACGTAATGAGCTACTAGAGAAGGGGTTTATTAGACTTAGTGTCTCCCCCTGGGGTGCACCTATGCTGTTCGTGAATAAGAAAGATGGCTACATGAGGATGTGCGTGGACTACATACAGTTGAATGATGTTACTATCCGGAACCATTATCTATTACAACGCATTGATGATTTATTCGATCAATTATGAGGAGCCGTGTATTCTTCATGATTGATCTGAAGTCGGGCTATCATAGATTACTGGTACGAGAGGAGGATGTGCCGAAGACGTCATTCCGGAACCGATATGGGGATTTAGAGTTTTTAGTAATGCCTTTCGGGTTGACGAATGGACCCAAAGAAATGCCGTTTCATGGAGATGATGAATAGGGTGTTCTCACCCTATTTGGACCAATTTTTGGTAGTCTTCATCGACGATATCCTGATGTATTCTCGGAACGTGGAGGATCACATCAACCATCTTAGGATAGTACTACAAACTCTGAGGGAGCAGCAACTATACGCAAACTCAATAAATTCGAGTTTTGGTTGGAACAAGTCAACTTCTTGGGGCATGTCATCTCAGCAGCAGTAATTTATGTGGACCTCGGGAAGATAGAAGCGATAGTGAACTGGCAAGCCCCAACCACGGTCAGGGAAATTAGAAGTTTCTTGGGTTTAGCCGGTTACTTCAGGCGGTTTGTGGAAGACTTTTCTTCGATCGCGCAACCGATGAAAAAGTTGCTGAGGAAGAACTTAAGGTTCAAGTAGACCGAGGATTGCGAGCAGAGCTTCCAGGAGTTGAAGGATTGATTGGTGTCTGCTCCTATTCTTACTTTACCTACAGCTGGAGTAGGTTTTGAAATCTATAGTGATGCTTCATATCGGGGTTTAGGTGTGTTTTGATGCAAAAGGGCAGAGTTATTGCATATGCATCTGGATAACTCAAAATTCAAGAAGTAAACTATCTTGTGCACGATCTGGAGTTAGCGGCCGAGGTCTTTGCTCTGAAGATATCGAGACACTACCTCTATGGTAAAGCCTGTAAAATCTTCACTGACCATAAGAGCCTAAAGTATTTGATGACCCAAAAGGAGCTTAATATGCTTCAGAGGAGGTGGATGGAATTACTTAAAGGTTACAACTGCACCTTCGAGTATCGCCCTGGGAAGGCGAATGTGGTGGCCGATGCTTTGAGTCAGAAAACTAAGGCGCGATTGGGAACTACCAACCTTGCCAAACTCCATGATTTGAGATCCACTAGAGTGCAACTTTCGGTGGATGAACTAGGGGAGCTACTGGCCAACTTCCATCTTTGATCGACAACAGATTGATGTGACTGGTTGCAAAAATGAAAGGTGGAAGGCGTGCCGACTTCTCCTTATTTTCTGATGGAGCAGTGATGCTGGGTACTCTACTATATGTACCAAATCATGAGGGCCTCAAACTACAAACTATGGAGGAGGCTCACTGTTCGGCTTATGCGATGCATCTAGGGAGTACGAAGATGTATTAAAACACAATGGAGAATTATATTTTGAGGAAGATCAAGAAGCAGATCGCTGATTATGTGGCTAAGTCTCCGATCTATCAGCAGATCAAAGCTAAGCACAATAAGCCACCAGGGTTGCTGGTACCCATGGAGATACCAAAATGGAAAAGGGAACGGATAGCAATGGACTTTGTAATTGGCCTACCTAAAACCAGTCAAGGCAAGGATGCTATTTGGGTCATGATTGATAGAATGACTAAGTCATCCTATTATATTCCAATCAAAACAACATATTCTCGGGACAGATTGGCACGGTCGTATGTAGAACAGATCGTTAGACTGCATGGAGTACCCGTGTCCATTGTATCTGATTGAGATCCATGATTCACCTCTCATTTCTGGAAGAGTTTGCATAAGGCCTTGGGAACGAGACTGAATTTTACCACAGCATACCATCGAAGACAAATGGACAGTTAAAAATACTATTCAAATACTTGAGGATATTCTCTGAGCGTGCATTATGGAACTCCCTGGGATATGGGATGAAAATTTGGAACTGTTGGAGTTTGTGTACAACAGCTACTAGACAAGCATTTGTATACCACCGTATGAAGCACTATACGGCCGAAGATGCAGGACTCGGCTATGTTGGAATGTAGAAGGTGAGTGGAAGATACTTTGCCCAGAACTGGTGCAGGAGACCACAGAGAAGGTGAAGCTGATAAGGGAGCAACTTAGGATGGCTCAAGATAGGCAACGAGGTTATGCTAATAACCGCCGTCGGGACTAAGAGTTCGAGTTGGGAGACAAGGTGTATCTGAAAGTATCCCTCTGGAAAGGCGTATTGAGATTCCACAAGCGTGGGAAGCTTAGCCCATGATATATCGGGCCTTACAAGATTGTGGATAGAGTGGGTGCCATAGCCTATAGACTTGCACTACCAGATTAGCTGTCAAGGATCCTTAATGTATTCCATGTATCGGTTCTACGAAAATGCCTCTCGGAATCAACTCAAGTTCTGACGGGACCGACCATAGAGCTGGCTCAGGATCTGACTTATGTAGAAGGACCGGTATGTATCCTAGAGAGGAGAGAGCAAGCATTGAGGAACAAAGTAATATCTCTGGTAAAGGTATTATGGAGCCATCATCAAGTGGAGGAGGCCACTTGGGAAAAGGAGGATCATATGAGGGCGGAGTACCTCATCTGTTTTAAATATCTATGTATGGGATTTCGGGGACTAAATTTCTTAAGGGTGGGAAAATTATAACATCCTTAATTTTCTAAATAAATAAATAAATAAATAAATAAATTCTCAAAAATTAATGAGATTAATTAGCACAAAAAATTAATTAATTATATTAAACCCCAATTAGATGAAAATCAGGAACTTGTGGACTTAGAATTCATTCTTGTAACTAATGGGCAAGGTCATTTTCATATAGAATAGTTTGAGGTGGACAGATAGTGTAACCCCCATTAGTTAATTAGGAAACTTACTAAGTGTTAATTAATCAAGATTAATTAAGTGGAAGATACTGGACAAAAGTTAAGAGTCCCTGTAAATTAGGCCTGGGTAGGTCAAAAGCCAGGAATATCGAATCTGGTCTGGTGTGTGGATGAAAAACATGATGTTACAATACGACCATGCCCCTGGAATCATTGATCTGGGATTTCCGGATCTGGGTCAATGAATTATTGAAAAGATAACATTAATTATGTAAAATCTGAGGATTTTAGGGAATAAAATTTTCTTTTATCATTTGGTGAATAAAGGGAAGCCCCAATGTGGAAATTGTTTGAACTTTTGTTTCTATGTACTCCTTAAGCAATTAGTTGCTTAATAAAGGATTTTCGATTTTAACATTCATAGTTCCCCATGATTTGCAATTAGTAAAGATTTAATTGGAAAAGGGAGATTTAAAAGGTTAATGCCCTAGTTAGAGTTCATAGGGACTGCTAGGGATCTAATGATAATTTTAGAAAAATCTGAGGACTTAGAGGGACATTTCCTTTCTCTCTAAGGGAAGGACTTACATGTAAAATGCTAGAAAAGTGGGAACCTATGGGTAAATGTACAGAAATACTCATGCAGTAAATATTATTAAAAATGACCTATGGTTAAGATTATAGGATCTGGAAGTGTGTTGATCACGAGGCACTAATCCAACCGATCTTTTTGTTCGTTGAAAAATGGTGCGGGTGTTCCTACGGTAAGGGCGAATCTAAGCCACTCATCCACAACAGTGTTTTAAGTTCTAGGTAGATGTTTAATCACAGCCGTTCAGTCAGTTCCATCAAATAGAAACAATCCATGCCGCTTATCAAAAGCTTTTCGTTTAAGTTCAAGGAGAATGAATCAAATCCAACCGGTCGTCGTTCAACGATCTCCGGCATTCATCTGGATGAATTATAAACCCAAGGCACGATGAGGAACTATCGTCGTTAGATTCGATACAATGGAAACCCATCGTACGATGGGGGTGTGCTGATCCCGGGGCATGCGAAGACCTTCTTCGTCAGCAAGCTAGGCGCCGCCGCAAGCCTCCTTCTCCACGCCATGATCATCGCAATCAACAAGATGACGATCTCGTCAACCGATTTAGAATCGGGTTGGATCTATTTGGTCCATGTGAGCTGATTTAAAGGTGGCTAGTTGGTTAGGCTTAGTCAACTGAAATGGGACTAAGGAGTTTGGCTTGGTCAATTTTGGCTGACTGGACTTGATCATTTTGGCTAGAAGGTTAGGTCTAGCAAATTGTTATTGAATCAGTATCAATAAAAAGGAAAACAAATAAAAAAAATAGTGGAAGAAGGGATTTGAAACCAAGACCTCATGCTTAACATATTGGGCCCTAACCACCAGGGCGTTGTTGCCTTTTTGGTTGAGTGAATCAGATTTTATTAAGTTAAGGCTTGTCTAACCCAAATAAAGAAATAAAAGGAAAGATGGTGGGAGAGGGGATTAGAAACCAAAATCTCTCAAAACTTAGTAGTGGGTATTGGCCACCAGGCCATCTCAGTTCACTTGAACAGATTGATAGATCTAATTACTTAAGGAAAACTATGCTAGACCTAGCCATGAAATAAAAGTGAAATGGTATGGGATATAAGGGAAGGCCCACAAGTTAGACTTGGGCTTGACTATGGCGTCATGCATGTTCAACTAGAAATTTTAAGATGTTGCCGACACTGATATAGGTTTTGCTATCAGGTTGCGACATAGAGACGTGGCAGGCGGGATTTTCGCAGAGTAATACCGGTCGACATTGTTGAGGTAAGTACACTTGCCTAGTTCCCACCCAGTTTAGGCTTATTGACTTTGAATTCTTGATCTTGCTTCAATGTGTTGATGGCCTCGTGGTTATTGAGTATTATTGTTTTTCCTTTGCATATTAGCTTGAGGTTACCATTCTTTGTATATTGTTGCTTGGATTCGCATACAAGAATCTGTTAACCAGCTTTGTTGAATTCACATATTAAAGTACGCTTGTTGATTTGCTAGCTTTTGTTGAATATGTTTGTGATCGTTGAACATGCTTTCCCATTGATTGGTACGTGGCAGTGGAAACACGTAAGCCTATACTCTATCCGGGTATGTGTGTGTCAGTTGTTCTTGTTGCTGAATATGCCTTCCCGTTGATTGGCACATGGCCGTGGAAACACGTGAGCCGGTGCTCTGTCCGGGTTGGTTTTCCAGCTCTTCTTGTATATGGATTCTCCCGCTCAGTACAGATTGTGAGGGGGATGACACTCTAGACATCCTGTAGTTCTACCAGGGGGAGGAAACTCTGGATGTCCACCGCCGCTGGATGATACGCTGCGGGTATGCACGTGCATGGAGGAGCACTACCGGACTCAGGGTCTGGATGTGATTAAGATCGGCCGAGGTCGATGACTGCTCGGGAGATGACTTGATTGTTCTTTTTAATTGATTGAACTCTTTGTTGTGTGCTTGTGCTCATTGGATAGTGATCCTCGTGTGTTTGGTACTTAGTCTAGTTTTTATTGTGTTTGTTTTGTGTTGGATCACTGTTTCACGATTATTTCTCTTGACCTCATTGCATTCCTTGCGGGGGTACTTACTGAGCTTTCTATTCGAAAGCTCATTCCAATTGCTTCCTCTTTTGTTCCAGGTCTCTAGGAGTAGGTGACTCGAGTTAAGGAGCTACGCGATAGATCGGGATATCCTATTAGATGTTCGAGGACCTCAAATTTTCTTGTGTGTGAATTTATTTTGTAAGACCCTTATAGGGCCATTACCTTGTAGGGTGTCAAATTATGTTTTAAATTCAAAGAAGAAGACTACAATTATTGTTGATATTAATGAATTTTTATCTATTCCGCACCATTTAGGCCTTGTATTTGAGTGAGGTACTCTACTTGGGTACGTCTGCTTCCTGCAGACATCGCGTGCACGAGGCCCTGGAATCCGGGTTGGGGCGTGATAGATTAATATGGTATTAGAGAAAACACAGATAACAAACACACTAGTTGCCCTAGTAACTTAGTCAAATAGGATTGATTGAGTGTCATGATTGGTGGACTAGATTAGTCTTGGATTTGACTGATAGTGTTGTTTGCTGACAGAGAACCGATTATGTCTGACCTGGAGAGCTCGAAAGACAGAGGTAGACATGGATAGTTCAGAGGAGATAGATGTGGATATGGAGAGCTCGGAATAGATAAAGGAAGGTATAGAAGAGGATAAGGTAATCCAGGAAGACTCGGAGGAAGAACACAATTCTGAGTCAAAACAGGACATAGTCATATATGACATGGCAGAAAGACTTGTGCCTTTCCTATCTGATCGGATGATAGGACTGATACAGAGAGTGGCATGGTACAAGCAGAGGATAACACGTCAAATCGTAGAGGAAGGACGTGCGACGGAGAAGATACTATGATCAAGCATTAGAGTATGGAAATTTCCTAAATATTCCGGATGTTTCAACTTCTCACCTACAAGGGGACTATTGCCCAGGGGAAAAGTATGGGTCATGTGCGGTCGTTGTCGCAACCCGCCTTTGATCCGCATATGGCTAGCGAAAATGGGCGTGTCGCCTCTCAGAGTGGCTCTGATACAGAGTTATGTATCGAAAATATTAAGAGACGTATAGCCCAAGGAACTAACATTAGTTTTGAAATAAATAATGTAGTAGTTTTACGAACTATTTAAGTTGTAAAAACTACATTGGTCACTTTAGACATTTGCTATGAATAATAAGATTTTGTTTGCCTATCACCTGTATGAGTCTTAGTTTCGAAACTAACCTTACTAGTTGGTTGGTAGTTAAAATGATGCGAGGACGAGGCGTATGTGGACGGCCACGTCGTGTGGAGATACCCCAGCCTTCGGTAGAGGAGGTATCCAAGCCACATGTGGATGAGGTTCCCCCACCACCAATTGATATAGAGTTTGAGCAGGAGTTGCCTGCTCAATCAGGAACTGCAGGGCTACAGGTAGCGGGCCTAGACTTAAAGAGGGAGGCACCCTCCATAACTATGATCGAACTAATGAGAGAAATGATGGGATACATCCAAGAACAGAGGCAACAACAACAGGCACTACCTACACCACCGCCTCCATCTGCCGCGCCTAATAGAAGTCTGATAGAGGAGATTAAGAGGCCCCTCTCCGCCTCTTTTTGATGGTGGTATTGTCGCTCAAGAGGCCGAGATGTGGATCCATGAGTTAGAGAAGACTTTCTATATGTATCAGACCGAGGATCCGAATAGAGTTAGGACGACAACCTACCTGATGCAGGGCAACGATGAAGATTGGTACCTTGGGGAGGTACGAATTAGGAAGGGGGTGCCCTTCGAGACTTGGGAGGGGTTCAAGAAGGCCTTCTTTGCGAAATATTTTTCTCGAGGAAGGTTTCTTCTAATGGCACAGCAGTTTACTAATCTCATTTAGGGAGAGTTGATATTCAAGCAATATGAGATTGAATTCGACAAACTGGCTCGTTTTCTACCGGACATGGTTCCCATGGAGGAGAGCAAAGTTCGCAAGTTTGAGATCGATCTGCGGCCATCTTTGAAGGAAATAGTAGAAGGGCATATGTGCTCTAGCTAAGCAAAAGTGGTGGCCAGAGCCAAGTACATTGACGCATCAAGCCAGAGAAACTCTCAAGGACCATCCCAGAAAGATACGAAGCAGGATCAGGGGCAAGGCAAACGGCCAGGGAAAGTCTTTTGTAAAGAGTTCTAGGAAATCAAGATCTGAGGGCAAATATCAACCCTATAGCAAGCCTTCAGAATTGTCAGCTGCATCTGAGGAGGGGGATCACTGAAATGTTTTATGTGCGGAGGACAGTACAAACAGGCTGAGTGTCAGTGCGTTACCGGAGCTTGTTTTGTATGCGGCAGCTTAGAACATCGCATAGCACAGTGTCCCCACCAGATTGAGCATGGGGCTAAGCAAGGAACTCAGGGTCCCCAGCAGTCTTTTGGTGCTTCAAGACAGTCGGTTGCACCGGAGCAGGGAAAGTATGATGGGGACAAGGAAGGGAAGGCGACAGGGACAAGTCAGTCACTTCCTCCAATCAAAGACCAACGACTCATGGACGAGTCTACCATCTCACTACCGAAGAAGTGCAAGCATTGCCCGAAAATGTCGAAGATGCTGGTTTAGTTGCTGAGGACCAATAATAAATTTCGAGTACGAAATTTTTCTAAGAGAGGAGGATTGTAAAATCTGAGGATTTTAGGGAATAAATTTTTCCTTTATCATTTGGTGAATAAAGGGAAGCCCCAATGTGGAAATTGTTTGAGCTTTTGTTTCTATGTACTCCTTAACCAATTAGTTGATTAATAAAGGATTTTTTATTTAGACATTCATAATTCCCCATGTTTTGCAATTAGTAAAGATTTAATTGGAAAAGGGAGATTTAAAAAGGTTAATGCCCTAGTTAGAGTTCATAGGGACTGCCAGGGATCTAATGGTAATTTTAGAAAAATCTGAAGGCTTAGAGGGAAATTGCCTTTCTTTCTGAGGGAAGGACTTGCATGTAAAATGCTAGAAAAGGGGGGACCTATAGGTAAATGTACGGAAATACTCATGCAGTCAATATTATTCAAAACGATCTACGACTGAGATTACAGGATTTGGAAGTGTGTTTATCACGAGGCACTAATCCAACCGTTCTTTTTGTTCGTTGAAACAATGGTGCGGGTGTTCGTATGGTGAGGGCGAATCTAAGCCACTCATCCACAACGGTGTTTTAAGTTCTAGGTAGAATGTTTAATCACAAAATTGCTCACCGCCCATCAGATAGAATCAATCCAAGCCGCTTATCAAAAGCTTTTCGTTTAAGTTCGAGGTGAGTGAATCAGATCCAACCGCTCGTCACTCAATGATGTCAGCCATTCATCTGGATGAATCACGAACCCGAGGCACGATGAGGAACTATCATCGTTCGATTCCATGCAATAGAAACCCACTGTACGATAGGGGTGTGCTGATCCCGAGGCACGCGAAGAACTTCTTCGTCAGCGAACCAGGCGCTGCCATGAGCCTCCTCCTCCATGCCATGATCATCGCGCCGGCCAAATATGGAATGCTGAAATTTTACCGCAATCAACGAGATGGCGATCTCGTCCGGCTCCTACCCGCGAGCTATATAGAAAGCCAGCCAAGACCGCAAACCCTAGCGCCGTTACTGAAACCAAGGGACAAAGAGGTAGTGGCACTGGTCTGCACGATCCACTAGGAGTCAGACCTGATCGCTGAAGAACTAGGTATTGCTACTGCCAACCAGGCGAGGGCATTAACCGCGCAGAGGAGCAGTGCTAAACCTGGGGAGGCGCAGCAAGCTTTGGATGACTTCAGCGGCCGAAAACCTCTCCTCGCGAGCGTCGAGAGCCACTGTGAACCAGGTGAGCATCCTCTTTTCTTCTCCTTTTCGTTTTTTGATGATCACCATGCTTGCATATTAGAGGGTAGTTGTGGGATGGAGCCCGGTGTGATTGAGAGGCAAGACTTGGGAGTTCGTCGGAGAGCGCTCAACTGAGATGGAACTTACGGTGCTCAAGCACCCTTCTGACGGCAAGGATCTCAAAATAGGAATGGGAGGTCGTTCGCCTGCGCGTTGCCGGAGACCTCCGTGCTGGGCCTGCCTCTCCGCTCCGACGGGGTGCACCTGAGAGAGAGAGAGTGAGAAAGAGAGAGATGATTTAGTTAGCTATGAATAAAGAATAATTACTTTAATTAGTTGTAGTTAGTTAACTGGTACAGGTTGATCAAGTTGATAATTAGGATTAGGATTGTGGTTGAGTTCAACCAAAAAGAAAAGACCCAAGGGATCAATGTGGGACTGGTAGTTAGGCTTAATCAAATTGCAAAGAGCCTTGGTTCAACCTAGTTAGAATCTGGTTGGGTCTAGTTGGTCCATGTGAGCTGATTTAAAGGTGGTTAGTTGGTTAGGCATAGTCATTTGAAATGGGACTAAGGAGTTTGGCTTGGTCAATTTTGGCTGATTGGACTCGATCATTTTGGCTAGAAGGTTAGGTCTAGCCAATTGTTGTTGAATCAGGTTAATAAAAAGGAAAACAAATAAAAAAAATGGTGGAAGAAGGATTTTATACAAACACCTAATGCTATAGGGCCCTAACCACCAGGGCCCTGTTGCCTTTTTGGTTGAATGAATCAGATTTTATTAGTTTAAGGCTTGTCTAGCCCAAATAAAGAAATAAGAGGAAAGATGGTGGGAGAGGGGATTAGAAACCAAAATCTCTCAAAACTTAGTAGTGGGCCTTGGCCACCAGGCTATCTCAGTTCACTTGAATAGATTGATAGATCTATTTACTTAAGGGAAACTACGCTAGACCTAGCCAAGAAATAAAAGGGAAATGGTATGGGATACAAGGGAAGGCCCACAAGTAAGACTTGGGCCTAACTAGGGCATCATGCATGTTCAACTAGAAATTTAAAGATATTGCGGACACTGATATTGGTTTTACTATCAGGTTGCGACATAGAGACGTGGTAGGAGGGATTTTCGCTGAGTAATCCCCGTCGATATTGTTGAGGTAAGTACCTTGCCTAGTTCCCACCCAGCTTTGGGCTTATTGACTTTGAATTCTTGATCTTGCTTCAATGTGTTGATTGGCCTCGTGATTATTGAGTATTATTGTTTTTCCTTCTTTGCATATTAGCTTGAGGTTACCTTGCATTGTATATTGTTGCTTGGATTCGCATAAACGAATTTGTTAACCTGCTTTATTGAATTCCCATGTTAAAATACGCTTGTTGATGTGCTAGCTTTGTTGAATATGTTTGTAATCGCTGAATATGCTTTCCTATTGATCGATACGTGGCCGTAGAAACACGTCAGCTTATACTCCGTCCAGGTGTGTGTGTGTCGACTGTTCTTGTTGTTGAATATGCCTTCACGTTGATTGGCACATGTCCGTCGAAACACGTGAGCCATTGCTCCTTTCGGCTTGGTGTTCCAGCTCTTCTTGTATTGTGGATTCTCCCGCTCAGTGCAGATTGTGATGTGGGTGTCCATGTGGAGGACACTTTGGACGTCCCATGGTCTTACCAGGGGGAGGAAACTCTGGATATCCACCCAACGGTCGGATAGGATGATCACTAGCCTTGTACGTACATGTAGGAGTACTACCGGACTCAAGGGTCTGGATGTGATTAAGATCGGCTGAGGTCGATGACTGCTCGGGAGATGACTTGATTGTTCTTTTAATTGATTGAACTCCTTGTTGTGTGCTTGTGCTCATTGGATAGTGATCCTCTTGTGTTTGGGACTTAGTCTTGTTTTTATTGTGTTTGCTTTCTGTTGGATCACTATTTCACGATTGTTTCTCTTGACCTCATTGCATTCCTTGCGGGGGTACTTACTGAGCTTTTCATTCAAAAGCTCATTCCAATTGCTTCCACTTTTGTTTCAGGTCTTGAGGAGTAGGTGACTCGAGTTAAGGAGTTGCGCGAGGGATCGGGATATCCTATTAGAGGTTTGAGGGACGCCGATTTTCTTCTCCATGGTGAGTTTATTTTGTAGGACCCTTATAGGTCCATTACCTTGTAGGGTGTCAAATTATGTTTTAAATTCCGCAGTAAGACTCTGAATTATTGTTGACATTAATGAATTTTGTTATCTGTTCTTGCACCATTTAGGCCTTGTATCTGAGTGAGGTACGCCTCTACCTGGTTACAGCCGGTCTGTGCACGTGCGTGAGGCCCTGGAATCCGGGTTGGGCTTGACAAACGGGTTGGGGCTTGACAAATTAAATTTGATATGACATAAAGCTAAATGATAAGTTTAAATAATTAAAGTATAGTCATGATTAAATTTTTACATCTGTCAAAAGCCAAGGGATAAGATAATTTATTAAAATAGCTTTATTAACTTATATGTATATATATGAGTTAGGGTTTCCTAAATTGGGAAATAAAATTCAGAGATAAGGATTGTGCCCCTCTCCCCTTCTCCTTCGATAGTTCACAGCCTGCCCTAAGCGCCCCATTCATCCCGCGCCTCCCGCTCGCCTCAAGACCTACCGGGAGCCGCACACCGGCAGGCCCTACGGTCATGACCCATGCACCAACGACGCCACGCCCTCCCTTGTCCCCGCGATGCGCTGACGACGCCCCAAAGGCTACTCAAGGTAGTTTGTGCACTTCCTCGCGCCACTTCCGGCCCAAATTTCCACCCCTCAAGGTTCCTGCCTGCGCCTTCTATCTAGCCTGCCCATCTTCTTCTCCTATTCGGCGGACTGAATGCCGGCGAGATTTGAGCGACGACAAACCAGATCCGACGAGAAACCCTCCTTTATTAGCGAACTTGCTTCAAGCCTCCAAACAATCATAGTTAGAGTCCCTAATTTTAATTTAGGGTTATGAATGGATTTGGGGAGTTGAATCTGTCAATGGGTTAGATAGATTCATTAAATATCTAGAGGCTCCAAACAGAGGAATAAGATGAGATTTGAACTTTATGTGATTTAATATGTTTGTATGGTTTAGATTGATGTAATTATGAATGGTTGTATAATTTTTGGGGCCCTATAAATAAGGGAGGTGCTGCCGAATTTTCATGAAAATTCTAAGTATTTATGTCCTATTAATTCCATGTTAGCATGCTTAATTGTTACATGGCTTAGATTGATTTAATGGGGCTAATTATTCATGTTAAGAGGCATGTTAGGATGTTATAAGCATGAGTTAAGATTAATCGGGCATGACTTTGTTTGTATCTAAAAAAATGTAAATATAAAAAAAATATATACATTGAAAATAACATGTGCTAATGTTTGAAAGGGGCCAATAATGAAATATGATGATTATAAATTCAAATGAAATATTTTGAAATAATTTGAAATTAAAATATTTTAATTTCAAATAAAAAAAAAATATAAATCCGGTCATTTCCCGAGGCAAGCTAAGGACACAAATTCCAAGATAACTCGAGATCCACGAATCCTTAGGCAATCTCAAATTCTAAGATGCTCGAGAATACAAATCCCTAGGCAATCTCAAGATAACATGAAAATACAAATCTCAAAGCAATATAAAGAAATGCAAATCCTAAAATAATCCACTGGCAAAGATCCTGATGCTAATCAAAGCCAATCCAAGAGAACAAATCCAGAGGCAAATCCAAGATAATCCAAAGGAACAAATCCCGTGGCAATATGGGAAAATATAAATATAATTTCCAAAAAAAAATAAAAAAATCAATCGAATCAAATCAAATCCAATTAGAATTTGGATATAAAAAAAATAATATCAATCAAATTAAAATTTAAGATCAAAATCAATTTTGATCTTATTGGTCAATATATATTTCAAATCAAGAAAGGAAAAAAATCAATCAATCAATCAATTCAAAATTAAAAAACAAAATCAAATCAAATTTGAATATTCTTGGAAGAATAAGAAAATGAAAGAAAAAAAAAATCAAATGAGTGATTGATTTTGAATATTCTTGGAAAAATTTAAAAAAAAAAAGGAAAGGAAAAAATCAGAGGGATTGATTATATAGGGGAGGAATGGGGAGTAGAAAGGGAGAGCTGCCCAAGATAAAAAAAAATGAAGCTCTTCTCTCCATGTTCTCCTCTTTGTCATCTTAAGACACGAGCGGATTAATCTCGTTCAAATAATGCATTAAGCCCTGGCGCTCTCGATGGCTTTAGAAGGATACTTGAGTCCCGGTCAAATCGATCAGTATCGGAAGAGGAGCACCACCCCAAGGTATGACGGTGCTGCTGTTGTCATCACCAAGCCACTACATTGCCACCAAAGAGGAGCACCGCCCCAAAGTGCGGTGGTGCTGGTGACTGTCTTCCTCGCAACCGAGAATAAGATCCCGCTGTCAAGGAGAAGAGTACTGAAAATGCCTCCCTTCGATTGGGTATAAAACATTCAAGAAAAGCAAAGCAAGATGTTGAAGATACTGTAATGTTGCTTTGTTGTGATGTTGAAAAAGAAATGAAGAAGAAGATGAAGAAGGTCACTGTCGCCAACGATGTTCATAAACAACAAACACCTTGGTCAACAAGATGTTGATGTCAATCATATGTTTGCAAGAATACGAAAATGAGGATCATAAACAATGGTCCCCACTATTAGCAAGATATTTCAAAGTTCTATACATGGTGGGAGGAATCATTAATGCTAACTAATTGTTTGTGAGAATGTCTGAAAGAGTTTCACAAGTTCATAGTTGAATAGATACAAGATGTTTAATGTTATCAGGAAAGATGCAGTTCACTTCTCGGGACCTTTGGGCCTTTCAAGCAATCTGTGAAGGGAGAAAAGGAAAGCCTTGATAAGATATTAAAACTATGAAGAAGAATTCTCTCTTGTTGTTCCTTGAAACTACATAATGGAGGAGTTTAGATCAATGACCTGTCAAAATAAAGTTTGGGTTAATTTGTGTTCCAAATGGGGTTACCTATGCAATCTAACAGATAGCTTTCATTGCCAGCCTTGCAAAATTGAGACATGCCTATCATTGTTGAAATCAAATGATTTCATGCATGTATACACCAGCATTGCAAGTGACAGACAATGATGTACCGCTAATAGCAAGGTATTCATGAGTTGTTGTTGATGTGTAGAGAACTCCATGTATGTAATGTGTGACAAGCTTTTGAACCCAACTTTATGAGGAGAACTTTTGTAGAAAAGATTTAGAAAAGTTGCATGGTTGTAAATTGTAACGAGAATGTGTTCCAACGGTTATGCCAAATTTTCACTTGTGTGAAATGCTTATCACCTATTTGATAAAATGTTTCAAAGTAGTATTATAAGAATGATGGTGTCTAACTTTGCAGACGATAAAATGAACATTGATAAAAAGGAGGAGGCTCCATGAAGATTGATTTTGGGGTCATCCTTGATGCAATCTCATTGGGTGCTGTTGTTACTTCAAAACAACATGAGTACATTTTATTGGGCAATCCCTGCAAATGTAAAGTGTATTTGTTCATTAATAAAAGTGAAGTTTGGTTAGAGAATATTTCATATGAATAAAAAATATTTCATTCCAATAATTCTGTTAGCAAACATGGTGATGAGTATGCCTCAAAGTCAACATCAACATGAATCACATATCCAGAGCTTGCCAACTTGTTGCCAACTCCAACATCATGTAATTTCTTATATATATGACAAGAAGAATGGTTATGGATTCCATGCAAATATACTTATATATTAATAATAAAAAAAAAGAGAGAAGTCATGCAAAACAAAAAAAGAGAACTAGGCCCCACTCTATAAAAAAAATGATTTAATCGGTTTAAAAGAAAAAAAAAATTAATTAATGGGCACCTTATGGCTAAAATGCAATTAAAAAAAAAGAGAAATTTGAACTCGTATACCTATGCCTGTACGTGTGCACGTATCTTGAGGCAACGGTAGAGCACTCACTTTGAGGCGGCCGATAAAACGCCAATGTCAAAGTGGCACGTAACTCTGGACAATAGTGGAGCACTCACTTCGAGGCGGTCGATAAATCCAAATCTCAAAGTAGCACGTATCTTGAGGCAATGTTGGAGTACTCACCTCGAGGTAGCCGATGAAATCCAAATATCAAAGTCGCTCGTATCTCGAGGCGATAGTGGAACACGCATCTCTAGGCGGCTGATAAAATCCAAATCCCAAATTGGTACACATCTTAGTGCGATGATGGAACACACATCTTGAAGCGACTAATAAATAAAAATTTCAAAGTGACACAAATCTTATGGCGGCGGCAAAGTAGGCATCTTGAGGCAACCAAACCGTCACAAATACTAGGATAGCACAGCGTACATCCCAAGGCGGAAGGTGGCATCATAAGTATATAAATAAATAAAATATATACACATACATATATATATATATATATATATATATATATATATATATATATATATATATCTGTGTGTGTGTGTGTGTGTGTGTGTGTGTAATAAATTATTTTTCTGCAATAAATGAATCATTTTTCATTGCCTTTACTTGTACATTTACCCTTAATCGGAGGTTCCCAAGACTTTGTATGGAGTAATTAATAATAGAGGTTTGCCTCTATTAGGAATGGAAGAACCTACAATATTTAAAAATAAATAAATAAAATAATCATTTGTGATTCGATGTGTCGCCTGGTGTCTCTTCATAGACATGATGCCATGCGGGTATTTTAGATCTTACAGACTTACATTTATCATATTTCAAAATGATAAAACTAAAAGTATGAAAATATGAATCTCGTATTTATCTAGTTGTTATTGTAAATTTTAGGTAAGGGTAAAGGTCCCGCAGGAGCATCAACAAGACCAAGCCAGACCTAGGAATTTTCAAAGGACTTCAAGTAAGTGGACATCCCTGTATATTTTGTTTTATGCATGTATTTATCATAACTCGATTTATTCATGCTTTAAATGAGGTTTATCGATTTGTACCGATGGATTTTATCGCTATTTTAGTATAGTGATTTCATGCTTGCTTAATTGCTTAAAATTGAAAGAGCATGAGTAATGGTAAAGTGAAACCTTAATTGGTATAAATTGATTATTATATGTATCATAGGCCGCAACTTAGTTAGATATGTATGAGGGATCCAGCAGGGCTCAGAATAGAGCCCAAAAATAAAGTAGACGATACCGGGTTAAGAAAAGGACTTTGTTTTCAATCATTTTTCTTAAAAAAAAATTGTTTGCAAAATCTTTATTTCTATAAAACCCATTTCTGACTCTTGTGAGAGCCCGTATCGAATACGAGATGCATACTTGACATACACATATAGAAGTATACCGCTGGTCGTCAGGTACCGGGCTCATGTAGATGTATACCGTCGTTCCCAGACCTCAGGATCATGTAGATGTATACCTCTGTTTTTTTATGGTAGTTGGAGTCCTTCACGAGACAATCGAACTAGGGGTGCATGTTTGAAGATACGAGGCCATTGCATATACCTGATTATAATATGCTTGTGGTGATATGAGATTGCATATGTGCTTTCTTCGGATTTATGATTTTCTTGGCATGCTTATCATGATTTAAGATAAATATACAGACCCTCATAATTGAGATTTGAATATGTACATGTACTGTTATATTAGTACGGTTTTCTATCAAGAGACATATATGTATAATACCTGGCAGATTTGTTTATACTCACTGAGCCTAAATAGCTCAGCCATTTCGGTTATTGTTTTACATATTGCAGGACCTAGATAGGGATCAGGGTAGTTGCTCGTGACCCGAGTGAAGATCGAAGTCTAGCTGACTCTTGCATACCATGTCTTTATTTTGAGTCTTGTTGTGTTGTATCTGACACTATGTTTTAATTGCCTCTATTATTTTGGGCCGTTGATGGCCAAGACTTATTATGTTGTACTCTTTATGACTTTGGTTTGGATATGACTCCCGGTGTGTAACCGGTTATGTTTATGTCATATTGATTTTATTTGTGTACTTCATTACTATTAGGTTTTAAATTTTATAGCCTTAGACACATGATACGCTCCTGACCTGGCTGGTGTGACATCTATCTCAGTAAAGAGATGGGTGTTACATGCTTAGTCCTCGTGCCAGGCAAGTGTGATGTTTGGGCCTACAAATAGTACCCTAATCCCGGTGTCCATGGCCTAGTGCCGAAGGAGCTCTGCGACAACCCTTCTCAGGTGGATGGGGAATCTGTCGGCCACGCTCTGCAAGTATAAGAAGTTCTTTGGCAGACGATGCCTGTGCTCAGTCCTCGCCCTGTAATCGAATGGCTGAGCGTCATGTGTATGTATATGAGGGTTGGGGACCGGAGGATAGATGCCTTCTACCGTCGGGAGTCGTAATGTGGGTCTATGTTGATCTTCCTCCAAGCGGACTCTTATATCTCCTCCACTAGTCTATCGATCCTGAGTGCACGGTACTCAGGTGTGGTGATGATCCGACGTCATATAGTCCTGCAAATGGCCCGTAAGTCTTAGTAGCTCATTTATAACATAGTTCCGCCTAACTGGAACTCGATCTGATCAGGTCGGTCCCATGAGATGAAGCCCTGGCAGGGGTGAAGTTGGCCAGTACCTCCGGGGTCAGCTCCTTGTATGTCGTCTCTTTGATAGACATGAGGCGGCCCAGCTTCCCACCTCCATGTATCTTGTCATGTATGTGGCAAGGCCCACCTCCTCTAGATCGTCTCAATCGATGTGTCAGGCCTTGCCAAACCAGAGCTGTTTGAGTATGTAGTGCCTCCCCGCGTGCATAGGCACAGTGAATGCAGGCTCCAGGTGTGGTTCAGAGCTGATCTCTCCTCTCTTCCACTTCATATTGGGCCTTGGGGTGACGATCTTGCATCGAGGCATGGTGGATCCCTTTAGAAGCTCGCTGGTGGTGTAGGTGGACGCATGTGCTGCACGGAAGCAAGGCCGTGTTTTAAGGAGAAGTGTAGGTGATGGTTGGCCGCGGTAGTTCAGCAAGAAAAGAGGTTGCAGCGGTCTCAAAGTGGCCGGTAAGGTCTTCTGTCGTGGAAGGCATACGCCGGGCGAGGATCTGTAGTGGAGGGGAACGTGGTGTGGCAGTGTGGGGTTTTTACTATTGACCTAATTTGTGCTGGTTCATCTTTGCTCGAACACGCTGCTTAAGCACACTCTCGATTGATAAGCACAGCCGTGCTTATGACAAGCGCGGTCGTGTTCTTTTTGGTTTTGGCTTCCCGAGAAGTGCACGGCCTTTAACATGGCTATGCTCGTCCCCATGTTTTAGAGCATGCCCATGCTTCTTGGAAGCACAAATGTGTTCTTTTGTTCTGGTTTGCCTATCAGATTCTCGAGAGATGCACGACCTTGAGCACGGCCATGCTTAGGGCTGTGCAACTCTCTGTTGCCACTTTCTTTGATCAGATCTGTCCTGTCATCCATTTTTTTAATGATAGTGTCTCCATGTACAAGAATTATTCGGTAAAAAAAAACACATAATCGACGAACATCATCAAATTAATGAAATTCACCACTAATATATATTTAACTAAAATCCTAAACTAACATAAAAAGGCTAAAATCTAACTAACCGAAGTCCTTGTTTTACGTCACTAACTTGGCGTACCTTGACGCTCAAGAAGGTTCATAGAATCCAGTCTCCCCGACTTCCTCGCCTTGCTCGTTGTGTCTTGCAATTTGTTCACTCATAAAAAATATAAATTCATAATCAAAAAAGTTGTTGTTGAATGGTATTGAATTGTTTGTTGCAGGTACAGGGGATGGACTCCTTTTGTTCTTCAAATTTCTCCACCACAATCTCCTTCTCTGTTTACGTGTCAATAGTAGGGTTTGCTTATGATCCTTTATTCCCTTAATCAGTTCTTCCTAGGGTTGGTCGTCCTCTAATAGGTTCTCTACCTGTTCCTTTACCAACTCATCCTGCACATGGTCAGAAACACAGTCATCAATAAGATTAATGGAATAGAAACAGTCGTCAAGCTCCATGGGATGCCGCATCACGTCCTTGAGGTTAAAAACTATTGTTTCTTCTCCAACTCTCAGGGTCATCCGCTTGTCCTTGATGTCGAGTAGAACATGTGCAGTCTTTAGGAACGGTTTTCTAAAGATGAGTGGCACCTTTATTTAATCATCCAGGTCCAAGATGTAGAAGTCCACCGGGAATATGAATTTATCTATCTTCACTAATATGTCTTCAATAATCCCTCGGGGGTGCCGGATGGATCTATCAGCCATTTAAAGTTTAATGTTGTGGGTTTCAGCTCTCTTATCCCCCTACCTTTTGGAGTATCTTATAAGGCATGAGGTTGATACTTACTCCAATATTTGCCAAGGCCTTTTCTTCTATAAGTCCTTCAATGGTGCAGGGAATTATGTAACTTCCTGGGTCCTTTTCCTTTTTCAGGAGGCTATTGGTAAGGATCGCTGAGCATTGTTCGTTCAGTATTGCAGTAGACACTTCCTCTAGCTTCGTTTTGTTGGTGAGCAACTCTTTTTAAAAATTGGCATATCGCAGCATTTGAGAAAACGCTTCTAGATCGTTGATGTCCAGCGTCTTGAACATTTCCAGGAATTTCTTGAATTGCTCATCTTGTTGGTCTTTTTTTTTTTTGCATGGTTAGGTAAAGTAACTTTCCCTTGTATTCTGGTACCATGGGTCCTTCCTTGTTCTTATCCGCCCCCCTCTCTTCTTCATCTTCAGACTTGCGCTCCTCGGGCTATGTGATGGGTGAATCCCTTGTTGCTTGTTTTGTGATGGGGTCACCTTCCTACCGCTTCTGAAGATGATGGTTGATGATGCGTGTATGTGACTAATGTCTTGACCACAAGTGCACAGGTCGTATCAAGTAATAAAATGGACTATGAAAGTCGAATATCGAACCCACAAAGGCCTAGACCACTAATCGTATCTAATTATCCGCTACCTAATCTATCCAAAGGTTGTTTACTAATCTAATTACAAAAAGGAAATTGGCTTAAGAACACTTGGTGAAAATTGTGATCGTAATCAATTAGAGAAGAGAGATACTCATGCATTGAATCCTCTCTGGATAATTTTAGATTAGGGCAAGTATAGATTTCATATTGATGAATATAAGGTATGGACCAAGAATTCCTACAACGCTTTCACACCCTCTTTCGAGGCGAGTTACTCATCTACGCTCCTGAGTAGTTCTAGGGAACACATAATCTTGGAAGAGTTGTGGGAATAATTCATTTAACAGAGTCTCTCTCCTAAGCACCCGATCTCTCAGCATGTTCACAACTCCCACCTATTGAAGTAGATCTAAAGTATATAGAGGGAGAATTATTGTCTACACCTTCTATAGACATAGATTGACACGTAGAGCTATCGCAACATAAAGCATCAATACCATACAAAACATTCAATATGTTCTCAAACATAGAAACAATTATTTAAATATAAAAATCCATACAAGCAAAGTTAAACATAAATTCAGAGGTTCATCATCCCCAAGTATCTAACAAGTTAGTTCCCCATTAAAGGGGAACACAAATCCAATACAATTTCAAGGGAAAAGATAGAAATCATTATAAGAAATACTCTTCCCTCCACAGCCATGACATTACCGTTGGCAATGTCCCTTCAATGCTTGCCTCCCTCTTTTTGCTCCAAACTCTTCAATAATGCCCTAATCACCAAGGTGGAGAGAAGGTTGGGAGCCTCCAAGAGGATAATGATGTTCCATATTCAAAAGCCCCCTTCTCTAAACCCTAAATCCGCTATTTGTAGGGTTCGGACTAATATAGATGATTAGTAACCCAATCAGTCAAATTCGGACTCAAATCAGCATAAAATTGGGTTAACTCATATTTGGGCGTGAGGCATACGGGCTATATGTATGCTTGCCCGTATGCAGTTCCCCATGTTACACGGTTGGTGATATGAGCATGTGCTTTCCCGTGTAGCACTCTGTATGTTGGTGATGTGTTCTCAGAGTCTCCATACGGGTGCTTACGGCCGTAAGCATGCCCGTGTACCTTTATTTAAACGGGCGCTTACGGCCGTGATCCATATGGCTTCAGTAAAATTGAGAATAGCTTCGATTTGATCTGTGTTTCTTCTGTTTCGCTCTCGAAGCTCTCTGGTGCCCTGAAAATAAAAATAACACAAATTAAGTATCAATTGGTAAGAATTACTCTAAATCACATGAATAATGTATAATAAATTGATATAAAAACATGATCAATTGAACTCTTATCAATGGCTTTGACAGACTCCCTTTGGTTGACTTATGTGTTGCTTTCTAGAGTTCATGCTAGTCGTTCTGCCAGTGACTTAGCTATCTACGCTACTTGATGTTCGAGGTTCTGAAGCGATGATTGCTGATTTTTCATCATCTCTTCGTGCTTGGTGAGTCGCGTCTCATTTTTTGAAAGTATTGTTGTGGCTAGTTTTCCAAGCTTGGGGTCTTCTTCTCTTGTTGACATGGAGGACTACTCGGCTGTAATAGTGGGTTTCCTTGAGGTGGTGTTGCACTCAGTTGTCCCGGATACGGCATCAGAATGTTGTAGGAGAAGGTTGGGTGGTTCCTCTATCAGGTATTGTATGCGGAGCTGTATGGGTTGTTTTAAGATCTTCTTATGTAATCAACTTCTTCCACGTATTCACGTTGCCCCACATCTGTCTTATTCCAACATGAATTATACATTATTACTGGTGTCAGTTGCTAATGACTGATGTCCTCCAGTTTATGGCTTATCTCTTCTATCATGGCCACCAATTTAGTCAACACGTCCAACTCATATATCCCGGCCACCCTATTCTGTTTGGTTCTCTCAGAACTCCACTAATGTCCATTAGTGAACATTTCATCAATTAGTTCTCTGACAGTGTCAGGATCCTTACTGCAAAGTGAGCCATTCGCTGCTACATCCAACATCTTCTCAATAGCTATGTTTAGTCCATTATAGAATGTCTGGACTTGCATCCAGTCCTCAACACAATATTGAGGGCACTTCCTAAACATCTCCTTGTACCTCTCTTATGTGTCATAAAGCATTTCTATGTCCATCTATTTGAAGGAAGAGATGTTGCTTTTTAACTTTGTTATTTTGGCCGGTGGAAAATATCTCACCAGGAACTTTTTAGTCAACTGAACCCATGATGTGATTGATCCGTGAGGCAATGACTTCAGCCACTGTTTTGCCCGTTCTTTGACTGAGAAGGAGAACAACCTAGGACAGATGGTGTCTATTGGTACCCTTTTCACAGAAATCATGTTGTTGATCTCCAAGAAGCTTTGCAAGTGTGCATATGGATCTTCATCTTGAAAACCTTCAAATTGGCATGATTGCTTGACCATCTAGATGACATGAGGCTTTAGCTCAAAAGTGTGGCCAGTGACTGGAGGTGGGATGATACTTGAGCCAATGCTATTCAGGTTTGGTCTTGCATAATCTGATACGAATCGAGCAGGTACCGCCATTGGTCTTGGTTGGTTAACCTCCGAGATAGATTTTGTTGTTGCCATCTTTAAGATAAGAGCTTCTCTTATTTGACGACAAAGGTAACGCAAGAAATCAGGTCACGTGACTTACTCCGTGATATGGAACTTTGCTTTTGGTCTCAAGACTAGCACACCAATGGAAGAAAAAACAAAATCAGGTTCAAAATAAAGAAATTTTTTTTTTTTAAGATAATTGATAAGATGAGATAAGATAAGATAAAATAGGATAAAATAGAATAACTAGAATAAAAGATTCTAATGTTCCTAGTATTGCCAATCCCCTGCAACGGCGCCAAAACCTTGATACACGCGCAAATATATGCAACACTTCTCCCGCAAATATACGGGGTCGATCAAGTAGTAAAGTACCCAAATGTAGGGAAGTCGAATCCACAGCGACTGACCACTAGTACTATTTGTCCTCTATTACCTAGTCTAAATATAAGGAGAGTTGTGTAATCAAGCTAGTTGAATATCCTAACTAAAAACTAATGTGAACAATTAATTGGTAGATTGGAGTACTTTGAGATGAAAAGATAGCACCCCAGATCACAATCCTCTAGGATTTCCTTGCTAATGATCTATTCCTTATTACCTGCTAATTGCTAATAATTCCTAGAAGATGTAACAATACATTTCTCAACAAGCACCCGATCTCTCGTGATGCTCATGCACACCCTGGTACCCTAGTTTGACTAAAAACCTATCTAGACGAATCCTAGAGCCAATGCAATTGATAAGTGTTCATTTAAGCATAATTTTATATCATATTCTTATATGCTTGGCATGTAATTTTAAATATTTTTTCCCCACCGATACTTAAAATGTATTCATTCTTATCAACAAGGCATAATACAAGGACCCCGGAGGAAAGAAAGCATTTCGAGAGAAACCGAGATCTCAGAGCACCTAGAAGGGCCCATATGGGCAATTATACGGGCTAACATTCGACCGTATACTGGTACTTGAAGGGAATACGGGCCAGTATACGGCCCGTATGATAGATCGCATGGTGGTGGCTAGGCCGTATACGGGCTAATATACACCCATATACGGACCCTTACGTCGTAAATTTCAGTGAATCTACAGATATAGAAGGTGGCAAATTGGTAAATCTCACCCCTAAAACCCTAGAGGTATAAAAGCCGACTAATGAGGGTTTAGAGAGTAGGGCAGCTTGGGGGAAAGAGGCTAATCTTGGGGAAAGCTTGGAGATCCTTATTTTGAAGCTATTGTAGCAAGAGGAGGGGAAACCATTGGAAGAAGATCAAGGAAGCCATCAACGGTGCATTCATTAGTGTATTCATTATGATTTCCTTGTTTGCTTTTATCTTTATGTTGGATTGTTGCCCTCCTTTTATGAAGGGCTAATCTTGTAGATGCTTGGATGATTGATGAACCTTTGGACATGTTTTAATTAATGTTATTTCTCTATCTTTGATTGTTTGGTTGAATTTCATTGAGTCTATTGGACGTGTTAATGTATGTTAATCCCTCTACGCTATGTAGAGCCTGTGAGGGGATTTTCAGAGTCCATATGGGGAAGAAGTGAACGCCTCCCCGTGTGTAGACCATCTCCAATAGAGGGGATTGTGAGTATACCGGGAACCCGGGTACTAAGGAGAGTGAGTCCTTTAGATGTATTATTCCCATAATTCCTCCAAGAATTAGGTTCCCTAGAAAATCATCAGTAAGAGCACTAGGATTAGTAATTCTCCTCGAGAGAGGGAGTGAAAGCACCATAGGAACCCTTGGCCAAGAATCAACCAAAAGTCGAGAAAGAGAGTAGCA
The DNA here is from genome assembly GCA_026586065.1 of Dioscorea zingiberensis. Classification (NCBI taxonomy): domain Eukaryota; kingdom Viridiplantae; phylum Streptophyta; class Magnoliopsida; order Dioscoreales; family Dioscoreaceae; genus Dioscorea; species Dioscorea zingiberensis. The sequence continues at coordinate 40,046,975 of CM048822.1, forward strand.
TTCATCTTTTAGAAGTCCAAGGGGGATTCAATTGTCCGAGCATCCCCCCTTTTATGATTGTTTAACCCCAAGAGCAACTCGATTCTCTTGTGTCGTGTTTTCAATTGATAGTTTAAAATTAATAAAATCAACCATCTTTGGATAGACTAGATAGTAGACGAATAGTGGGTACTAGTACTTCCATCTCCCTGAGGATCTATAATCCAACTTTCAAGTCCACTCTATTACTTGTTAAGACCCATACACTTGCAGTTGTATCGCACCAAGTTTTTGGCGTCGTTACAGGGGAGAATTGGATTACTAGAAAAGCTAGGAATTTACTACTTTAGTCATTTTGTGTTTTATTTATTTATTTCTTTACTTCCGTTCTTTGTTTTGTTTTTCATTTCATTGAAATCTTGGATACTAATCTTTACTCTTTGGACATCTTGCGAGGTATCAATTGCATAACCCGCAATAAAGGATTACTTGAAGTTGATAGTGAAATTTAGAGAACCTTGCACCGAAGACTAAGAGAAATTGAAGGAACACTTCCGGGATCCTCTTCGGAGTCGGGAAATTTCACTCCTACAGAAGTCATTAGTGAAGCAAGGGAAGTACAAATTATGGCCGAGAGAAGACAAACATTGGCCGAATATGAGTTCAGTGTTCACCCTCCAAATGTCAATAAGAACAATTTTGAGATCAAAGCAAGCACAATGAACATGATTCAGAACACAGCTCAATTTGATGGGAGGCCTGATGAAGATCCCCATGCACATTTAGCAAAATTTATTTAGATTTGCAACATGTTCAAGATCAATGGGGCATCTGATGATGCAATTCGCTTGAGACTTTTTCCATTCAGCTTATGAGAAGATACATACAAAGTGGCTTACTTCATTACCCTCGCTTGTACCATCCGTACTTCGGCCGAGATGCTAGACAATTTCTTGGGCCGCTACTTTCCACCAAGCAAGGCCGCAAAGCTAAGGTTGGACATCTCCGCCTTTAAACAAGGCCCCTCCGAATCATTCTTTGAAGCATGTGAGAGATACAAAGATTTGCTCCGTCGCTGTCTACAACATGGTCTAGACCCCTGCGCCAAGGTGAGAATATTCTACAATAGGTTGGACAACTCGGCTAGACAATTGTTGGATGCCGTCGCCGGCGGGTCATTGGGAAACAAATACCCGAAGGATACTAAACAAATTTTTGAAGACATGGCTAGTAATAAAGTCCATTGGTCTACAAGAGATAAGCAACTTAAAAAGGTTGGGTCCGTGGATGAAGCTATAATTTCTGATCCAATTCTTGGTGAAAAGTTAGATATGTTGACAAGGAAAATTGAGCTATTGACAACCGGTAGTAGCTCAAGATCGGCTATGGTCATGATTGCAATACTTGTGGGGGAGGGCATGAAGCATCAAATTAGGCAATAGCAAGCACTGAAATGATTCACATGGAGCAAGTGCAGTATATAGGGAATGCTCCAAGGCAACCGGATGGTCAATATCGACCCTATGCTTCTAAATGGACCCATCCGGCTTTGTCTTATGGAAATCCAATAGCGGGACAATACACTCCCGGCTTTCAACACCCTCCAAAACCTCAAGAGAAGAATTTTAACTTAGAGGAGATAATGGTGAAGTATATGCAAAACAATGACACTACAATACAGAATCTACAAGCCACAGTCCACAACTTGGAGAATTAAATTGGGCAAATGGCAAAATCTCTAGTCGAGAGACCCCAGGGTAGTTTGCCTGGTATCACGGAGGAGAACCCTGAGAGAACAATGTAAGGCCATCACTTTGAGAAGTGGAAAGGAGGTGGAACTCCGGTCCCAAAGCCTCAAGTAAACACAATCGGACAGAGATTGAGGATTTTGAACCTCCGTTAACTCAAGAAGTGACGAAGGGCAAGGAGAAACCCTTGGAGACATCACCCGTACCTCCATACCAACCTCAGGTCCCTTACCCGACAAGGTTGAACAAAGACAAAGGAGGATGCCCAATTGATGAAGTTTAAGGGTATGTTAACCAACTACACTTCAATATGCCATTGGTGGAGGTTTTAGCCCAAATGCCTAAATATGCAAAGTTTATGAAGTTTCTCCTCTCCAACAAAAAGAAATTGGAAGATGTGGGTGTTGTAACACTCAATACCCAATGCTCGGCCGTTATCCAACAAGCTATGCCGAAGAAGTTGAAGGATCCGGGTAGCTTTGTGGTCCCTTGCATTCTTGGAGAAGGGGTCGCAAAGAAGGCATTGGCGGATTCTGGGGCAAATATCAATGTGATGCCCTATAAATTGTACATGAAGCTCGGCCTTGAAGAGCCTAAGCCCACGGGAATGACTTTATAGTTGGCCGACCGATCTGTGAGAAGGCCGAAAGGAATAGCTGAAGATATGCTTGTTCAGATCTACAAATTTGTTTTCCCGGCCGATTTTGTGCTTTTAGATGTTGATGATGAGGTCGACGTGCCTATCATTCTTGGGCGACCTTTCCTCGCCACCGCTCAATCCCTAGAAGATCATGCACAAGGTAAGCTTGCTTTGAGGGTGGGAGATTAAGAGGTTGTATTTCAATTGCCCGACGCAATGCGGCACTCAATGGCCCAAGACAACACCTAATATTGCTTTGACGAGGTGGATGAAATCACCTCCGAGTGTATAGAAGATTTATTAATGGTGGAAACACTATACCTCTATTTTGGGGAAAAAGAGGGACACTCTGAAGATGTGCAAGAGAGTTCCACTCCATCAAGGCTAGAAACAGTGAAGGTCAAGAAAAAAAAAGCAAAAATTTATTTCACCTACAATACGCTGGAAGAGAGTGCAAGAAAAAGGGGTAAGCATGAAACCATTGACTCTGAGTACTTCCAAGGGAATCCCATGTATGGAGGATAACAATAGATCAATTTTTGCCAACTTGGGAAAGTATTTATCCAGACAATGCTTCAAGGGAGGAGCCAATGAAAGCTTCAAGGTATTTGAACCCCCATAAGGTAAGGTGAAGGTACGTCAAACTAGTGACGTTAAACAAGCACTTCTTGGGAGCAAACCCAAGTCCTAGAAATTTTCTTTAGTTACAATTTTTTTTAATTAGTTAGGGTGAATGTGTTTGGAATAAATGAATGAGATGTTTCATGTCCGTTTTCATAGTACATTGTACCATCTTACTGGTTATCGATCCATTCATTGCCCTAGATTCATAATTGTCATTAGGTAGTGTGGAGGATTCGAATGGTGTCCTGGATTGGCTGCATAAGCCAAACCTGTGCCCATACGGGTGTCATAACGCCTTCTTATCATACGCCGTATATGGACCCTCCAAAGGGGAATATGGGCTATTATATGGACCGATACAGGTCAGTATGACCCGGCCCAAGAATATATACGGGCTAATATACGGCCCCGTATACAACAAGGTTTGGGGCGCTATAAAGGGCGATTCTTTCATTCCTTTTTCAAACCCTAGCCAACCCCACTCTCCTCCACGTTGATTCGAGTCCTCTCTTCGCCAGCGCGGCCTATACTCTTGATTTGGGCACTCATTCTCTCTAGGTATGATCACCAATGCATTAATTTGTCAATTTTATCCATCATCATCTCCTTTAGAACCCTAGGGATTGCATGAATGAATGTTGAATGGATTTGAGATGATTATATGCCTTCTTGTGTCAATTTCTATGTGAATGTGTTGATTTAGGAAATGTTTAGAGTTTAGGAAGAGAAATGAGAATGAATGACATGTAAACGGGGTTGTATATCACTGCTGGGGGCTCTGGCACCGCCCTGCGCGATACGGGTTGTGCTCCTCGTGTGTACCTAGATCTACCTGATATACGGCCCGTATGGTACCTCAGATGACTCCTGAGAGGGTCATACCGGCAAAGATAGTATGGATGCCTCAGAGTAGAGCCCATCTAGGGCCAGTAGTGCACAAATTTTTTTTGTTTAATCTTTTCAATACTCCTATTCGCATCTAGCACCCTTTTTAATTGTTTGTAGACATGCCGCAGGAAGGTAATAGCATCAAGAGGCTTAAGGGACCGGGAAGGCTCTTCCACCACACCGCTAGCTTGTAGAGGAGCTGCTTCTTCCAGCTACCTAAGGTTGGCCACCAAACCCAATGGGCGCAATGCGTACATCGATTGGTGAGTAGCCACGGAGCTTGGGATCGCGGACTGAGTACAGAGCATGTTCGCGGTTGGTGGATGGGACAAGGTGTTCTCCATCGACCACGAGACCTTCCGCGAGGCGACGCTCAAGGTCCTGAGCACGTTTGAGGCCGACCGGAGTGCCATACAGGAGAGCTCCCTCACAGCGATCTCGTTTCAGCTCTTCAAGGAGAAGAAGACCATGAGCTATATCCGCTACTCGATGTTCATGGGATTCTACGACAGGGACGCTTTCCACACTCGCCTCCTCACTTCTTTCCCTTAGGATATCATCACACCGACGCGCTCCTAGCTCCAACTCTGGACGCCATGGGGAAACTGTAATGCATCCCTGCATGTCCGATTCACCACCACTTCATCCCCCCTCCGTCAGCCTTCCATCATGGCAAAATGACAAAGACCGAAAGGTTACCATCAAATGACCTTTTATTCTCTACGATATTCGAAAGCGGTACCTATCAATTTAGGATACGTACTAGCCGACTACTTGGTGCTTCAGGGGACCCACACCCGGTTGAAGACCATCACTGCCAGACCTACATTACCCGCCTCATCATTTGTATGGGCCTCGAGGAGAAGATGGAGGGCATGGAGAGGCTGCAGCTCATGACTGGCTTGGGGATGAGCACTTTTTGTCAGATGGGGCTCGTCAAGCATTCCGGGAACCGCTACACGCTGGTTGGCCAAAGCGCCGATGTTTCTGAGGATGACGAGGAGTCCGACTCAGAGAACTTCGATATCCCATCTCCTACAGGAGAGCTCTCATCTTTAGCTAGCAGGAGCCGATCTGAGTACGGAGGAGCGCGATCTCTGACATTCACACCACCCAAGATACGCATCCTCACTGAGCAACAAGTAGCCTTGGGTAACTGGGCTCACTTGAGTCGCCTCTTCATCCTGGGGCATCCAACATTCGCCTCCTCCTTCTACCAGTGGACCCCAGAAAAGACTCGAGGCACCAAAGCTAGATGACCCAAGTACTGAGGACTTGGACATTTCTTTTCATTGTGTTGATAAGATTTTATTTTCTTGTGCACTCTTTATATTTCATTTAAGCATAATTTTATATCATATTCTTATATGCTTGGCATGTAATTTTAAAGATTTTTTGCCCACCGATACTTAAAATGTATTCATTCTTAGTAACAGAGCATAATACAAGGACCTAGGAGGAAAGAAAGCTTTTCGAGAGAAACCGGGATCCCAGAGCACCTAGAAGGGCCCATGTGGGCATTTATATACTACCGACATACCTACCAAGAGCACGTGCATCTTGGCGGAATACGTGCCAATATAAGGCCCGTATGATAGATTGCATGGTGATGGCTTGCCTCAGATATGGTCGGCATACACTGCGTATACAACCCGTGATGGAGGTGGCCGCCCATTACAGTCGAGCATATATGCCCTATATACCGCACGCATGTCGTGAATTTCAAACGAATTTGCGTATGTAGAATCGGCAAATCGTCCTAAAACCCTAGAGGTATAAAAGCTGACTAATGAGGGTTTAGAGAGTAGGGCAGCTTGGGGGAAAGAGGCTAATCTTGGGGAAAGTTTGGAGATCCTCATCTTGAAGCTATTAGAGCAAAAGAGGAGGGGAAACCATTGGAAGAAGATCAAGGAAGCCATCAAAAGTGCATTCATTAGTGTATTCATTATGATTTCCTTGTTTGCTTTTATCTTTAAGTTGGATTGCTGCCCCCCTTTTATAGAGGGCCAATCTTGTAGATGCTTGGATGATTGATGAACCCTTGGACATGTTTTAATTAATGTTATCTCTCTATCTTTGATTGTTTGGTTCAATTTCATTGAGTCTATTGGATGTTTTAATGTATGTTAATCCCTCTACGTTGTGAGAGCCTGGAGGGATTTTCGTAGTCCATATGGGGGAAGAAACAAACATCTCCCCGTGTGTAGACTATCTCCAATAGAGAGGATTGTGAGTATACCGGGAATCCTAAGGAGAGCAAGTCCTTTAGATGTATTATTCTCATAATCCCTCCAAGAATTAGGTTCCCTAGAACATCATTGGTAAGGAAACTGGGATTAGTTATTCGCATCGAGAGAGGGAGTGAAAGCACCATAGGAACTCTTGGCTAAGAATCAACCAAAAGTCGAGAAATAGAGTAGCATTCAACTTTTAGAAGTCCAAGGATTCAATTGTCCGAGCATCCCCCCATTTATGATTGTTTAACCCCAAGAGCAACTTGATTCCCTTGTTTCGTGTTTTCAATTGATTAGTTTAAAATTAACAAAATCAACCATCTTTGGATAGACGTGATACTAGACGAATAGTGGGTACTAGTACTTCCATCTCCCTGAGGATCGATAACCAAACTAAAAAGCTTGGGTTGCCTCCCAAGAAGTGATTTGGTGTGTTGTTATCCGCAATTGCACGAGGTCGCTCAAGTAGTAAATTAACGTAGGGTAGTCGAATCCACAAGGAGCGACTAAGCTGGTATTGATTTATTTTCTATTATCTAGCCTAAAATATTTTTGATGTTTTTGTAATCCTAAGTAAGCTAAAGTGAATAGTTGGCAAATCTATGATTTTATCAATCAAGAGAACATGACGGCCCAGATCTCTTTCCCCTAAGAATCCATTACTACTCACTCGATTCCCTAATACCGCTATCTAATTAATATATTCTTAGACAGTGGAGAACCCTAAATTAGTTTGACCACAATCTCTCATGCAGCCAAACCCAAGTCCCATATAACGACTTCGCTATACGACATCATTATTGTTATTTCGTGTTATGTAGTTCCTACTATTAGGTTTTAGACTAATCCGGAGAGGTGTGTTGTGTGAAATCATCACTTATAACCTCATCTCTCAAAGATGCGCTAGACTCCTATTATCTCTGTCCGGATCTAGCCTGACTGAGATTTCTCATACATAATCATACAACTCTAATTACGTGATCACATCAAACAACTCTAATTATGTGATCGGCACTTTCGCACTATCAAAACCACAAGCATTAAGCACACCTCGCATAATCTACAAGAATAATAAAAAGAAAAACCTAATATTACATAAAGGAAAAGAGTCACAAGTTCATCTAAAGGTTCATTGACCCGAGGCACCACAAAAAGTTTAGCGTCTCATAGTAACAAAAAACATCACAAAAGCTAAAGCGGAAGACATAAATAAAGATAATAAACTCCCTTGACCGATGTCTCCTCCACCTTCAATCTCCTCTGAATCCCATGCCGTCGCCAGAAAAGTCGCCAAAAGTCGATTGCCGAAATTCTCTTTGCAAATTAGATCTGAATGCCTTTTTATAAGCATCAATTCTATAACACACTGCCGTGTCCGAGCCATTTAGACCCAGTGTATATTGTTTGGAATCAGTAAACACGGTTTCTACTCATCTTGAGAGATATATTGTTCACACATGGGCACCACACGCCCATGTCGTATGACACACAGTCATGTCATCGGACATACGGTCATGTTAGAGTAAATTTGGGTGCGATTGTTTTATCAATTTATTTGCATTTTTCAATTGACACGCCCATGTACAGGCCATGTTACTCTCTGTAAAAGTGTGTTCCTAGCTCTTTCCACTCTTAATTGTTCCATTTTTCGCTTTTTTTTCTCCCGAGTACCTATTTACCTGTCCAATCACAAAAAATCCATAACAAAGCACAAAGATAAAACAAATTTTGCATAAAGAAAGACAATGTGTGGCAATTATGATATGAAAATATATATGATGATTATGCACTCATCACGCTTGTTTTACGTCACTAGCTTGACGTACCTGTGATGCTGATGGAGGTTCAAATAAGTAGAAGCTCTCTATTTCCCCGCTGGGAGGAAGACTGCCCAACACTGCATACTTAGATAAGAAGTAAATTCATAGGATTGGCTCACGCACCTTTGGAGCTTGCTTATCCTTACTATTTCTTGAATCTTCTGTAATATCTTATTCTCCTCCCCAGGTTTCTCACTCTCCTTTCTCTCGTATGTGGCAACCTTCTGAACTTTGGCTTGAGGTTGAGGTAACCCGCTTCCACTGATGAGAGTGATAGCCTTGCAGATTCCCTTAGGTTAACCTCCGAGTTGTTGGGGAGGGTGTCTTGTGGTTGTTCAACCAATGTCTTAATGATCTGAGCCACTTGATGTTCCAGGTTCTGCAACGATCCCTTTTGGTTTCTCATTATCTCTTCATGGCCTTTGTAGCATTCGTCAATGGTAAGAATAAATTATGCCATGATGCTCTCCAAATTGTAAGCTTTCTTTTCATGTGCGGGTTGCTGGAAACTTTGTGGTTGACTTAGTTTCAGTTGTCCTTGGTTCTTCCCCGAGGTGCTCCATGAAAAGTTCGGGTGGTTTCTCGGCTCAGGGTTGTATGTGGCACTATACAGATTATTATAAAATTTGCCTTGGCAGCCTATGAAATCGACAATCTCGATTGGTCTGGTGGTTTATGAGGATGTGTATATAAGGGTTGGCTGACTTCCACATGTCTCACAATACATCACTGTTACTTGTTGTTGAAGAGCCAAACCATCTAAGCATTAGTATATTACATCCACTCGGGTTGTCAGGCTTGTCAATATGTCTATTTCATATATCCCAGCGTAGAGCTGGATTCTGGGCTGGCACGGCCTAGCCCTAGAAAGGCCAGTGCGTCGCCAACCCATTTTACGTGCTTGTGCACCGCGCCGACGCAGTCAAGATGGAGCCGGCTTGCACGGCACCGCCCGCCCGGCCAGCCGCGAACCGCATCGTGCACGTCCAGCACGCTACCATTTATTAAAAATATTATTTAAATTTAAAAAATCAAAAAATTCTAAAAAAACCTAAAAATTCAAAAAAATTCTAAACAAATCTAAAAATTGTAAAATAAATCTAAATTAATCAAACAAGATCAAAAAAGGAAAGCAGTGAAAATCTTTTTACTTGATCAAAACTTCAACTTTATGAGTATGTGACCATTATTTAATACTTCTTTTACTAATGTTTTGTTTGTACATGATCATGGAAACAAATCACAAGCTTATCTACTTCCCAAGATTAATACTACTATATATAAATCTTTTAAACTTTATATTTTATATATATATTTGTTTATATTTACATATTAAATTAGTTTTTTTTTTCATATCTAATGAAACCTCTCACAAATTATAAGCACTCATCATGAGCACCACAAACTCGGTACTCCTTCAATCCTTATTGTATGATTACATGAGTGTTTTCAGATGTGGACAAGAATATTTATAATTTTTATGTTTGGATAAAAATACACTTTTTTCTGTGAGCATGAAAAAGAGATGGAAAGGAGGTTCATCTTCTCATCAGTTCCCCATCCTTGCATATCAGATAATGTATACAAGTAAATCAAAGATGCTTTACTTGAACATATTACCTACTCAAGATTAGAGGCTACATTTAAAAGATGGAATCTATAGAAGAATATGTTCAATTGACCAGGCTGATCAGCTTTAAGCAAGTGTGTATCTTATATTTCATTTGGAGTTTTATATTTTATCTAAAACATATTACCTCTCAAGATTAGAGGCTACATTTAAAATTCAAGGTAAATTATAAATAAATCTGAAACAGGGAGCAAAATGCCAAAAAAAAGAACAATTTAAGAGAAAATTAAAACTTGTTCGTGGAGGGTGTGGAACCGAAAGATTAATAATCGAAGAAAAATCAACATAAAGTGACTGTCTAACACCTAATTAATTTTAAGTTTTAAATTAATAAATTAATAAATTTAAAACATGTCAACAGCTCCATAAGAGTTGCCCACTTTTTTTTAAAAAAAAAAAAATTTTAAAATCCGCTTACGTGGCGAGAATATGGCCGCGCAGCGTGTCATATTAGGCGTATTAGCCCACGGGCGATGCCGGGTTCGGCCGAACGCGCCGAGAACGCACTTGAAATATTTCGCGTGCCGGGTCGGTTTAACCCAGCGGCCGTGGGAGTTTTGGTCCTAAGACGGCATCTAAACAAGGCGCTGCACGTGTACCGGCTCGATTCTTTATTTGTATTAGGTGCGCATACGCCCGTAATCGGCCTCTATCCCTGCGACTCGGTTGGGTTTATTTGTATTCCTCTCAGAACTCCAGTGATATCCATTGATCGTCGTCTCTTCAAGTAGTGTCTAGGCAACTTCAGGTTCCTTGTTGACAAAGAACCGCCAGTTGCTGCTTCGAGCATCTATTTGGTTGCCACGTTCCATCAATCGTAGAAGATATGACTTAAAGTTACGGGCACTTCCTAAGCAGCTCCTTATACCTCTCCCTTGTGTCATAAAGTGTTTCTGACTCAAGTTGTTTGTAGGAGGAAAATCACGCTCATATATTCACTTGCATGTCTAGGTGTTCTTATAGGCTCTAATGAATGACCTTAGTCAAGTAGGTTATATAGAGAATATATATGCACTAAGGAATACGAGTAGGGCATAAACCTTGTGGCACTTTAGTAGCACTTGTAATGCAGGAGAACCCAAGTCAGACGATGTTGAACTATCTGATTGCACCATGCAGGCTTTAGCATATCACGAATTGGTGGACCGATGTAAAGGCCGAAGGTTATCGAGCCAATTCCATGATTGGGGAGCAATTTTGGACACTATTTGGTGTTTTGGCCATAACATTGGCTACAGGCATCGGATTCGCGCTCTTAACCCTAATTCAGGAAGCTCATCTCGACGCGCACTTGGTGTTCACCAGCTTTGTTTGGTGGACCTTTCTTTCATCCACAAATTCCACTGTTTTCCCCTTCATTTCTTCATTTACTGGTATTTTTTCTATTTTTGGTAATACTTCGTATGCCAATTTAAAATAGGATTTGAATCCGATTTGATCTCCGATTTTTGCGAGTTATCTGATTTGTTTAGTTCTTTTAAAATTAGATAATTTTGTTTTGAACCAAAATTTGCCAATTTTGACAAATTTGGATTAGAAAATAGGTTTGCCGTTTAGTTTTATTGAAGCTATTTAAACCCGTCTTCTAGGTTGAGTTTTAGTCATTGAATATTGAATAATACTTTTTGTTTGAAGTTTTAGAGACTTTCTTCTCTGTTTTTCTTCCCCATATCTTGATCTTTTGTCAATCCCCTGGTTGCTACCACCCGTAGGTTAATCACTATCACCTTTCGGCGCCAATTGGAATCGAGCTCATTTTCTTCTAACTTATTGCATCGGTATCAATAGATGGAGGTCATGGTGGTCATCATGGTGGACATGTTCCGGCATAGGAACACCAGTCCCAAGACCGAATTGCCTTGGAAGCGATGAATGAGTATCTACAAAGACAAGTCTCGGAGTTGACCCAATGGTTGGCGGCGTGAGATTTGGAGGATCGTGAGGCTTCAGACCATGACTCTAACTCCACCTTCATCAACCTCTATTCCCGATGTGGGCAAAATTCTGCAGAGCAACGTGCACATGAGAGGAGTATCATGGAGATCTCAGCTTTTCGGGTGGAGTTGCCCGAATTTACTAGAACACTACATGCTGATGTCTTCATCCAGTGGTTGAATGAGGTAGAAAGGATATTTGAGTATAAGGAGGTCCTCGATCGTCTAAAGTTGAAGCTAGTTGCCATCAAGTTTAAGGGCCTAGCATCGGCGTTTGGGAGCAGCTCCGACGTCCCCTTCAGTTATACCCAGACCTTGTTTCAACGGATTCATACGTTGAGACAGGGCACAAGATCGGTAGATGAGTACACACAGCACAGGATTGCTACTAATTGATCGAGCGAAATGACTTATCAGAGACGGAGGAGCAACTGGTGGCTCGATATCTATGAGGCCTATGCCAACCATTGTAGAACATTCTCAGTCTACACATATTGTGGACTATTTCAGAGGCATATTAGCTCGCCCTCACTGTTGAAAAGCAGCAAAATAGAAGACCACCAATCAAGAGTGATCAGAGTAGCCAGCCAGCTCGCCCTCAAGCAGCCCACCCAGTCTAGCAACCACTACCAGTTAGTTCTAACTCTGTTGTTCATTGTTATCGATTTGGTGAGCAGGCGCATGAAGCACTCGAGTGTCAGAAACCTGCTAGTCAAAAAGGCAAGAACCGGATGATTGAAGACAACAAGGTATGCGAGATTGAGGCTGAGAATGGAGGTGATGATGATGGGGCCGGTGATGTACTGATTAGAGATGGCCATAAGACTCTCATTGTTCGCAAGAGACTGCTGGCACCCTATGAGGAATCAAGGGATGACTGGCTGAGAAACAACATCTTCCACACCACCTGCACAGTCACAGACAAGGTTTGTAAGTTGATCATCGACAACTGTAGTTGTGAGGACATAGGGTCTAAAGACGTTGTCTAGAAGTTGCAGTTGAAGAAGGAGCGTCATTTGAAGCCCTATAATCTATCATGGCTGAGCAAAGGCACAGAGGAAAAAGTAGATTGGCGATGTCTCGTGTCTTTCTCCATTGAATAGAGGTATTTTGACAATGTATGGTATGACGTCGTATCACTGGATGCCTGTCACCTACTACTCAGGTTACCATGGCAATATGATCGGAGCGTAGATCATGATAGAAGGGGCGACCATGGCAATATGATCGGAGCGTAGTTCAAGATAGAAGGAGAATAATTATTCCCTTAGCATCAAGGAGAAAAGGATTGTGTTGGCAACCCGCCGGGAGGAAATGCCTCTTACCCCGGTAACCAATACTAACCTACTTTCTATGTCCAGGTTTTTAACCAGGATCAAGCAAGGAGATGTAGTCTATACACTGATATCTTATATGCATAGTACCCTGGACATGGATTCAGATATGCTAATAGAAGACCAGAAGTTGCTCCTGGAGTTCGCAAACTTGATGCCAATAGAACTTCCTCCGGGACTCCCACTTATGAGGGACATCCGACACCAGATAGATCTTATCCCAGGATCGAGCTTGCCAAACCGACCGGCATACCACCTAAGTCCCAAGGAGGCTGAGGAATTGCAGCGCCAAGTGGAGGAGTTATTAAGGAGCGGCTATATCCGAGAGAGCATGAGTTCCTGCGCAGTTCCAGCCTTGTTGGTGCCAAAGAAGGATGGCTCGTCGCGCATGTGTGTTGACAGCCGAGCAATCAACAAAATTACCATCAAGTACCCCTACCTGATCCCGCACCTGGACGATATATTGGACCAACTATCCTGCTCAAAGTTCTTCTCAAAAATTAACCTGAAGGACGGATATAACCAGATCAGAATACAGTCTGGAGATAAGTGAAAGACGACATTCAAGACACAACATGGACTGTATGAGTGGATGGTAATGCCTTTTGGTCTCTCCAACTCCCCCAGCACATTCTTTCGATTCATGCACCAAGTTCTGCGACCGTTTATGGGCAAGTTTGTGGTGGTCTATTTTGATGACATCCTCATATATAGTTGGAGATGGTCCTCACACTTTGACCACCTTCGCGCTGTCTTTCAGATCCTGAGAATGGAGCTTATGTTCGCCAGCCGAAAGAAGTGTTCATTCTTCACCACTTTTGTGACCTTCCTTGGCTTTGTTGTTTCTACTAATAGTGTTTATACAGATCAATCAAAGATAGATGCGATCTTGGAGTGGCCCAGACAGATGACCTTGCATGATGTTCGAAGCTTCCATGGGCTAGCCTCATTCTATAGGCATCATCTATCCTAACTTTAACACACCGATTGTCCCCATCACAAAGTGTCTCAAGGGGCATGATTTCTACCGGATGATGAGGCCGAAACTAAAGCTTCCACACGGTCAATCTGCGAGAAGATGGTCAAGCACCGTTCTAACACTTCCCGAGCTTCGACAAGGTGTTCGAGGTCAACTTTAGATGCATGTGGAATTGGCATTGGGTGTGTTCGGGCAAGTCGACCATATGTATTTTTCTTCAAAGGAGAATGCAGGGGTTGAAGAAGAACTACTCCACTTATAACCTGGAGTTCTATGTCATAGTTCAGTCGCTGAAGCATTGGCACCACTACCTCATACAGAAGGAGTTCATCTTGTTCACCGATTATGAGGCCCTGAAGTACATCAATAGCGAACACAAACTAAGAAGGCAGCACGCTAAGTGGGTGGCGTACTTGCAGGAGTTCACCCTTACCTTGAAGCATCAAGCAGGAAGTCTCAATTGTGTAGTAGATGCTCAAAGCCGCAACAGTTCTTTTCTTACCACAATGAGCGCCAAAGTTGTAGGGTTTGAATCTTTTACGGATATGTATACGGCGATCAATCTCTTCCTTGGGAAGAATACTTGAGGAGGTAACTGGATGGGCATCGTCATAATTTTATTTTGCATAATCTGCTATCCGTTTTATGGCTGCGAAGCTGCGGCATCCCAATTTGTCATTCATGACGGCAGATCATGAGCGAACTCCATAACAAGGGGCACTTTGGTCGTGTTAAGACCTACGCACTCATAGCTGCTAACTTCTATTGGGTGAAGCTTTCTAGCGACATGGCTCACTTTGTGGAGCGCTGCTTTGTGTGCTTGCATGCCAAAGGACTTCTCACCAACTTTGTGGTTGTTGCTCGGGTGACCTATCCCCAATATGCTGCATAGGGTATGCGTATGGGAAAGTCGACGGGTAGCTCCCGATACTTATCCGTCTCCGTGTATGCTTTGTCATAAAGGCCTAGGTGGATGGAGAAGTCAGTGATGCTCAACTGCCTCATGACACCGTGGAACTTGAATCTGATGGCGTTGGGGGTCCCCATGGTGAAATGGCTCCAATCGACCTCGAAGCTCGACATTACCTCAAGTACCATGTCTCTATAGATGGGCTTGAAATGGTGAAAGCACGATCCCACCCTCCGAAGGAGATCATGCTCCGGACCTCGTCCTCTATCCGAAGCTCACAGAGCACTGTCCAGTTGATGTAGCAGGTGATCCTGAATTCCTTCAAGCATAGCTTGTCATATCTCTCCTGATAATGCTCTTGAAGGAACTGGGGCCCCGAGGGGGTTGGATTCTCACTCCTTTTTCTCTTGGTGCCCTTGCTAGCTACTTGCTTTGTTTACGCCATTTCTACAATTGAAGAAAATGAGGGTTAATTGCATGAAGCATTACAGTGTGTATAGACAGGATATCATACGATCGGTTACGGCTGTAAGCAAACCCATAAGCTGCGTGCGGGGCCTGTTCACTTAGGGTTACGGCCTTGTAGCCGCATACAATTTTAGACTCACTAGACAAGGGGGAAAAACTCAATCCTCGACACTATAAAAACCATCTATACATGATAACGCTTGGAACAAGCCCTCTATGGGAGAAATTTGCTAGAAAAGCCCTAAAACCCTAACAATGGGAAATTGAAATCAAGATTGGTGATTACCTTCGATGCTCTCTAGATCCTTGATAGACTAAATTGAATTGAGAGGGGGAGGAAGAGGGGAGGAGATGAAAGGGCTCGTATTGCTCCCAAGAAATAGATGTGAAGGGATGCGGGTGCAACCTTTTATGAAAGGAGAATACGAATCATTGCGCATGTTTCGCATCATACGGCCAAGCTTATGGGCGTAAGGGTACCTGGTAGACCGGGGATTCATCATATTCGGTAATTGCTGAATTTCCTGTCTTAGCATGGAAGATAGTTTCCTCCTTGCTCTTTTCTTTGTCTTATTATTTCCAGAATAGTAGTTGGAGAAATATCTTCTTGTATCCCTTATCTTTCTTCCTTGTTGGTTCTTTGTTGCCTTGGCTTATACGCTCAGAGCTTCCTTCCACAGATCCCTCTTTTTCATCTTCCAGTCTTCCTAAGTATTCTCAAAGTGGATCAATTTCTAGAACTTCTTGAATGAAACTGTCGGAGATCAATTCAAGATCATCAACGAAATTCGATTTGTCATCGTGGTTGAGTGTGTGCCGCATTGCTGTAAGAAGTTTTAGCACGACAGTATTATCGCCCACTCTTAATGACATCTTACCTTCAGCGTGATTATGTAGGGCTTTTGCAGTGGCGAACAATGGTCTTCCCAGGATGATGGGTACTTCAATATTATCATCGATATCTAGTATAAAAAATCGGCGGGGAACACAAGTTTATCCACCTTCACTAGTACGTCCATCGCCATTCCTCGTGGTCTCTTAACGGAGCAATCAACAAGTTGAATGGTCATCCTTGTGGCCACAGGTTCTCCGAACCCTATATTCATAAATAGTTTGTAAGGCATGACATTGATGCTACCTCTCGAATCTGCTAAAGCACTCTCCTCCACACCATCCCTAATAACGCAAGGGATTATTATGCTTCGAGGGTCCTTTAATTTCCTCGGTAGATTGGGTTGAAGAATTGCTGGCATTGGGAGTTTAGAGTTACTGTTGTGGCTTCCTCCAACTTCCTCTTGTTAGTTAGGAGTTCTTTCATATATGTTTCGGATATATTTGGTGAAGACAGGTGTCGTTATATATTTGGTGAAGACAGGTGTCGTTAAGCTAAAGGACCACTTGTTCCTTTGGCTACATGGCAGTATCACCATCTTTGCACAATTCCGCTTCTACAGAATAGCGTAAGGATTCAATCCTCGCTAACAAGTCCGGCCTGAATTGTAACAACCATCTCATAAAGGGCGAGGGGTAGAAAGAAAGAGATAGAGAAACATCCTAACGCCTCTACAAAGTGAGTGGGTCTTATCCACACCTTTCTGATGGGCGATATTTTCCTACCGCCTTCCTACAGCCTTCCTACCGCTTTTAAGAGATATTTACCTAACTCTACCGCCCTTACTCCACCGCCTTTCTGAACCGCCTCTAAGGTGCTATAAAAGGAGAGCGCTAATAGAAGAAAAGGGATCCAAAAACTCATCACACAAAAAGCTTCTAAAACTAAGACTCTCTCTATTCAAGTTTTCTCGACTTAAGCATGAATTTGAATCCAGGGCGAGAAAGGCCTAATTCCGATCACCTTCCTCTCCTTTTCTGAGCTCGTGATGAGTAATTTCATGAATTCCGAGCGGAGTTTTATGATGCTCTTCGTGACTCCTGCTCAGAGGCAGAAGTAAGCGTCCACATTAACTATAAATTCTAACCGTTGGTCGAGAGCTGAGACCAGATCACGAGGCAACAGTGATAGAAGCGTGACGTGGACCAGTTTTTGGCATCAACAGTTTGGCGCCGTCCGTGGGAACCCTTACGAAAAGCCAAATGACCACTACTAGAAGATCAAAACGAATTCAAGAACAGGGAGCCCCAAATAATCCCGAAGGATCTGGCGAGGTCCGAAGGCATGAAGAAATCCGGTCGATAAGTCCGCCCATCTTACCGCCGTGAGAAAATCCCTTCCGGCCCAACCTCAAGAATTGCTAATTTTACCTTAACCTACAAAGAACAATTGGAATGGTTGACTCGAGTCGCTCATGCTTTGACTCATCCTCCCTCCTCCTACACAAGTTCCAACGCCAAACATACCAACAGCCCCTAATCGGATAATTCTCAAAGCAGAGGGAGAACGAGAACTTCGCACCCATAAAGAGAAGCAGAGAAAGGGCCGCCTTTTCTCGCTGGTTGAGAACCTCCCTCCGTTCGGCTCTGGCCAGCGCAAAGAAGGCCACCACAAGGACCGAAGCGGACAAGGGCCGGAGCCGAGAATAGTCCATCCGCTGTTCAAAGCGGTTGATAGAAGGACTCCAAGCGGAACCTCTCTCTCGAGAAAAAGCGGAAAGTCCGGAGCGACACGTTCTCCGGTATGTGTTCACCCTTTGTCAAAGAAATATTGGGAGAGCAAGTTAGGATAGCTTCGGACCGCCGGTTATGACCAGCGATATGAAGGCAAAACCGCATCCATCACGACACACGAAATCTTTTTGATTGAAGATGCTCCTCAATTTGGAATCCTTGACGCTTCGCGTAATGCCGAAAGCTTTCACGTACAGAGGGAAAAGCGCCAGACCGGGTTTGTCGATCTCCCATCTAGTACAATTACTTTTCGTGATTTTAGCATGCGCTTCCTAGCCTATTTTGCCAATTACTCAAAGCAAAAGAAAACCCCGTCTACCCTTCTCAAGATTACAGCGTGAGGGGAGAAACGCTCGAACTGCCTATTTAAGCCGTTACATAGACGAGACAGCTAATGTTGCGGACCTCCCGCCGTGAATGGCAGTGACTTTTCTAATGGAAGGGTTATTAGACTCCCCCTTCCGATTTTCCCTGACACTAGATCCACCAAAAACCATTCCCGCCCTTATGATCCACGCCCAAAAGTATATCAATTCCGAGGAAATTTATATGGGTTGGGAAGAAGAGGCTAGACGTGGACCTGTGGACACCCAGAAGGGAAAAACCACCCATAGCGTTAGCAGAAGGCCCCCGGATACACGAAAGGAAAAAGGATCGCACAGGGAGGGCAAAGGCATAAACAGAGGCTCAGAAACCTACCCGCGACCCCAGCGACATATACTACAGCCCAGGAGAGCCTTCTAAGGAAGGAAAAGAATTGTCGATATGATCACCATACCTCATGAATCAAACCAAGCCACATTCTTATGCAAATCAAAGAACAAAAAGCTTACGACTGGCCGAGCTCGCAAGAAACGCCAACGGCAAAAGAGCGAAGAAGTATTGCGGTTTCATCAATCCAGAGGACATGACACAGAAAAGTGTACCCACTTGATGAACGCAATAGAAGATGTCGTTCGAAAGGGACAATTGGAACAATACATCAACCCTGAGATTCAAGGGGAACCTGAAGTTTCACAACCTGAAGAAGAAAAAGGAGAAATGGTGGGATTTATCAGTGGTGGTCCTGGCTGCGGTGGTGAAAGTTCCGCCTCTCGGAAAAGTTACGCCCGAATGGTGGGAACCACTTGCGGGGAAATAGAAAGCATACCGAAGGCGATCTCGACCTCTTTTGCTCCAATCATCTTTTATGACAATGGCGTCCGGTGGAGTTCGCCACCCACATGATGTAGCGTTGGTTATTAAGCTATCAAAGTGTCCAGTTTCCGGATGAAAAGAGTTTTGATAGGCGGTGGAAGTTCAGATTGATATCCTCTTTTGGAGTGCTTTAGAAAGAATGAGATATGACGCCTTGAGATGACTTGCTTCGGTAAAAATCATCCTTGGTAGGGTTCTCCGGAGGGGTAGTATGCACCAGAAGGAATGATCTCCTTGCCGATTCTGGTAGGGAACTACGCCAAGGTCATCAATGATGTGACAAAGAACTTCTTGGTTGTGGGTTGTGCTTCAAGTTACAACGTAACCCTTGGCAGACCAACCCTCAACGCCTTGAAAGCCGTAATCTCCACTTATCACCTTCTCCTCAAATTCCCAACTTAAAGTGGCAGCGGAGAGATAAGAGGAGATCAACCCCTGGCACGGCAATGCTATGTCTCAACCCTCAAAGGGAAAACTCTCAACAGCAGCAAGACAATGGTTTCAGAATCCATGTTGATAAGTGTTCAAATGAGCATCAATCATGCATGAAATTCATGCATATTATCTTATGTTTTGGAAGAATATTGGCCCGCCGGTGCTCAAAAAGGCTTTGTTTTTGTAAGCAGCGCGTAAAACGTGTCGCAAGAGAAAGGAAGTGTTTTTCGAGAAACAGCGGGCCAAAGTAAGCAGCAATTTGGAAGAAGGTCCATACAGTCTCATCTGGACCAGTATGGACTCAGAGATTCCTACGGACTCACGAGCGGATGGCGGGACCCCGTACGAGGACCTGAGAGATATCGACTCCATTACAACACTCCGTATGGTGGTTCAGTATAAAGGGATATACGTCGGTATAGAAATACATACTTTGGAGTGCATTATATACGTGAAAGCTACTGTACTTGATTTCGGCCGAACTGAGAGGCAAAGTGGAAATACACCCAAAACCCTAGAGGAGGATATAAATAGAGATGTAAAAGGGGGTTTTGGGGCATCTTGGAGGGAGATTAGAGCCAAAGCTTCAAGGAGGGAGAAGCCATCATCATCTTCTCCACTATCTTGGAGGAGATTGAAGAAGAGAAGAGAAGGCTCAAGAGAGCTAGAGAGAAGAAGTAAGGGCTAAAGAAAGAAAGGGAAATCTCCAAACGGTCATCATCAAGGGTTTGCTTCATGACTCTTGTGTTTGATTTCTTCTTTAACATTGATTGTAACTCTCCATTGATGGAGAGCTAAACTTTTGATACTTGGGTGTTGATGAACCTTTGGGTTATGGTTAATTGATATTGTCTCTTCTATGTTGATTGATTGGTTGAATGCATCATGGTCTATTGAATGTATTGTATAGTGAAAGCATTAACCTCTCTCGCTAAGAGAGCCCGGAGAGGTTTCTCTAGTCCACATGTGGGGAAGAAGCGGCGCACTCCCCGCGTGTAGACAAACTTCAATAGAGAGGACTAGAAGTACAGGGAGCCCGGGTACTAAAGGCGTGCTACTCCTTTAAATGTCTTATTCCCTTAGTCCTTCCAAGAGATAGGTTCCTAGAACTTAACTAGTGAGGGTACTAGGTTGAGTAATCACCCCTCGGCTGAGGGATGAAATCGTATTAGGAACCTTTGGCCAATGATTCACCAAGATTCAAGATAGAGAGCATTATCCACATCTAAGAGAGCCAAAGGGGATTCAATCGCCAAGTATCCCCTTCATCGATTGACATCTCCAAGATCAATTGCATTTGTTAATTTGCTTTATTAGCCTTAGAGTTAGAATTAGTATCATCAACCCGAATTGATTGACTAGATAATAGAGCAATTAATTAGTACTAGTATTTTCTTTCTCCTTGAGGATTCGATAATCCCGACTTTTCAATAGTCCACTTTACTACTTGATTCAGGACCCATACACCTATGCGGTTAGAGCGCATCAAGTTTTTGAAGCGGCGGATTCGGGGAGATTTAGGATTACTAGGAAAACTAGGAGTTTATTAATCTAGTCGTTTACTTTCGCTTTTACTTTGTTTTAATAATTGTTTGGTTGCACAAAGGTGTCTCTTAGCATTTTAGTTGTAATTTCAGTTTAATTCTCTCGTGATTGCTAATTTTCCTCAATTTTCATTGCGAGGGTGTTGATGTATGACCGAAGAACCCTAAGGGTCTTGTCCAAAACCGGCGGTGAAATTGATCGAACATTCCATAGAAGGTTGAGAGAAGTGGAGGAATTAAATCCCGGACCCTCTTCGGGGTCGGAGAACTTCATACCCGCCGAAGGTAGTTTGGAGGTTAGAGAAATCCCTATCATGGCCGGGAGGCGGCTTACACTATCCGAATATGAGAGGTCTCACTATACGGGGGAAGAATTTAGCGTGCACCCCCCTAATGTGAACATGAACAACTTCGAGATCAAGCCCAGCACCATGACTATGATCCAAAATACAGCCCAGTTTGATGGAAGGCCGGATGAAGACCCTCACGCACATATTGCCAAGTTTGTTCAGATTTGCAACATGTTCAAAATCAATGGGGCATCCGATGACGCCATTAGATTGAGATTGTTCCCCTTTAGCTTGAGAGAAGGGGCCTACAGGTCGTTAACTTTACTTCCATCGGGATCCATTCGCACATGGGCCGAAATGCTCGACAAGTTCCTTGGGCGGTACTTCCCACCTAGTAAAGCCGCAAAGCTTCGATTGGATATTTCTTCTTTCAAGCAAGGACCCAATGAATCGTTCTATGAAGCCTATGAGAGATACAAGGACTTACTCCGGCGTTGCCCTCAACATGGGATAGACGATTGTGCTAAGAGTCCGGACCTTCTACCATGGGTTGGATGATGCAACCCGACATTTGGTTGATCGTGGCGAGAGGCTCTCTTGGGAATAAATACCCCGATGGCCTTGAGAAAATTTTTGAAGATATGGCTAGCAATGAAGCCCATTGGTCTACTTTCGGGGAAAGCAAGTCAAATTGGTAGGCTCAGGTGAACTGAACCCAATGCAATTGATTTGGCTCTCGCGGGAAAAAGTTGGACACTTTGACAAGGAAGATTGAGGCATTGACCATACCGGTAGCCCCTCAAGTTCATCTCGGTATCATCTTGTAACACTTGTGGTGGAGGGCATAACACAACAAGTTGCCCAATTATGAGCATGGAGAACCTCACCATGGAGCAAGTGCGGTACTTGAACAACAACCAAGGGCAATCGGGGGCCAATGAGCCTATGCACCCAAGTGGAACCACCCGGGTTGGCGTATAGGGAATCCCTAGTGGAGGGCAATATCCCGGGCTTCCAACATCCTCCGAAGCCACAAGAGAGAGAAAATTAAGCTTAGATGAGATGGTGTTGAAGATGGTGCAAGAAAATCAAACGGCTATCCAAGTCTCGAGGGTTCTTGTCGCGAGCTTGGAGAACCAAATGAGTCAAATGGCCAAGGCAGCTTTGGAGAGGTCATAGGAAAGCTGCCTAGCAACACCTGAGACAAATCCACGTGAGCAATGTAAGGCAATTACTTTGAGGAGTGGTAAGGAGATTGAATCCCGATTGGAGAGCAAACAAAGGAAGAATTCAAGTGGAAAGGATGCATCGGTACCCGCGCCACTTCCAAGGAAAGGAAGGGAGCAAAGAAGAAGCCACACTCATTCCTCCCATATCATCCAAAGGCCCTTACCCAGCAAGATTGAGAAAAGATAAGGAGGATGCCCAATTTTGCAAAGTTCACAAGCATGATGAAGCAACTACAAATTAATTTGCCCCTTGGTGGATGTCCTAGCACAAATGCCGAAATATGCAAAATTTATGAAGGACCTCCTATCTAATAGGAAGAAGTTGGAAGAAGTGGGTGCCGTCACTCTCTCAATGCTCAATGCTACGGCCCGTTTTGCAACATGATTTGCCCAAGAAACTCAAGGACCCCGGTAGCTTTGTTTGTCCCATGTACTTTTGGAGAGGGATTACCAAGAAAGCAATGGCGGATCTGAGAGCAAGTATTAATGTGATGCCCTATAAGCTTATACATGAAACTGGGGCTTGATGATCCAAAGCCCACAAGGATGACAATTCAAGCTGGCGCACCGGTTCGTGAAGAGGCCCAAGGGCTTGGCGAAGATGTGCTTATCAAGATTAATGAGTTTGTGTTCCCGGCCGACTTTGTTCTTTTGGCGTTGATGATAATGTGGATGTGCCCATCATCCTTGGGCCCCATTCCCCGCTACCGCCCAAGCACTTGAAGATCATGCCCAAGGGAAGCTAGCATTGAGAGTGGGGATCAAGAGGTGACATTCCAAATACCCGAAGCAATGAAGCATCACGGCTGGCCCAAGGCGATACATCCTACGGTATGGGCGACATCGATGCCGCTTACCTCTGCTTGTATGGAAGATCTCCTAATGATAGACCAATTTAGCGATGAGTTGAATGAAGGCGCAGGACATCCGCGAGAAGAGGTCCAGGGAATTCAGCTATGTCAAGTAAGGGGACGGACCAAAGTAGAAGACCAAGAAGAGAAGGAGGCCCATTCCGACCATGAAGAAGTCTTTGGAGGAAGGTGCAACAACACGGGGTATACCGCCACATCCTTCTCCTCCACTTCCCCAATGAGCACTTTCGGTATGAAAGTAAAGGATTCCCTCTATTTATGCTCGTTTGGGAGAGTGTTTGTTCGTGGCATGCTTCAAGGGAAAGGATGATGGAAAGCTTCAAGGTATTTGAGCCCCCATAAGGTAAATTGGGAGAGTGCGTCAAGCTAGTGGCGTTAAACAAGCGCTTCTTGGGAGGCAACCCAAGTTTTAGAACTTTCTTTCTTGGTTTTACTTAATTTTACGTTTCTTTTTGATTAGCTAGTGATGCTTGAAATAAGTTGAAGTAGCGTTGTTGTCCAATTTTCTCCATTCTTATCTTTGGATGTTGTCAATTAGGGGTAATATCTTGCTTATTATCAGTGTCGAAGAGAACGGTGTAAATGAACCACAGGAGGGCTGTATAAGCCTACGCCCGAGGTGTATCTGAGGGTCTCATACGGACTGAGATCAGTCCGTATGCCTAGACAGGGCTATATACGACCCCGTATGGACTCCGTATAGGAGTCCGTATAGGGTCGTAAAGAGACACGAGTGGGGTGCTTTATCGAGAGGACTCCGTATGGACTCCGTATAGGAGTCCGTATAGGGTCGTAAAGAGGCACGACGGAGGCCGGGTAGTCATCCACCGAGACACGCTTCACAGACGAGGTCCACAGACTTCGACATGTCCGCCTCTCCTCTCGCCGCTTCGGTCGAACCCGCATTATCGACTGGAATACCCTCATCCAGCTCAACATCGCCGACCGTGTCCGAGAGATGACATCATTTGGCGGTTGGGACAGGATTTTCTCTCTAAACCATGAAGTGTTCCGCCGCCTTGGAGCATTTGGAGGTCTTTGAGTTCTTTGAGGCGGACGGAGTGCGGTGGGAGGCGAGAACCGCACCGCCATTACCTTTAAGCTTTTTGGTCGGCGGAGGATGATGAGCTACAGCCAGTTCGCACTATACATGGGGCTTTATGACCGTGACTTCACCTTCACACGAGAGGACACCGAGCTGCTCACGGCCTTCCCCGAGCGCACCATCCTCAAATGAAGCCTTCGATTCATTAGGCGGGCGCCATGACAACCACAAGGCATCTTTCATGACGGATCCGATGCACCGTTACTTACATGCCCTCATCAGCCGCACCATCGCAGCCCGTGGTGATAATTGCGGAGTCGTCATAGTCACTGACGCCTATTTCTCTCTGACCTCATCGAGCGAGATTCCGATCCATTTGGGGTACGTGCGTGCTTGCATTATTTGGCGCATCGTAAGCGTAACACCCGACTCACCGACATCCATGCCGGGCCCTACATCACACCGACTCATCATGGGCATGGGTCTCGAGGCCGAAGTTGGAGGGGAGCAAAGACTTGATTGGTCTCCCAGCTGGGCAGGCGCTCCTCGCACAGATTGAATTTGCGCTGGCCGTGCGGGCCTTCCCCACTTTAGTTGGCGGGCTCCAGATAAATCGGAGGAGGAGGGATCTGACTCCGATGATGCAGAAGCGGCCGACCCCTGTGCGGCCTACCCCTCAAAGACGGTGGACCCTCGGCCCGAGAGCCGTTGCTCACGCAGGTTGGAGGAAGCAGATGGCCGAGATGAGAGCTGTCGGGACCACGATCCTAAGCGGAGCGGCGGCGGCTCGAGGAGGCGGTTTTCAGCTCCTCGCTCTTTATCCGTGGACACGCCTGCATTTGCACCTCCTCCACCTCCAAGCGCAGGGCAACGGCGAGCCAAAGACGGGGACACTTGGCGCATTACTTTTCTATTGCATCTATCTTCATACGGAACTTTATTACTTTCACTTGTTATTATTTACCTTAGCGCATTATGACATCGAAAGCAAGGGCATTACGCCCTACTACCACAATGTTTTGCTTTCGTTATGTTGATTTTCCTGTTTTGCATGCTATTGGATTTGATTCTTCTCTCTATGTTCGCAGAGTCAACAAGGGATTCACGACCCTCGAAAATCAAGCAATCCTCCACTCTCACAAACAACATTCTGCAGCTATTCAGGGGAGTCTCGTTCATCTTTTTCCTGCTAATTCCTTGCGCTGAATTTAATTTTCATGCATTGAGGACAATGCAAACTTCTAGAGTGGGGGTGGGTTACTACCTAGCTCCTCTTAGGGTTATTGCAAACTTTTAAGTGTGGAGATAGGTAGCCATCATGATTATTTATTGTAAATAATTTTGTGATAATTATGTCGGATACGCATGACAACCTGGGCGATAGATAAATTTGACATGAAGTCCTTCTCTAAGCACACCATTTGTGATTTGAAATGCTTCCGATTGAAACACCATGGGCATGTAGAGATATTTTTGTGACAATTACGATTGTGAAAGACAATAGATCACCCATTGCCATGTTCTTTTGACTTTAATAGCTAAGTATTGCTTTCAATGGCTCCAAGAAATTTCGTGGCATTAGTTCAAATTTATTAGCCCCTCATAATATACACAGTGGACAAGTACAATGAAAATAAAATAGTTTTGCACAATAGTTGTCAATTAATAAAGACAGTGTTCCGATGCTTTTGGAGACAAAGTAGGTTGGGGTCCCGGCTCCTAATCAGAGTGGTCCTCAATTCGAAAAGTCATTACTTAGCATGAACACCCATGGGTAAAGTTGTAACCACCCAAGTAGCTAAGGGTTCGGGTGCTTAATCAGCATGGATTCTTTGCAAAAGGGAGGAACTACACTCTACCTTGATCTTTAGTACGGGAAAGTCGGATCCAAGAGATGCCCTACCCGAATAAAAAAAAATAAAAAAAATAAAAAAAAAGAAAAGAAAGAAGAGTAGCGTTTTGAGTATTTGTCCACCGTTCATCTAATAGGGGGTAATTCTTTTGTTTTTAAGGCCTCAAGGACCTTCTAGAGCCCATTAAGAGCATGCTTGTCTTGTTAAGACTTTAAAACATGGCATGTGGAGTGAATAAGCTTTGTCTAGGGCTATATCGAAATGTCACGGGATCAATCTAAGCCTTGGTGTGGAAATAGGAGAACATATTGTAATGGTGAACTTGGAATAGAATTCATGTATAATTTTTATAGCCCAAAGTTGAACACTTATCTTCTTTTGATGATTTCTTCTCTTTGCTTGGGGACAAGCAAACCTTTAAGTGTGGAGATATGTGATAAGTGTTCAAATGAGCATCAATCATACATGAAATTCATGCATATTATCTTATGTTTTGGAAGAATATTGGCCCGCCAGTGCTCAAAAAGGCTTTGTTTTTGTAAAAGCGTGGGGCAGAAAGCGAATGTCGCAGAGAAAGGAAGTGTTTTGAGAAAACGCGGCCAAAGTAAGCTTAAACGTGAGCTGGAAGAAGGTCCATACGGAGTCTCATACGGACCAGTATGGACACGAGATTCTGGGACTCACGAGCGGATCGGACGGGACCCCGCATACACGAGGACTGAGAGATATCACGACTCCATAACACTCAGTATGGTGGTCCATTATAAGGGATATACGTCGTGATGAAATACATCTCGGGTCGATATCGTAAAAGCTAGAATCTACGATTTCGGCCGAACCGAGGGCAAAGTCGGAAATACACCCAAAACCCTAGAGGGGATATAAATAGAGATGTAAAAGGGGTTTTGGGGCATCTTGGAGGGAGATTAGAGCCAAAGCTTCAAGGAGGAGAAGCCATCATCATCTTCTCCACCATCTTGGAGGAGATTGAAGAAGAGAAGAGAAGGCTCAAGAGGGCTAGAGAGAAGAAGTAAGGGCTAAAGAAAAAAGGGAAATCTCCAAACGGTCATCACTCAAGGGTTTGCTTCATGACTCTTATGTTTGATTTCTTCTTTAACATTGATTGTAACTCTCCATTGATGGAGAGCTAAACTTTTGATACTTGGGTGTTGATGAACCTTTGGGTTATGGTTATTGATATTGTCTCTTCTATGTTGATTGATTGGTTGAATGCATCATGGTCTATTGAATGTATTGTATAGTGAAAGCATTAACCTCTCTACGCTAAGTAGAGCCCGAGAGGTTTCTCTAGTCCATGTGGGGAAGAAGCGACCGCACTCCCCGCGTGTAGACAAACTTCAATAGAGAGGACTAGGAGTACACCGGGAGCCCGGGTACTAAGGCGAGCTACTCCTTTAAATGTCTTATTCCCTTAGTCCTTCCAAGAGATAGGTTCCCTAGAACTTAACTAGTGAGGGTACTAGGTTGAGTAATCACCCTCGAGCGAGGGGATGAAATCGTATTAGGAACCTTTGGCCAATGATTCACCAAGATTCAGCATAGAGAGCATTATCCACATCTAAGGAAACCCAAAGGGGATTCAATCGCCCAAGTATCCCCCTTCATCAATTGACATCTCCGAGATCAATTGCATTTGTTAATTTGTTTTATTAGCCTTAGAGTTAGAATTAGTATCATCAACCCGAATTGATTGACTAGATAATAGACAATTAATTAGTACTAGTATTTTCTTTCTCCACGAGGATTGATGCAGACTTTTCAATAGTCCACTTTTACTACTTGATTAGAGCCGTACATACTTTGCGGTTAGAACGCATCAAAGGAGATCAACCCTCGCACGTGCAATGCTATGTCTCAACCTCAAAGGGAAAACTCTTTAACAAAGAAGAAGACAAAGGTTTTAGAAGCCATGTTAGTAAGCGTAATGGCCGAACGGGAAAAACGAGGAGCTTCACCTACACACTGCCGAAGAATTGCTAACATGATCCCCTAGACACAACGAGAGGACGCGCCATGGTACGGATTGGGGCAGATTTGGCAATGCCGTGAGCAGTGGGAAGATCTCATGGGAGTATTAAGAGCAAATTACGATCTCTTCGCTTGGTCTTCGAGGATATGCCGCGGCGTAAAAGCGTAATATCATCAAGCATCGTCTCAACATCGATCAATCGTTTTAAACCCACAAAGCGTAAAAAGAGAAATTCCCCAGCACTGAAAGGTAAGCGTCAGCGGAGGAAGAAGTATCTAACCTCCTAAAAGCTAAGTTTATCCGAGGTATACTACCCGAATTTGGTTAGCCAATGTGGTCACGGTGAAAAAGCCGTCCAGGAAAATGGAGGATGTGCGTTGACTTCACGGACTTAAACAAAGCTCGCCCAAAGATTCGCTTTCCTTACCGCCAATTGATAGTTTGGTTGATTCAACAACGGGGCATGAGATGTTGAGCTTCACGGATGCCTTCTCGTGTTACAACCAAATCCGAATGGCCAAAGGCGTGAAGAAAAGCGTCTTTCATTATGAGCACGGGAACGTCTTTGCTATAAGGTGATGCCGCTCGCCTAAAATACCAGAGCCACCTTCCGGAGGCTCATAAATCTGATCTTGAGAGAGCAAATTGGCGAAATGTTGAACCCTATGTGGGCGATATCTTAGTAAAGAGCCGAAGGCCAATGAACACTGTCCGGACTTACAAGAGGCTTTCGGTCTCTTCGGATTTATACTATGCGGTTAAACCCGAACAAATGTTCTTTTCGGCGTTGATCGGGGAAAATTCACAGGATTTATTTTGACACAAAGAGGGATAGAAGCGAATCCGGACAAAATCGAGCTATTCTTGACATGGGATCGCCTAAAAGTCTTCAAGAAATTTAAGCGGCTTAATCCATGCTTGGCGTCGCAGCTTGATTCATCTCCAAAGCCGGAGAGAAAAATCTCCCACTCTTCCAAGCCCTAAGAAAAGCACCCAAAATGGAGTGGACAGAAGAATGCGAAAAAGCCTTTCAGGGGCTTAAGGACTATCTCTGGTCGCCTCAATTACTAGCTAAGCCACAGGTGGGAGAAGAACTCTACGTTTATTTGGCTGTCGCCCCACACGCAGCGGTCAACAAGTAGCTTCTTACGAGAGAAGATAACGGAGTTCAAAAACACATCTACTACACAAGTAAAATCCTTAGCGATCTTGGAATCGAGATATCTACCACTTGAAAAGTTGGCCTTTGCTCTTATCACGCCTCGCATCGGAGGTTGAGGCCCGTACTTTTAAGCCCACAAGATCATAGTATTGATCGATCACCGCTAAAGCAAATTCTCCATAAACACGAAAACTCCTGGACGCCTAGCCAAGTGGGTGATAGAATTGGGCGAAGTTCGATCTCACCTACAAACCCCGAGCGGCAATAAAGGCTCAAGTGCCGCGCGATTTAAATTGGCGAAATTAACTTTCCCAACAAACAGGGACGAACCCCCGTCACAGAGTCCAGAAGAAAGCCCTAACATCCCATGGACCTTATATGTTGACGGATCAGCAACGGAAGAAAAGGCAGGGGCAGGGTTCGTCCTCTACTCTCCTTCCAAGTGGAAAATCGCGACAGTACTGAAGTTCCAATTCCGAGCAACCAACAATGAGGCCGAATATGAAGCCCCCTCATCGGAAGGATTACACGGCCCGGGGCTCTAATTCAAGACTCTGCGTATATTCCGACTCACAGCTAATAGTAAGCCACACCTTGGGCAGCTTTGAAGCGAAGGAAGAAAACATGGTCAAGTACCAAGCAGTGGTAAAGAAAATAGTTCCACACTTTGCTCGCTTCCAAATAGTTCCACTCCGGGGTCTTGATGACTTGTTGCTCTTTGAGCTCTGTAAATTTCTTCAAGACTCCAGCCAGCCCCATAGACAAAACCTCCTTAGGAGGAATATGATGGCCCACTTGTTGCACCACGTATCATATATCTGAGTGGCCCCATCTTTAACTTTAAGCCCTAAGCACAGCAACCTCCTTCTCTAAATTGTCCGGCTGCTCCATTAAATCCTTAATTTCTTGCGAAGTGGGACTTAGGAACTTTCAAACGGGAAGCCAAATCAGCCTTTAAGTGTATCACGCTCCCCTTTATTTTCGCCAACTCGGCTTAAACGGCGGTAAGCTCAAAGTGACCTTCAGCCTTTAGATCCCATCGAGCGGCTGGCTCGCTCCTCCCGAGTAGATTGGAGTTCCTTCTTCAAATCACTTTGGATTCATCTTGTAACCCTTTGATATCCTCCTCGGTGATCCGGAGGAGAACCTTTGGAAATAGATAGCCGAGCCGCTAGATCGTTTCTTCTCCTTCTCGAGGCGGATAGTTCTTTGCTGCCAGCTTCGGCTTTGTCTCGCCAAGGGCCCGGATAGCGCGTCATGTCAAGCTTTCCTCTCATTCTCTTCCAAGGCCGCCACCCTAGAGCTCAACTGAAAGCGATATTCCGCCTCTATTCATTTCCATCTTGGCCAAATCTTCTTCGCAAAGAGCACCAACCCGATCCCGGCCATTTAATGCGGTCTACGAAATAACAAAACGCTTCATAAAAATATACCAAAATTAGAAATAAAGGGAAATATGAGAATGGCCCTTACCAAAGACGGCATGGCCGAGCGGAATAATTGGTAAGTGGCCTCTTCCACTGTCGACGCCGGAGTTTTGTAGAAAGCCGCTTTCGAGCCGCGCATGGCCATTAAAACATCCCTTACGGACTTGACATCGCGACAAGGAGTATCCTCGTAAGGTAACTCCTTACTCGCTAGTAGCAGATCCCTTTAAAACGGAATCCGCCACTCTTAATTTATCCACGGCGTCAGCTTCTCCTAGCTCCGCCTGCAAAATAGAACCTAAGTTAAAAGTTCTAAGTGAAACATACCTATAGAAAATAGGAATTCTCACTTCTGCGAGAAGGATGTCCTCCGGCCGGCTGGAAGAAGGACCCTCGAAAATTGGGGACAACGTCGGCCGGATTTCTTCCGCACAAACCTCTTCCTGAGGCGCCCCCACTAGTTCTTCTACAATTCCTGGACCTGATACGTCCTCGGAATTCTTTCTCTTGGTCCTCCTCTCCCGTGAGGACCCCGTGACCGGGTCATTCTTAACCCCTCTTTGGAAGAGCCCGCCTCTTTTCTCTTCCCTCTTCTTTCTTTCCTCCTTGGAGGTATCACCCCTTGGCCAAGTACCACCTCCTTCTTCTTCACCATGAGGCAAGGACGGGTGAACTTCGCCCTCGAAAGAGGCCAAAAGACCCTTAACATAGCTCAGGTCCTCGTCCTCCATCGGATTTTCTACAAAACAAATATCAAAAACATTAGATACTGTAGTTAAAAATCAGACTAGTAAGGTACACGAATAATTCCTACCGGTGGACACTATCAAACGACATTTAACAAGATTTTCCTTTGTCAAGAACTCATCCATGTACACTTTGGATAACCCTGTCATTGACTTAAGAAGACCCACCTCTTCACCCGTCATTTCCTCACAAGCGATGTCCGTTCGGGGAACCTCCCACTTTGTTCGGACATCCCACTCGGACTTACTTTTGACAAAGAAAAATTTGCTCTTCCATCGCTTAATGGAAGAAGGAACCTTCCCTAAAAATTTCCTCCCAGGACGAGCCGAGAAGTAATACCAATCGGCTAGACTCTAGACATAGACTAAAAGCATACGGAACCAACGGACGGTCGGATTTATTCCGTAATGCTTGAAAACAATAACAAAGCCGTTCAAAGAGTCTCCAAGAATTCGGGCCAACTGTGAAGAACACAAATGATACTCCTCTAGTAATCGCCTTAGCAAAAATCGAAAAAGGGAGTCTAAGGCCACCTAATAGCGCATCTTGATAGATTGGCTATCTCCCCTTCCTTGGGAGAACTTGCCCTCTCCCCGAGAACAAGGAACCCTAACCTCAAGCGATTGAGAGATTTATCTCATATTTAGTTACCGTGCTATCTACCTCCGACATCGGCCCAAGAAGACTTATGAATGTATCGGACCCTACCCAAGGTTGCCCTAGAGGCAGGATGAACCCGCCAACCCTGAACTGAGCGCCTCCAAGTTCACCCGGGATCGCCGGAATCACAACAGAAACCGTAGGGTTGGACGAAAAGGGAATCGAGGGCTCATGAGAAGAACTAGAGGAAGAAGAAGTAGTGCTAGCCATTACCTTAGAGGAGGAAAAAGATAAGAAAAAAAGCACTAAACCAGAGCTCGCCGGAGAAGAGGAAATCTGGAGAAGAGAACTCGATTTTCGAAGCAATCTTTTGCTGCCTGTACGGTTCCCCTTATATACAAAGGCAATGAATCCGTGGCCGTTAGATCTTAGGGTTGTGTTCCGATCTGAACCCTTGAACCAAAGGCCCACAAATCTGAACCGTTCAAACAACCATCATACACCTCCTCGAAACAATTCAAAATTCTGTCCACGTAAGCAATACCAAGCGCCGCCTGGCGCACATAGAAAATCACGCCCATCGCCCATCATAACGTTGACAAAACGCACACGCCCCGCATGTCGCGCCACTATCCCCCTTTAAATGCTAAATAGTAGAGGAGACACGTGTCGTCTTAGGGAACAGGAAGCGTTACATGGAAGGTAGAGCCGGTACGCATGGAAGGCAGAGCCTGTACCGCACAAAGACAAAGCACACACTCCAACATAGGATCATCAACAAAGGCCATAAAAATGCCAAAGGATTTAAAAACAAAACGACAAAACGTCATTTATTCAAGTTACACATGACGGACGTAAATAAAGCGATATAACAAACCCTAAAACATATTTCCGAACGGATTATCCTAACATATTTCGAGCGGATTATCCCTAACTAAGCGTCCGCTGACCCGTCCAGAAGGTACGCTTTCGGATAAGACTTCGAGGAGGAGATACACGGCTTCCGCGGTACTGCCGCTATCCTCGTTGCCACTAGGGAGCTTGGTTGTAGCGAGGGACGCAGGTGGGGACCCACCTCTCTACGCAGGAGTCGCCTCCAACATCTCAACTTCAAGCGCATACCCCTCTGTAAGTAAAAACTAAGAGGTCTCCCGCCTCCACATCATGGTCAACATGAAAAGCTTCCCACCCCGCTGCCTATGCTCATTTCACCTACCCCTCATGATGATCAGCCAAAATAGGACGGCCAAACATGTACCGTTTGGACTTACCAAGTGGATTACCCCGGTCCTTAGTTCCGATAGGTGCTCATAAAAAGAATCGGAATTCGCAAATGGCGAGAGCATTGAGAAAAGTGAAAAACTTGTAAAAAGACAAGCTACCGAGCCATGATACAAAAATACAAGGGTACAAAAGTTTTCTCGTCAAAACACCCTATCCATACAAGCCCTTAAATAGGAGAGCCCATCGGCGCTATAGGCTTAGAATTCGAACCAAAATCTACCTCGATAACAAATGAGAAGATAACACAAAGAACGCCGGTCGCCTATTAAAACATGTGTCAACATGTGTCCTTTTAGGTACAAGCGGCGTATTACGGAGCCTACGCCTACATAGACATGCCAACTAAGAATGATACTTGTTCTCGAACCAAGCGAAGCGTCGCGTTTAGCTCACCCCTCACTTAGATTTTTCAAACAAGTACACTAGGGAGGGACTAGGTGTTACGGATATATTTGGTGAAGACAGTGTCAAGTATCTATTTGGTGAAGACAGGGTGTCGTTAAGCTAAAGGACCACTTGTTCCTTTGGCTACATGGCGATATCACCATCTTTGCACAATTACGCTTTCGGCAAATGGCGTGGGATTCAATCCACTGCGAACAAGTCCGTCGGAATTGTAACAACCCTCCTCATAAAGGGCGAGGGTAGAAAGAAAGAGATAGAGAAACATCTAACGCCTTCTACAAGGAGAGTGGGTCTTATCCACACTCGCTACAAGGGCGTGAGATATTTTCCTACCGCCTTCTTACCGCCTTAAGAGATATTTACCTAACTCACCGCCTTACTCCACCGCCTTTCCTGAACCGCCTCTAAGGTGCTATAAAAGGAGAGCTCTAATAGAAGAAAAGGGATCTGAAAAAAACTCATCACACAAAAAACTGCCTAAAACTAAGACTCTCTATTCAAGTTTTCTGACTTAAGCATCGGAGTCAATCCGCGTAAAGGCCCAGTCGATCACCGCCCTCTCTCCTTTTTACGAGCTCACATGAGTAATTTCGGTAATTCCGGAAGTTTTTATGATGCTCTCCGCGACTCTCCACTGAGGCGTAAGTAAGCGTCCACATCAACTATAAATTCTAATCGTTGGTCTAGAGCTGAGACCAGATCACTAGGCAACAGTGACCGAAGCGTGACGTGGACCAGTTTTTGGCATCAACAATATATATTTGGCGTATTTAGGCATTTGAGAAAGTACATCAACCAGACGTAAACTCACATACAGATGCTTGATTGTTTAAAAGAATTTCTTGAAATGGGCATCATCCTTTATTTTTCTTAATCTTTCAGGATAGGGGATCTAGGGTTGATACTAGGGAATCAGCGGGGTTTCTATTTCCTTATCTTTTCCTTGGTGTTCTTCGACAACACCCTCCTTGACTACGGATGATTCACCAAGTTCTACCTAGGTATCTACCTTTCCAGGTTTCTTGACTAACAGTTCCACCTCTTTTACCACTTCTGAAAGTGATGGCCTTTAAGTCCCAGCGGGGATTTTCCTCGGTGTTGCAAGGTAGGCTCCTTGAGGTCGTTGTGATGAATTTCTAGCCAATTTTCCAACCTAATTTGCTAGACCTTGAATACTTGCTTGGATGTTTCCGCAAATGTGGTATCTATTGACTCAAATTTTGCATTCGTGGTCACCATGGACCTAGCTGGAACCTCCTTTGTGGTATGCTTTGGTTGTTGAGGTTTTGGAGGAAGAGAATTGAATCCTAGAGGAGTGGCTGACCCTTGGAGATTGCCATAGGACGATAACCCTGGATAATTCCAATTAGGCATATAGGGTCCAAACTGGGTACCTTGGGGTCTTGGATTACCCATGTATTGCATTTCCTCCATAGGAGCTACTTCGACACTTGCAATGGGGCATTACGATGAATCGTGCCCACCTCCACAGGTACCACATGAAATAGAGACGATTGAGCTTGAAGATCCTCCTGATGTTAATTGCTCGAATTTCTTGGTGAGTTCAGCCACTTGTGCTGCAAGGAAAGGGTCTTGGTTTACTGGGCCAACTCCAACATTGATGGTTTGTCTTCCTCTTGATGACCATGCTGACTTGGTGTTTGTCACACTTCAATTAATCGCTCGGTGTCCTTGGGATATTTATTGCCCAAAGAACCGCCCGCTGCCGCATTCACCAGCTGCCTGGTGTGATTGTTTAGACCATTATATAGAGTCTGGAGCTTACCCATGGTTCCATACTGTGGTGTGGACAACGCCTGAATAGATCCTTGAATCTTTGATAAGCTTCAAACAGCGACTCGTTCTCACCTTGTTTGAATACAAAGATCTCTTGTCTGATTTGTGATGCTTTACTTGGGGGAAGGTATTTACCTAGGAATTTATCCAACATATCCCGCCAGGTTCTTATACTTCTAGCAGGAAGTGAGGTGAGCAAACGGTAATAACCTCAAGTGGATAGCATCGTCAGAGACTCCATTGATGCTCACCTTGATCTCAAAGTTGTTTGCAACTGAGGAGGGTGGATACTAAATTCCTCTCCCGTGTACTCTAGTCTTTGATAGTCGGATAGTGTTCTACTTCATATAGCCACAGTCGAAGGGTCCTTCATTTTGATATTCACATCTGCTGAAAGGACGTTCTCGGACTCTAAAGATGAACTTGAAGTTACCTCTTGTGGCGCGCCTTGTGCTTCTCTAATTCGTTGGTACAGAGTGTGCTCAATCTCACTATCTCTTTCCACCAAACTTGCTGGATTCGCTCATGTCATGCACCAATTCCTCACACAAACAAGAAAGAACAAGAGTTAGTAGTCCGAATGTTTAGAGTAAGAAAAATAAGATAAATGAAGAAAATTAAAAAGAAAATTTAAAAAACCTAAAACTATGACTAACTAACAGACTCTTAGTATCTTTAGTGACCTTAAGGTCCCCGGCAACGGCACCAAAGACTTTATGATGAGTCTAAATCTTATGCTTATACCACAAGTGCACGGGTCGTATCATGTAATAAATTGGACTATAAAAGTCGGATATTGAACCCACAGAGACCTAGATCACAAATCCTATCTAATTGTGTGCTACCCAACCTATCCAAAGGTTGTTGAATTTCTAATTTAATTTCTAAAATTGAAAGTGGCTTAAGATTAACTTGATGAAAGTAATAAGGGCAATCAATCATAAAAGGGGAGATACATTGGCAATGAATCCCCTCCGGATATTCATAAATTGGGGCAAGTATGGACTTCTAATTAAGGAATATGGTTTATGAACAAAGAATTCCTACAATGCTTTCACACCCTCCGTTAAAGCGAGTTACTAATCTAGTTTCACTAGTTCGCTATAGGGAACACATAATCTTGGAAGGGTTGTGGGAATAATCGATCTTAAAGAGTCTCTCACCTAAATACTCGATCTCCCAGCGTGCTCACAACCCTCACCTATTGAAGTAGATCTAGGGTTATATAGTGGGAGCGTTATTGTCTAAACCTCTATAGATCTAGATTGATACTTAGGGTTGTCACAACGTAAAGAATCATTTCCATATAATACATCCAATAGGTTCTCAAAACATAGAAACATTCATTCAATTATAAAAATCCATATAAGCAAAGTTAAACATAAATCTGGAGGTTCATCATGCCCAAAAAAATCTACAAAGTTAGTTCCTCGTAAAAGGGGAACACAAATTCAACACAATGTTCAAGAGGAAAATAAGAAACATAATATTAAATGCTCTTCCCTCCACCCTTGGCGAGGACTGTTGGTGGTGTGCGTAGAGATGCCCCTTCGATACTTGTCTTCCTCTCCTTCCTCTTAGATCATCAATGATGCCCTAACCATTAAGGTTCAGGTTAATATACATAATTAGAGACCCAATCAGTCAAATCAGCAATGAGATTTGGTCGGGTCGCTGTCTCGAAAGTGTGAGATATATATGGGTGGTCTTACGGACGTAAGATCGCCTCGTAAAACCATCTCCAGGTTATGTTGTTGATGATACGGCCGCATGCTCGCCTGTACCACTTCTATAAATCTGGGGGATGTGTGCTCAAAATATCCTTAAGGTTTCTTACGAGAGAGGCTTGCCCGTAACTCGCTTCATATTGGTACTTACGCCGGTAGGCTAGACCGTGTGACTTCAGTAAATTTGAGAATTGATTCAATTTTATTTGTGTTACTTCAGTTTCGCTTTCAAAAATCTCTGACAGATGCCCTGAAAATAAGAATTAACACTAATTAAGTATCAATGGATGAGAGTTACCTTAAATCACATGAATAATGTACAAAGAATTGCTATAAAAACATGATCAATTGAACGCTTATCATCCTAATCTGCGCACTTGCGGGTACATTATTAGGCATATCAAGTTTTTGGCGCGTTATCGGGGACTTAGATTATTGAACATAATAATAGTCCATTGTTCTAGTGATAGTTTTGATTTTTATTCTGTTTTCTTTCTTTTATGTTTCGATTGCATGACCCGTGCACACCCAACGGGTTTTGTAGAAGAAGACGCCAAGATTGAGAGGACCTTACACCATAGATTCTGAGAGACAGAGGGGTTTGTACAAGGACAGTCCTCATAGGCAGAGAACTTTGCCCAAGTGGAAATTTAGGCCGAATCTATAAATCCTCCAGTCATGGCAGAACAAAGAAAAACTCTGTCTGAGTGTGAGTGACCAGAATATACAGAAAATGAATTCAGTGTTCATGCACCAGCAGTAAATAGAAATTTCAATATAAGGGTTGACATTATGAATATGATACAAAACATTGCCCAGTTTAGTGGTTGCCAAGATCTAAGACCCACATGCACATTTAGCGCTGCCTTTACACAAATCGCAACATGTTCCAAAATTGTTGGGGTATCTAGGGATGCAATTAAGTTGAGATTGTTCCCCTTCGCTTGCTAGAGGTCGCATATACGTGGCTTATCACTGCCTGCTTCACAGGATGCATCACCACATGGAAGGGCCTCACTGATGTATTCCCCGGGGAGATACCTCCCTCCAAGTAAAGCTGCAAGGATCAGACAAGGGATATCCTTATTCAAGCAAGGAGAATTGGAGCATCTATTTGACGTTCATGAAAGGTTCAAGGATCTACTCCGATAGTGCCCCCACCATGGTCTTGAGCCTCATCAAAGAATTCATGCATTTTACAATGGTTTGAATTTCCACACTAGACAACTTATAAATGCCGCAGTTGGTGGCTCGCTTGGTAACAAATATCCTTAAGAGGCAGAGAAAATATTTGAGGATATCGCAGTTACTGACGGATCTTAGTCTACAAGGAGGGCAAAGACTACTATTGGAGGAGCGTGCGCAGTGAGTTTAAGATCGACCTTGGAAGCACAAGTGGAAGCCTTGTCCCAAAAAATTGACCTCCTCACCACCAACAACAACTCAACTGTGGCATCAGTTTCAGCTATATGTTGTACTACTTGTAGGGGAGGACATGAAACTCAATGTCTCATCTCTAGCTCTGATATGATTCCTATGGAACAAGTTCAATATATGGGAAATGCATACCGACCTCAAGGAGCACCACTCAGGCCATACACACCTAACTATCATCCGGGGCTATCTTATGGAAATTTGCATGGATCACAAACCCCACCTGGATTTAGTCAACTTCCAATTCCTCAAGCACCCAAATTCAAAATAGAGGATGTCTTAGCTAAGTTCATGCTTACCACAAACTTTTAAGTTTGAAACCATCATGACTACCATGAGGAATATACAAGCAAGTATTCAAAATTTGGAAAACCAGATGGTCAACTAGCCAAGAACACCAGGACTTTAAAGACCTCAAGGTAGCCTCCCCTAGCAACACAGTAGCCAAA
Source organism: Dioscorea zingiberensis (assembly GCA_026586065.1). Taxonomy (NCBI): domain Eukaryota; kingdom Viridiplantae; phylum Streptophyta; class Magnoliopsida; order Dioscoreales; family Dioscoreaceae; genus Dioscorea; species Dioscorea zingiberensis. Next base: position 40,086,275 of record CM048822.1, read on the forward strand.
CCCAAGGTGAACATTTGAAAGCTATAACTTTGAGAAGCGGGAAGGAGGTAGGAATTACAAGTGAGGACCCCTCCCCACCACCCACAATTCAACTCCCTCAAGTGGCACTGGAGCCAACAGCTGAAAAAGAAACCTCTCCCGAAGGAAGCAACAAAAGCGAAAAAGGAGAAGAAAATGGAACAACCAACTGTCCAAGAATACCAACCTAAACTACCATATCCGGAAAGGTTGAAGGGTGATAAAAAGGATGCACATTTTAAGAAATTCTTGGACACCATCAAACAACTGCGCATTAATTTGCCTTTGGTTGAAGTACTCTCTCAAATGCCTAAATATGCCAAATACATGAAGGAGTTAATTTTCAATAAAGGGAAGTTAGAAGAAAGTGTAGCCATCACACTAAATGCATAGTGCTCAGCAATTATTCAATCAAAACTGCCGAAAAAATTAAAAGACCCAAGGAGTATAGTGATCCCCTACACGATTGGTAATGGACTTCTTGAACATGCCCTTGCTAATTCTGGTGCAAGTATAAACGTCATGCCATACAAATTATTCATAAAGCTCAGGTTGGGAGAACCGAAGGCCATGCGAATGACCTTGCAAATTCAGCGATTGTTCTCGCGGAAGAAACCCCGTGGCGTTGATGAAGATGTACTAGTTGGGATTGATAAGTTTGTGTTTCCTGTAGACTTCATCCTATTAGATGTCGATGACGATGTCGACATCCCAAATATCTTGGGCAAGCTATTTTTAGCCATAGCTAGAGGCAGGACCATCATAAAGAAAAGTTGTCATTAAGAGTAGGAGACAGTGAGGTCGTATTCAAATTGCCGGAGGCCATGCGTCGCGCCATGTTCGACCATGATGATACATCTTATTACGTTGATGATATGGATTTAATAACTTAAAAATACATACAAGCGGCCCTAGTAATTGATCCCCTGAAGGAGCACTTGGGTGAGTTAGATGATAATCCAAGGGAATCTGTTGGTGATAATGTTAAATCCTATAAGGAGTGAGAACAAGGGGAGGAAACAACAAAGAAAAAGAGAACCCCCTCTAAATCAAAATCCTAGACGAAGAAGTGTGCAGCAAAAGCCACAAGAGGTAACACTTTGCAATTGGAAACAAGGCATTGCTTCAATGTCCATTATAGTGAGTACTCAATTTACTCCAACCTAGGCTTCTCCATATTTGGATACAATGAAAAAAGCCAAGCCAAACTGGAGAAGGGCTTTATCTGTTTGAACAGCCATGAGTAAGTAACAGGTACGTCAAGCTCGTAACGTTAAACAAGTGCTTCTTAGGAGGCTATCCAAGTTTTAAAATTTCACTGTTTTTCTTTAAATTCTGTATACATCAGTAGAGTAGATTTAGAGTTCAATAATTTGATTAGATGCTTGATCTAGAATCCCCTGATTAATCCCTCCATTGGTAATTGGCTAGAGTAGATTGAAGTACCCAACTCCCTAATTCAATTAAATCTGATACATTTAGTTGTGTTGTCCAGAGAAAGCAGAAGGATCCGTCTATGTTTCTAGGCGGTTCCGTCTGCACTTGTAAAACTTGGGGGAGGGTCTATTTTGAACCATCAGGTGGATCTGTTTGCTTACCAGACGGTTCTGCCTAACTGAGAAAATCGTGAGGGTACTCAATTTGTGAGACCAGAAGGAACCATTCACATTCTTAGAGGGTTCCGTCTGTTTGAGGAAATCAGAGAGAAAGCCAAATTCTGAGTTCAGATGGATCCATCCGTGTTTCTAGGCTGTTTGGTCTGTTTAAGGAATCCTGTAGTGGGGGGCAACTTGTTAAACGAGACGGATCCGTTCATACTTAGATGCGGTTCCGTCTGCCAATGTAAGCTTTGAAGAGGGTCCAATTTGTGAAGTCAGGTGGGACCATTTAAAGGTTCATCCGAACTTGCCTAAGCACACTTCCTGAGGAGATGATTTCACGAAGCCAGACAGTTCCGCCTAGTATCCATACGGAACCTACTGTGCAAGTGGGTCGTGGCTCTTTACTTGTTCTATTCACACATATAGCCATCGCCCACCTGCCCAGTCATCCCTTCACTCCCTCCTTGCACGCACTAGTTCTTAGGGCACATCCCTCCTCACCCAGCACCAGAAATCAAAGGTTAGCCCTCTGATTACACAATTCTTTTCTATCGAACTACACTCAAGCATGTACACTATTTTTAGGGCATTAGGGTGTTGAATTAATTTAAATATGAATTGAGGCACGCTAGGTTACTTTAATCGCACATTTCAGCACTACTTGGAATGAATTAGGGAATTCCAACCTAGTTTAGGGTTCTACATCTTGTAGAGGGGCCTTACAAGAGGCAAAGCCCCGTCTAGCCTGCACAGGCGAACAAGACGGTTCCGCTTGGAATGCTACATGAGACCGTGAACTAGTACATTTATATATATTCGTGTGAAATGCATAACCATGCGGTACTATTTAGGTTTCACATAAAACCGCTAACTAGTATAAAGTAGGGATGTTAAGAAAATTGGGAGCTAGGTAGATCCGCCTAACAAAGCCCACGAAACCGCAAACTAGTGCATTTTTAGGGCATCTGCAGAAATTTCACTATAAGGCAGAACCGCCTGATCTGTCAAACACCCGTCTGGTAGTTAAATTTTCTTAAAAATCTGGAATTTCCTGCACTTCATTTTAATGTTGATCCAACCTTTTTTTCTAATCCTATTTTTGCAGATGCCTCCGCAGACATAAGTCATCGCTAAGCGCAAGGAAAACGACGGCAACCCCTCTTCTTGTGCACCAAAGTTCCTCAAGAAAAGATTCAAGGCAAGATATGAGCGACTGTCTACTATGGAATTCATCAAGACTTGCATCATAGATTGGGACATACTGAGGGAGATCGGAATCGAAGAAAAGGTCAGGGAGCTAGTTTCTATCGGGGGATGGGATCGCCTCCTGGGGATTGGTCAGCCAGTATATAAGGAGCTCGCATATAAGGTCCTTAGCAACTTTGAGGTCGACAACTCCCCCTTCACTATGTACAAGAACGACGCTATCCGATTCCAGCTCGCAGGGGAGATGCCGAAGATGAGCTTCACCAATTTCTCGCTCACCATGGGGCTATATGACCATGCCTACGTTGACACATTGGCAGTAGATTTCCTTGGAGATGTATCACCCACCAAGTTCAAGCAATCCATCACTTTTGGTGGCAGAGTCGACTACAAGAAGGCCTTCTTCATTGTCAACCCAGCACATCGATACATCCCGGCATTGATCAGTCAATCCATCGCCGGCCACACAGATAGCACAAGGTTGGTTGATCACGCAACGCAACAAGTATATACTTTGTAGTATGATTCACCGCCACCCTGTACATCTTGGCCACCTCCTTGCTTATTTCATAGCATATCAGGGCCAGTATCCGCATTTACGTTCCATCTCAGAAGGCCCTTACATCACTCAACTGGTCGCCGGCATGGGCATGCTCCAAGGGATGTGGAACATGAACCGACTCTTCACACTGACACCCCTGAGAGCCAGTACTCTTGTTCTTATGGGGATAATCAGGCACATCGCTGAGGGACTCTGGCTTTGTAGCAGGAGTTGAGGGAGAATCCCATTCTAATGGAGGAGGAGAGTGCCGACACATCATCATCATCCGACGACTTTGCTCCAGCTTCACCACGTCCCCGTTCCTAGCCCTCTTATTCCAGCCAGCAGAGCTTGTTCGAGATGTTACAAAGTCTGAGCACGGCACAGGAGAGGATGCAGCATGATTTACAACAGCTCTTGGCCAGATTTCCTGATAGCGCCGCTGCTCTAGCTCCTCCTCCAGAGCCAGTCATTGCCCCGACACCGCCATCATATCCTCATGTTGTAGCTCCTTGACCACCATCTCCTCAGTTGAGACCACATCAGTTGTTCCTCCAGATGGGGAGTAGTTTATTATGATTAGGACATCTATTATGACGTTTGTATCATTGTGCATGTTATTTGTCTATGTTTTATTGTTTTACGACTTTATTTTCTCTCTTATTTTTCTGGATGCTATAATCACTCATGCACGCAGATTTTGAAAGATATGCACTGCGCTCAAACTGAACTATACTCCCCGAGCTCCTACGATCGTGGAATTGAACTCAATAGAAACGGGGAAGTCTCAGTGTGCCCTACCCCTACCCCCTATGTCTTTCCCTTCTTATCAATTGCGTGTTTTTCATGGGTGCATTTGGGACAATGTACTGTTTTACAAGGGGGAGAGTGTAGTCGCTTGTAGCCTCCAAGCTCAAACTAATTTTTTCAATTCATCACAAAATTTATAATGTGGAGATAGGTGTTTAGAAAATTCATTTCACATCTTTAAATAATTCCATGTTAACAAAGACTGATGACGACATGCTTATCATTTTTCTTAGTTCCCTTTACTTTTGGTGGCACCATATCAGCACAATTTTTTGCTAATTCTTCGAGGAGACATCATGGACAATCAGAGAACATCCCTATGATAAGAACATTTGTTAGTGACAATAGATAACCCATTCCACGTTTTCAAGATTTAGAGTGTTAACTATCACCTTTAATGGCTACAAGAGAGTTTGTGACACTAGTTCAAGCTTGTGACCTTCATTTGTTATCTTGGTGGACAAGTAAGAGAGTAAATAAAGTGTTAATTGTATTTAGGAGTTGTGAAAATAAACTGACAGTGTTCCGCTACTCTTGATGATGAAGTAGCTTGGGGTTCGGACCCCTAATCAGGGTGTTCTTCAAGTCAAAAAATCTCTTATGGGCATGAACACAATCATGTAGAGTTGCAATTTTGGAAAGTAGGATAGGTGTTTCGGTGCCTAATTAGCATGTGCATCTACCCAAAAAGGGAAATCTACACGCAACATTAGTCTCGGAAAGTCGGATCCATTAGGGATGCCCTATCGGAATAAATAAATAAAAAAAGGAGCAAAGTTTCTAGTTTGTTGATGTGTACCTCTCGAACTTGTCCACCACTATTGCACTAAAGGTCAGTTGTTTGTCTATAGAGAGTATCCTTGCCTCTAAAACCTAAAAATATGGTTTTGTCCAAAACATTAATGACAAATGCCACCGGATTAATCTAAGTCTTGGGTCGCACTAGGAGAACACACATTACGATAATGAACCTTGAGTAAAGTGCAACTGTATAATTTTTGGCTAGAGGTCAAAACACTTATCATTTTTTTTTTAGCTTTTTTTTTTTTCTTTGTTTGAGGACAAGAAAATGTCTAAGTGTGGAGATATTTGATAATTGTTTTAATTACCATATTCTTGTGCCACTTTGGCACGTATATAGCATGGAATTAGATGGTTTATAGCTTTCCGGTACTTAATTCATGTTTATTTTACTCATCAGAAAACACCGGAGGTGATTTGAGGACACTTACAGGATCTGAAGCCATTTCGAGCAAGTTCAAGGAAAACAAGCTGAATTATACTATCAGATGGTTTCGTTTGAACTTCAGACGGAACCGCCTGGTAAAGGAAAAGCTCGAACCCTCATCTTTAAATATCCAGAAAAGCAGATGGACTCTGAGACGACAACAAGGGGGGCCACAAACCAAGATTTCATATTAGAAGGCCCCATGTAGTGTGAGAAACGGAACCGTCTTCCTTGGAAGAATCCCCAAGACGCGAGCAAGCAGAACCATCTATTACTCAAGCGGAAACATCTGCCTTTGGAATAGTATCAAGAAGCTACCAGATGGGACCATCTGTTACCCTAATGGAACAGTAAGGCATAAACCCAGCTGAAAGGTTTAGTCATTTCCAAAACCAGTCCAGATCTCTCTAAAATAGGTAAGACATATAAATAGATGAACCTAGGGTTTGTAAAGATATCTTTGGTTCTAGATAAACCCTTGGGGACTCTCCCATTGATCCACCATCATCTTCCACATCTAGGACATCATCAGAAGCTTAGAGGAGAGCGCGAAGACACCATTCCCAACTGCAGAACTTGGAAGGGGCCAGGTCTACAGTCATCTCAAGCAAAGACTGCATAAAGGAGGAAGCTTTTACTATATTTATGAATACTTTTATCCCCATTTTTGTTTTGTATTTGTCTTTTTCTTCTTCAATGGAAGGTTAACTTCCTAGGTATTTGGGCATGTGGACCCGTTGGACAAATGTTTAATGTTTGATGATTGAATATTAATGTTAGTAGTTGCATCCTTTATTGAGATCTATTGAGTGTTATTCCTTACATTGGTAATCTATGTTGCGACAGCCCAGATTGTCCAATCCGACGCACCAGGGGAAGAAGCGAACACCTCCCCGTGTGAGGGCATACCTCAATAGAGGGGATTATGTATGCACCGAGAGATCGGACATTTAGGAACAGGAATCCCTAGTTATTCTTTCCCATAACCATTCCAAGAAGTAGATCCCCTAAAACATTATGCAGTGAGGGTACTGAGTTTAGTAATTTTCCTCGAGAAAGGGAGTGAAAGCATTCTTGGAATCCTTGGCCCAATTAGTCACAACTACCAACATTAATATACTCCTCATCTATCTTTTGGAGAGTCTAAGGGGGAAACATCGCCTGGGTACCCCTTGCTTGATTGATTGGCTTGCGTTTCATTACATTCCACCCTACTCTTATTTTCTAAGATTGGATTAATATTAGCAATCACCAACACAAATCCTTATTCATCTAGTTCATTGACAATTAGTATTTCTAGTTTCTAGTCCTTAAGGATCGATATCCGACTCTTCAAAGTCCACTGTATTACTTGTTTGACCCGTGTACTTGCGGAGCACGCATTAGGCATATCACTTTCTCATCCAACAAGTTTACACGCGCTGCCGCGCCCGTGCACCACAAGTGGATATCCAAAACACGGGGCACGTCAGTTAATTCTCCATGACTCTTCACTCTAATAAAATTGAACTCCACCTCTATTCGTCTTCATCCCCTTTCAATCAAAAATTTCAAAGGTTCCTCTTGATTGGCAAACTTGTCCAAGTTCGATTTTCAATCGCAATCAAGCCAAATCTAGGTAAATTCTTCAAACTGACCTCCTTGATGCTTTATTTAGAACCTAGAAATCCTAGGGCATCAACGGGATCTCCAATGAGTGATTTTATAGATTAAGAACTTCATTGGATGATTTTTCATGCTAGATTGTTTGGATGAGTTTGTAGAATGTGTTTTCCAGTGAAAAATTGAAGGGATGAACCTGTGTTCGAGGGCGCATCGCTGAGGGCCCCAATGTGAAGGTTTTTGTGATCCATACAGGCGAGCCAAGAAGGCACGTGGACCCGTACGCAGGCCATTTTCAAGGGCCGCATAGAAATAATGCTTGATTTTATTTTTCTCAAGAGCTTTGCATTGTGCTATTTCAAAATAGGTATGACGCAAACCAAGAACACTACCAAGGGTCAAAGGTGCATATGGGGTGAGGGTTCATCCTGCCTGACCGCCCCAGTTTCTTCACACCCGATTTAGGGAGCGCTACGACATCTTGGTCACGAAACAGTTTTGCCCCACTCGCCTTATCGATTGGACAGTACTGCAGGAGTTGGGGATTGAGACACAGGTTTGGGACTTGGTCAGTTTTGGTGGATGGGACCGTGTCTTCACCATCGTCGTGCTAGTTTACGAGATTAGTTTTCAGTTATTTGGCGAGATGCGACACTTTAGCATCATAGATTTTTCCATACTACGACAGGGCGTATACCGAGACACCTCAGTATCAGGATCTAGCAGTCGACTTTCCTTAGGACATGCCATCATTTCAGAGATATTGGCTACAGATCACACATAAAGAGGGTGTGGGCTTACGGAAGGCATCTTATATCATCGACCAAGTTCATCATTGTTTGCAGGCTCTCATCAGTGGCTCGATCGGGGTCATTACACACATAGATCTGCTTGCGATGTATAGCATGATAGAGCGACACCCCATACATCTTAGCCACTACCTCACTGATTTCATCTCCCACCAGAGGTAGTACGGCCGACTTCGAGTGATCTTAGTAGGACCTTATATGATGAGATTAGCTCGCAGTATGGGCTTACTTGGAGACGTTGACAGGTACCACAAGGATCACACCATGGAGGCCCTTGGCTTCTCCACACTCCATGCAATGGGACTTATTGAGCACAACGACCACAGATATGTGTTTGTTAGGCGCACTCGCAGGGTGGATTGTACCCACGTCCAGGAGGAGCCTCGAGCCACATCGACACCAGAGACCCCAGTCACGGGTCAATCATCAGTGGCACCTCCTCCACCCAGTAACATTCCCCAGCCGAGTATACAGCAGCTAGAGGATATCCTGGCCGGTCAGTAGGGCATTATAGCAGAGCAGCGCCTGATTCAAGCCGATTAACGAGCAATTTTCCAGGAGCTTCGCCATCATCAGGCGAAGCATGAGCTGACACGGTGGGACATACTCCAGATTCTCTCTTTGCTGCGTGATCAGGCCATCTCCCGAGCACGACGCGCACCCTCAGCATCTTCTACCACATCAGTCCCGGCACACCCCTCAGCAGTCCCGACACTTACACCACCATCATCCGCAGCACCAAATCCCCATCCGACCCACCACCCATCACAATAGTTGTTTCTCTTGAGGATTGATTTATCTTGGGAGGATCAGGAGTTGTATTTATTTCAATGAGTTAGAAAGGGCTTATACCTGCTAGCTACTCTTTTGTTATTTTCTTATGGTTACTCTATCGTTGTTTATTTAGTTTTTCATTTTGAGTCTCATGTTACTTTACTATCTATCCTCTTTCCCCTCGCAAGATTAATAGGAAAAATATTGTGCAAAGTATGAATAACTACCCCAGAAATATATCGCGAATCGAACTCATCAAGTTAAACCCGGGAAATCTCAGTTTACCATCTCCCTAACAGTTATTTTATTCTATTTATTGCTCGCATTGAGGGACATGTAATATTTTAAGTGGGGATGGGTAACTAGGTAGTTATATTTTATTACAAATCTTTATTGAAAAGGCATGTTAGTGTACACTTAGAATTTGTTAAAACTCTAAGTGTGGAGATGCGTAATTAGGAATTCATTGCATGTCATTTACAAATTAATTCCTTGCAATTCTTAGTTTACACCCATTGAGCAAACACTTTTATTCTTCCTATGAAACATCTTGGACACTCCGAGAAAATCCATGTGACCATCATATTCTCTAGTAACATGAAATAACCCATTGCCATGTTCTCTTGACCTAATTTACTAAGTAGTATTTTTCAATGGCTCCAAGAGATCATGACACTAGTTTGAACTTCTAGCCCCTTTATTTTAATTATAGGACAAGTATGAGGCCAATTAGTAAAGTAGTGCAATTATGAAAATAATAAGGACAGTGTTCCGCTATTCTTTGTGACAAAGTAGCTTGGGGTTCTACCTCCTAATCAGAGTGTGCCTCAAGTCGAAAAGTTGCTTGTGAATATGAATGCCTCCATGTAAATTTATAACCTTCTGAGTAGTTGGGTGTTCTGGTGCCTAACACAGCACGTGCATCCCTTAGAAAAGAGGGTCTACACGCTACATTAGTTTAGTAGGGGAAAGTCGGATCCACTAGGGATGCTCTACCAGTGTTAGTTTGAAAAAAAAAAAATAGTTCGTTTAACTTTATATCTATCAAGCTTCTCTATTATTTCATCGTTTGGGGGTTAGTTGTCTTATTTTTAGAGTATCAAGATCCCTCTAGAATCCAATGAAGGTATGCTTGTCCTTTCAAGACCCAAGAACATGGTATGTGGTGTGAAAACAATTTTTCTTCTCTAGAGCCATATTGAAATATGTCACAGACAGATATAAGCCCAAGGGGTTGAAATAGGGAGATGCATATGTTGATGTTGAAACTTTGAGTAGGATGGAACTACATTTATTTTATAGCCTAAAGTTGAACGCATATCATTGCTTTAATTTTTCTTTGTTCACTTGAGGACAAGTAAACGCTTAAGTGTGGAGATATTATGATATGCGTTCAATTAACCATGTTTTAATACTATTTTAATCCTCATTTTGCATGCAATTTTAAGACATTATAGGCCACTGGTACTAAATTTATATTGAATTTCACTTACAGGACATTAGAAGGGCTCAAGAGCAAAAACAAGGAAATACAATATTAATTGAGGATAAAACAAAGCACAAAAGAATTCATATAGGTGTGCCTAATCACGCGCCTGCGTACAACACAAAAGATCCCAGCGCACAAGCACATGCCTGTTCAAAGATACCATGGACTAGTTTTTTCAGGCGCGCTTGAGCACGCACCCGCTCATAGATGGTCGTGGAATCTCTACTGAAGCATGCTCCCGCGTGCAATCGTACCAATGCTCGTGTAGATCGTAACCAGATCCAAGTTTATCAAAATTTAAAAGATTACGATTAGAGATCGCATTCAGCCAAAAGAGAGCCTATAAATAGAACGATTAGGGTTTTCAAGTGAGGTCGCCATATTCCACTTTTTGAATTCACTTTCACAATTTATCTCGTGACAATGAGGGGATCGAGGAGAAGCTTTATAATACATCCTTGCACGCTGCCAACAATGGAGGAAAGAGTGTTGGACATTATGTTTGTTTTCTTTTCCTCTCACTTTATTTTGGATATGTGTTCCCCTTTAATGGGTAACTAATTTGTTAGATACTTGGGCATGTTGAACCTTTGGGTTATAGTTTAATTTGCTTATTTAGGTTTTTATTTCAGATTGGTTGCTTGAATTATTGAAATTTATGAAATGTTTTGCATGCATTGAATTTCTACATTTGTGACAGCCCTGATTTTCAATGCTGGTTCACCGGGGGAAGAAGCAAACGCCTCCCCGGTGAATACATACTTCAATAGAAAGGATCATGATCACACCGAGAACTCGAGTATTTAGGAAAGAGACTCCTTTAGATGCATTATTCCCATGATTCTTCCATGTTATAGGTCCACTAGAACATCATGCATTGAGGGTACTGCCGCCAGGCAGGGTAGCGATTATCCTGCTGGCTAGCCGGATCCAAGGAACACAAGGAAGAACAAACGAAGAACCAAAAAAGCCAGAGAAAATACTCTGAAATTCAGGAAAATACTTTTATTCAAAACTCAATAATGAAAAATCAACCCACAAGCCGGGTTAAATAGCTTTTCAAGACTAACCTAAAAACCCTATCATCTTATCTAAATTGTCAAAATTGGCAAATTATTATTCAAAACTAAAACTTATCTAAATTTAAAACTCTAAAAAAGCTAGATAACTCCTAAAAATCCAATATCAAATTAGATTCAAATCCTATCCTAATTTGATAAATAATTTAATACTAAAAATAGTAAAAAAAATCTAAATAGTGATATGTCGGGAAAATAGCAGAATTTGCATTCAAATTTGGCCCCCATGGAGTCGATCTGTTGACCACGTGGTACATGTCGAAATGAGCTTTCCAGATTGGGTTTGAACGCATTATTTTGACATTTGTAGCCAAAGTTATGGCCAAAATACAGAACCACCCCCAAAACTGCTCCAATCACAAAATTGGCTCTATCACTTCCAGTCTTTACGTTGATCCACCAACCCGATACCAACTGACCCGAGCCTCTTGCATCAGTCACCCTAGGTTGGAAAGAACGCATCCTTGAGTTCAAAACAATGTCTTTAGAATCGTCCAAAGTCTTCAAGCTTGATCCGATCTTCTGCTCATAATCGTCATAGATGGGTTCACGAATTTGCTCCTCATAGTCGTCTTAGATGGATGAGGTCTCCTCCTCATATTCGCCATAGATGGGTGAGATCATCTCCTCCTCATCATCATCATAGGTGGGCGAGATCTCCTACTCATCATCATCATCGTAGATAGGTTGGCTCTCTGATTGCTATGATCATGGTGGTGGACTTCCTCAGCCGGAACCTGCCCACGACAACCACGATCAAAATCGATAGCCATCAAACGCCTTGATAACTTCATGAATTGCCTCTGCAAATCCTTAATCATCAAGCGTTGGGTTAACTCCGCGACTTGCCTTTTTCGATCCTCATTCGTCGCCTCCAAGGCGCTCCGATCAAGGTACTGGACTTCCTCAGACAAAACCTATCTACCACGTCGACCATGGCCACCACGACCTTCAGCCAATGATGTCAAGTACTACGAGAAAAGAATACGAAGCTCTTCCGATACCAACCGACGCTTGGCGTAGATAGCGATTATCCAAATAGGGCTAGCCGGATCCAAGGAACGCAAGGAAGAACAAACGAAGAACCAAAAGAATCAGAGAAAATATTCTAAAATTCAGAAAAATACTTTTATTCAAAACTCAATAATAAAAAAACAACCCACAAGTCGGGTTAAATAGCTTTTAAAGATTAACGTAGAAACCCTATCATCTTATCTAAATTGCAAAATTGGAAAATTATTATTCAATACTAAAACTTATATAAATTTAAAACTCTAAACAAATTAGATAACTCTTAAAAATATGAGATCAAATAGGATTCAAATCCTATCCTAATTTGATAAATAATTTAACACTAAAAATAGTAAAAAAATATCTAAATAGTGATATGATTGAAAAATAGTAGAATTTGAATTTGAATATGGCGACCACCTATTGATCTAGGAGACCACGTGGTGTGCACCGAAATGAGCATTCCGGATTTGGCTCAAACGCATGATTCCAACATTTATAGCCAGCCAAAATATAGAACCACCTCCAAAACTGCTCCAATCACGGAATTGGTTTGATCACTTTCAGTCTTTATGTTGATCTACCAACTCGGCACCAACTGACCTGAGCCTCTTGCATCAGGTACTGAGATTAGTAATTCACCTCGACGGAGGGTATGAAAGGATCACATGAACCCTTGGTCCATTAGCTTTCAACCATCTGTTTTGAAACCTACATCTAACTATACTTATGAAAACCCGGAGGAGATATATCACCCGAGTATCTTCCTTCTCTGATTGATTACGCATTTTTGATCTCATCCTTCTTTTGTAGCTCAAGTCTTTAGCTTTCCTTAGATAATTAGGTTAAAAATCCCACCGAAACTTTGACTAGACTAGGTATTGGAAGATTAGTGTTTTTGGCAACTCTCGATCCCTGAGGATCGCTATCCAACTTTTAGAGTACACTTTATTACTTGATACGACCCGTACCCTTGTGGTAGTAAGCATAAGCATCAAGAAGCACATTAATGTTTGTAAGGGCATCGAGATGATATTTACTGGGTATAAAAAGAGGTCAGGGGTTAGGGTTTAAGCATCTTTACCTTTAGGGGCAAGCTATTGCACTTGGAGGTGACAGTCCAAAAGCATTCGACGGTGTTGAGGCTGGGTTTTTCTCTACAATAGAGAGGGAATTTTATCTTCATTTGCATTAGTGTTTTTTAATCTATTTCTTGTATTGGACATGTATGTTTTCTTGTTTAATCATGTCATTATGGACACAATGTTTTTAATGGTAGCTTAAACTTCCATTCTAGGCTTGTATGAACTTGATGGATTGATATTTTAATTTGGAATAATTCCATGTTTAGTCTCTCTACTTTTCGAAAAGTGCCCTTTTAGTCCCTCATCTTTTTTTGTGACTTTTTTGTCCCTCTAATTTATAAAATGAGACTTATTAGTCCAGAGGTAGAGGGCGTTCACTTACGTCGTTTCAGATGACTGACGTGTCTTCCATGTGGCGTTATGTTGATAACCATGTGGCCATCAAAATGCTACGTGGCCTTTTAAAATATTAAACCATTAGAAAAGATTTTAAAAATGAAAAGAAAACATTAAACAAACCCTCAAATTCGGATCATAACCGATTAGGATCCGAATTTTAGCCCCTCTCTCCCATTCATCCCCTATATGTGGCATTCTGATGGCCATATGGACATCAACATAACGTCACGTGGTAGACACGTCAGTCATCTGAAACGATTTAAGTGAACATCGTTTATCTCCGGACTAAGAAGTCTCACTTTATAAAGTAGAGGGACCAAAAAGTCACAAAAAAAAGATGATGGACTAAAAGGGTACTTTACGAAAAGTAGAGGGACTAAAAAGGGAATTATTCCTTTTAATTATCCTATGTATTTAGTGATTGTGTTGTTATGGGTATGCCTATGAACTAATAGTCATTACTAGTGCATCGAAAGGCAATGACAAATCTAGCTATCTTCGTAAAGACATATGCATCAGAGCATTGCATTAGTGTCATAGGGAAGGGGTGCCCTTGAGAGCATAGAAATGTGCAAATGTTCTTATATACCCAAAGTGGGACATAAGTACCTAGGCTTATCACCAATTAGCCTTTTTATCCATAGTAACCAATTCATTGCAAAACAAAGGAGAAAATCTTCACATAAGTCCTTATTATTGAGAGGCAACCTAAAAACCTTCGTAAATCTCTTGAACTCTTAGGACTTAGCAATCTTCCATTTCAAAGATTAATTGACTCTTCTAAAAATTTAGTACACTAGTACATAGTTAGACCTAGTTATACCATTCCCTGTGGAATTGACTCGGTATGCACTAGTTATTGTATTACTTATGACCATGTACACTTGCATGCGGCGGCTTGAGTGCTCACACTCATAGCAGGCGGTCAACAAGTACCCAAAGGTAGGGTAGTCGAATCCACAGAAAATGACAAATCTAGTACTAATTTGAACTCTATTAACTAGCCTAAAATATATGTAGTGATCTACTCCCAGCTAAAGAAATCTAAAGAGAACTTTGGTGAATAGTTGGCAGTCTAGGGTTTAATCAATGCAGAGAACATGGCACCCCGGATCACTATCCCCCCAGGAATCCCTTGCTAAACTCAATTCCTAATACAAACTATCTAATGATATATTCTTGGACCGTGAGGAATCATATATTAGTTTAAGTGTTTAAATGATCATAATTCTACTTCACTTTCATGTACATTTTGCATGTTATTTGGTGAAAATATAGCCCATTGGTACTTAATAAGTGTTATTTTTTATAAAAATGAAGATGTGCCGAGAGAAGTGGGACTTTTGAAGTTTATTTGAAGGGGAAACAAGGATTTCTGAAGCCTATACGAGCTCATATGGGCTCCCATACGACCTATATAGAGCAATGTAGCATCATGGGTCTCCCTCAGAATTTACAGAGAGCTATAAACAGGGTGATATACGCGTCTATACAGATCAGCATGGGTACCATATGGGTCCGTATAACTCAGGGATATGAAATCTGCAAGAATTGAGAAGACCATATGGGCCTCCCTATGAGCCTGTACGGCCACATATGCTACAGGACTTTGCTACAATGCTTTCCTAATTTTTCTAGAAAGTCGTACAAAGTCGTAGGGGCCATGCGGGCCAGTACGCAGATACCCAGCATTGGATTTTTAGACTATTTTGGACACGACATGTGGCATATATGTTTCTATGATTGTAAACCCTATAAATACCAATGTTTTAGGGATGAGGAGGACATCACTTGGCCTTTTGCCACTTTTTGGCCGACTTGGAGATCTTGGAGATCATTGACGGCGAGACTTGAAGGGATCCATTTAGAAACCAGCTAGGGCTTAAAGCGAGATTCATCATCAATCCATACAGTATGCTAACAGTGGAGGAACATCGTAGGATGGTTTATTTGTGTTTATTTTGATGTTTTCCCATCTCTTTGTATTGGATTTGTATTCCCCTTTCATAGGGAACTAACTTGGTAGGTATTTGGGCATGATAAACCCTTGGGTTGATGTTTATTTTTGACATTTAATTTTTATGGTTGTTTAGTTTCTTATTTAATATTGAGATCTATTGAGTGTCATTCATTGCATTGGTAATCTACGTTGCAATAGCCCAAATTATCCAAACCGACACACCAGGGGAAGAAGAGAACGCCCCCCCGTGTGTGGGCATACCTCAATAGAGGGGATTGTGAGTGCGCCGAGAGATCGAGCACTAAAGAGAGCGAAACCTTAATATGCATTGTTCCCATAATCCTTCCAAGAATTTGATTCCCTAGAACGCCAATCGGTGAGGGTACTAGGTTAGTAATTGCCTTGAGAGAAGGATGAAATTACTATAGGAATCCTTGGTCCAATTTTATTGCAACTATTAACGTTAATATCCCTTGTCTATCTTCAGGAAAACCCGAGTGATATTCATTGCTCGAATACCCCCTTCCTATAATTGATTTACCCTAAGATTCAATCTCATCATTAGTGATATCCAATTTTTAGGTTTCCTTAGTTTTAGTATTTAAATTAGACATCGTCAAGTCTTGGATAGACTAGATAATTGACAGATAGTTAGTACTAGCATTTCTTGGTCTCTCTGGTTTGATACCCAATTTTTCCTAGTCCACTTTATTACTTGTTCGACCCGTACACTTGTTGTAGTATCAGCTTGATCAAGTTCTTGGCACCGTTGCAGGGGACTGAGACTACTAGAAATACTAGAAGTTTATTAATTTAGTCATTAGTTCTAGTTTTTATTTTTTCTTTGATTTATATAAAAATAAAGAAAATTTTGACTTGTATCTTTTGATCTCTTTTATGCGAGGTACCATATTCAAAGTATAATGCAAGGAGCTTACACTATGAATATGTCAAAATGAAATTGAGAAGATGCAATTGATGCTCTTTTAGCAAAGGTCAACAAACTTAAACCAATTCAAAGAAACCCATATTGGAGAGGACAACCAAACCATGCAAGCTATCAATATGAACCACAATGGGATTGATCTCAACAAGGTTTTAAGTCATATGCCCCACCCTTAGAGTAGTAACACAGCTATCCTCTAATTCTTCAGTATGAGCAACCACTGTGAAAAAAAATTAATACTCAGGAGGTGTTGGCGAAATATATGTTGCAAAAGAATACTAGATTAGAAGCCATGAAAGCTGATAAGTGTTCATTTGAGCATAATTCTATACCATATTCTTGTATGTTTTTCATGCAATTTTGAGTTTTGGCCCATCGACACTTAAAATTTGTTTATTTTGATAAAATATGGCAAGATATCTAGATCTCAGGAGAAAGGAAGCTCTTCAAGGGGAATTGAGGCCGAAATGAAGCATTTCTGGAAAAGAACCATGGCATACAGGCTTCCATACGGGCAGTATGTCCCTGGAGAATCAGGGCCTCTGCAGTCAATCACTTGGGGACCGTACACCACCCCATATAAGGCCATATGGGCACTCATATGGTCTGATATACTTCGTATAGGTCCACCTGGAGTCTATACGGGCCCATATGTTGTAAGTTTCCTGCAAATCTGCAGACCTAGGTAAGGGCAAAAATATAAATAACGCTCTAAAACCCTAAGAAGGGGGCATATAATCAAAAGATTGGGGGTTTTAGAGGGTGTGCTAGCTTTGGGGAGAAAATAGAGCTTGATTAGGGTTTTGGATATCTTCATCACCAACACTAGAAGGAAGAGAAAAGGCGGCAAAAGCTTGGAGAGGAATCAAGGAATCCACCAACGGTATATGTAATGTCATTGTTTATCATGAACTCTTTGCTTTGGATTGTTGCTCTCCTCCCATAGAGAACGAATTTTGTAAATAGTTGGGTGTTGATGACTGCTTGGATATGTTTTAATTGATGATTACTTTCTATGTATGAATTCTTGGATGAATCTATGTGTCTATTGGATGTTTTAATATAAGTGAATCCCTCTACGTTGCGAGAACCTGGATGGACTTTCGTAGTCCATATGGGGGAAGAAGCGAGCGCCTCCCATGTGTAGACCATATCCAATACAGGGGATTGTGAGTATACCGGAAGCCCGGGTACTAAGGAGAGCTAGTCTTTTAGACGTATTATTTCCATAATCCCTCCAAGACTTAGGTTCCCTAGAACATTATCTGTAAGGGCACTAGGATTAGTAATTCATCTCGAGAGAGGGAGTGAAAGCACTGTAGGAACCCTTGGCCAAGAATTCACCAAGCATCATCATAGAGAGTTCCATCCATCCTTTAGAAATCCAAGGGGGAATCAATCACCCAAGTATCCCTTTTTCATGGTTGTTTGATTTCAAGAGTAATTCGACTTGCCCGTGTTTTGCAATTTCTCAGTTTAGACTAGATAATCACTCACATTTGGATCAACTAGATAGTAGATAAATAGTAAGTACTAGTATTTCCATCTCCCTAAGGATCGATAACCCGACTTCCAAGTCCACTATTATTACTTGATTACGACCCGTACACTTGCGGTTGCATCGCATCAAAATCCTCTCTTCACAAGCTTGAGAACCAAGTGGGAGAACTTCATAATATAATATTTGATGAACAATGGAGTTGTAAACAAGTAGTAGAAATCTCACTTGAACATGATCCTGAAGAAGAAGAGAGCAAAGAGGAAAAAGAGGTGGAAGAATGTGTTGGTGTAGAAAAGGATGAAGAGGTAGAAAAAGCAAAAGCTGAAACACTTAAAGAAATTCTATGCCTCGGAGTTGACAAGCACACACAACACAGAGGATAACTGACAGAGACAACAATGGAAGTGAGGACGATGATTCAACAATCCAAGGATCCGCCCAAGCCACAGTTGAACAATTCCCAGGCCAAATCATTCCCATGGAGGCCTAACAATAATTGTACCAAACCTCCATAAAAGCACTACCTCGGCAGGTATGTTTTTTCATTTTCTGGAAGTAGCTATGCAGGTTGTAGTCGGGAGGAGCACACCCTTTTCAAGCCTCTAAAAAAGATAAGAATAGGCGCGTCAAGCTAGTGACGTTAAACAAGCACTTCTTGGGAGGAAATCCAAGGTTTTTCGGAAAAATTTCTCATTTCTCCACCTTATTTAGTTTTTAGTTGGTTTTAGTCTTTTAATAAAATGATGATGTTTTTGAGCTATATTGATCCCTTCTTGATGTAGGATAGCCCGAGTCAGGAGATATTGAACTATCTGATTCGACTATGCGGGCTTTGGCATATCAAAAATTGGCGGACCGATGTAAAGGTGGAAGGTGATCGAGCCAATTCTGTGGTTGGGGAACAGTTTTGGACACGGTTCGGTGTTTTGGCCATAAATTTGGCTACAAAGATCGATTCAAGGCCAACCCCAATTCACAAAGCTCCTCTCGACATGCATGTGGGGTCCACCGTGCTTTCCTTCATCCTCAAATTCTGCTGTTCTCCCCATCGTATCTTCGTTTTTGTTTTTTTTCTATTTTTGGTAATACTTCGTATGCCAATTTAGGATAGGATTTGAATCCGATTTAATCTCGGATTTTTAGGAGTTATCTGATTTTTTTAGGGTTTTCAAATTAGATAAGTTTTAGTTTTGAATAAAAATGTGCCAATTTTGTCAAATTTAGATAAGATGATAGATTTCTAGGTTAGTTTTTTGAAGCTATTTAAACCCGGCTTGTGGGTTGATTTTTATTCATTGAATATTGAGTAATATTTTTCTTTGAAGTTTCAGAGACTTTCTACTCTGTTTTGTCTTCCCCCTTTCTTGCTTTCTTAACAATCCCCTGGTTGCCACAACCCGCAAGTTAATCACTATCCTACTCGGCATCACTTCTTGTCTCGAAGGATTAAGAGAATGGATGTATTGGCAGCCATGGAAACTCACACCAAATTCAAATTCAAACTGAAATCATCAATTGTAAACCGGGGAAGTTTCAATTTGCCTTGCTCCATGTTTTTATAACTTCTATCATTACTTGCTATGCCCAATTGTGTGCATTGATGACATTGCACAATTTTAAGTGTGGAGATGGGAAACTATGAAATTTATTGCAAATCTTTATAACTAAATTCATTGCAAATCTTTATATGGAATGCATGCTTAGTGTATATCGATGATGGCTAGTAAAAAAAATTTCAATTTTTGCTTTACTTCTAATTTTTACCATTTGAGATTTCTTTTTTTTTTTCTGTTGAATTCTCCTGTGAAACACCTTGGACTTAGAGAAAATCTTCGCGGCAATCATATTCTCTAGTGATATTAGATAACCCATTGGCATGTCCTTTTGACTTGATTTGCTAAGTTTCACTTCCAATAGTTCCAAGAGGTTTCGTGACACTAGTTCAGGCTTCTAATCCTCATAAAATTTAATTGTTAGTGGACAAGTGGGAGGTAAATTATATAGTAGTGTACATAGAAGTTAGTGAAATAATAACCAGGACATTGCTCCTCTACTCGTGGTGATGAAGTAAGCTCGATGTGCAGGCTCCAAGAGGTCATGCATATCTAATAACACCCGTACATCTATGTCGTAACGCGGTATTACGAGGTCTCCTAGAATTCTGAGAGATGCACAGGTTAGAACATGCCCTTGCATCAGGTCATGCATGTCTCTATATCTCTGAGTACACTTTGATTTGATCTTGAAGTTACCTAGTAAATATGCAATGTACCAAGCACACACGGTCATGTACTAGTCCTTTTGACTCTTTTCTCTCCGAATTAATCCAAATTTCACTTCTTCTATTCTAGGTACCTGCTTTCCGGCTCAATCACAAACAAATACCCAACATAGCACAAAAATAGAGAAATCTAATCGAAATAGCAAGCAAAGTACATTCAAATGTAGTATGAAAACATGTATAATTATGCACTCATCAACGAGCATTTCACCACGAGGAAATTCGTCATCACAGTTGCATGCCGAGTGTGGGTTCCCCCGATGAGTCAAAGGCTCATCATATATTCGAGTTACACTGTACCTCCAGTGATCCGACCAGTGGGGACTTCACGGGCTACAACTGCTCAGGCCCGAGACGGAGATTCTTGTAGGCATCCCATAAGATATCATCCTCGAAGCTCCCATTGTCAACGATAATTCTTCGGACTCTTAGTTGTCGATGTTGACAATCACTACTAGCGCGCCATCATACGGGTAATTGACCCCCTCAAGGCCATCATCCGAGAATATGATAAGCAGCTCAGAGGGGGGTCATTTTCGCAACACTCTAGCTCGAGGGCCCATTCGAGCATAATTTCTCCTGGCAAAAGTACTTTCTCCTTTGCTGGCTGGTCTCCTCGAGATGATGTGAATGACTCTCATAGGAGCTCTGTCCTCCTGGGGAGCAGGCATGCCTTCATTCTGCTTGTCTTGCCTCAAGTACTGTAAGAGGTGTCCTCAGCAAATCAGTCTTTCGATATTGTCCCTTAGGTAAATACATTCCTCAGTATCATGCATGTGATCTTGTGGAAGAGACAATACTTCTTACTATCCCTCCGCTTGTGAGAGTTCCTCATCTATTAAGTCACGCCAAGATCTTGGAACCTTCAATGTTCAAAAGAATGAGTTTAGCTCTCGTTCATAGGTGCGTAGTTTCGGAACCAAGGTAGCTTGGGCCTCCGAACACTCTCCCATTCATGGGCGTGGATCTTCGTGATAGGTTGTGTGGATCTCCGTGGTATTTATATACTTCTCTACTCGGGCGAGAAGATAGGGCAAATCCTTTAGCTATCTTTTTCTTAGGGAGAAGTGGAATGGTGATCTCTTCAAGCCTTACATAAGCGTTATGACTACGAATACCTGGTTGAGTGTAGGCACTTCCAAAGTCACCATGTCGAACCTCTAGATGTAGTCTCGGAGGCTTCTCCATCCTTCTGCTTGATCCACATCAACATCACATATGTCAACCTCTACTTATTGCTAGCCATGAAGTGTCCGGTGAAGAGATCGGATAGTTCTTCGAATGAGGAGATGAACCTTGGTGGTAGATGGCTAAATTAGGTGCAGTAATGGGTCGCCTCTTAACATTGCAGGGAAGGCCCGACACAGGATCTCTTCGTAGGCCCCGTGCAAAAGCATCATGGTCTTAAATGACTCTTAGTGGTTCGCTAGGTCTATACTATCGTCGTATATCTCCATCAAGGGCATCCGAAGCACAACGGGTGGGGAAACCTCCAGAATCTCGGGAATGAAAGGTGTGGTGGATAAGAGAGTATACCTCGTCTTTACTTTCATGAGAGGAAGGGTCACTTTGTAGTGAAGTCATGGTGAACCCTCTAACTAGGATAGAGGTTGGGACCATCCAATGCTACAAGGCGTCTTGGTGCTCTCCTTTTTACCACATGTCCTACATTCTTGGACTCGTACCGATGACCTTCTTCTCGCTCCCAGCGACTCTAGAACGCACTCTTTACGTTACTCTAGGGATGGATGGGCTTGGTCCCGCTTCTCGCAGGGTTTTGGTGAGCACCTGGACTGGCATCTAGAGTAGCTAGATCTGAACATCTCTCGGGTCCTCCTCCAGGACCGCTAATCTTGGGGGAATGGTGATGGCTTTGTGTACTACGCTAGACCCTGCAATATTGTCCGCTGATGGATCCGCCACCGGGTTCTTCACTCGTTTCCCACAGACAGTGCCAAATTGTTGATGCATGAAACCGAAGATTCCTCAGGATTCACACTCCGAGGAGATAAACTGAGAGAGAGAGAGAGAGAGAGAGAGAGAGAGAGAGAGAGAGAGAGAGAGAGAGAGAGAGAGAGTTGAAGATGTTGGAACGTGATGGTTAATGAAAAAGGGAAATGACTTGAGTTGGACGATGTCTTCGGGGGAGTCATCGTCCTAAGAGGCAACTGGCGTCCGACCAGCAAGTCCTTAGTTCTTGCAAGGGAAGTTCGGGGGCTTCTCTCCGAACTTTCCAACGATCAAGTTAGTAAAGGTAAGCAGAGAAAGAGAAGGGAGTCAGAGAGAAGAGTTTCGGTAGAGAGAATGGAGAATAGGGTTCAAGGAGGAGGAGGAGAGAGAGAGAGAGAGAGAGAGAGAGAGAGAGAGCTGAGGTTAAAGATGAGCTCTCTCAGAGAGGTCCCAGATAAGAGTTCCGCCAAAGGTCCCCTGCCCTTTCTCCCTCCTTTGTTTCTTATACTTCCCATCACGATGTCAAGCTGTTAGTCGTCGGGGGTCACCAATACAGACGCTCACGTGCCCCTGCTCATGGCCCTTGTGTGAGGGAATCTCCACGTGGCCCTGTGAATAATGACGAGTTGGTTAGGGGCCCCCTATTACTTCAGAGCTCCAGGATCGTGTCACACATATACAACAGATTTTTAACCCATAACATATATGTATACACACACAGATATATATATATATAGACATGATAACATGCGGTCGACTGTAACACTGTGCATTCCCGTGTTGGAGTAGTTTAGTCCCACGTTGGATGATGTGAGGACTTGTAACATGCTAATATATGTTGAGGGGCCCGCCATCTATTGTCTAAGACTTAGGCTTTTTGATGGTGAAGCTTCTAATGTCATCCATGTATCATGGGCCCGCATAAATAGTAAAAAAGGGAGTTAACATGGATGTAATATTGCCAACAAATGGTATTAGAACCTATAAGTCCCTTAACTGGGCATAATAATCTTGGAAACCCCCAGAAAAAAGAGTAAGAACAGGCCAAGGGGTCTGGAAAGAAAAAAAAATGAGAAAGTTACACTGGCGCTGAGCCCAGAGCTCTATAAACACCATGTGAACTTGAAAAATAGAAAAGAGTGAAAAGAAAAAGGCCAAGGAGCCTAGAATAATAAGAAAAAAAGATGAGCAAGTTACACTGATCTTTGAGCCTGAGCTCTATAAACATCCCGGGTGAACTTGAGTAAGTTACAACATGGATGTAATATTGCCAACATCCCAGTCGCCTCCCATATGGCCCCCTGGAGCATGTTTGAAGGATTTCCAACGTACGGATGAAAAGATCATCGAAAAATAAGCTAGCATGTCCATTTTCATATAATTTGTAAACCATTTGGTCATCCCACTTAATCGCTGCTTATTTTATGTAAATCGAACGGCCCGCACTTCAACTATTAAGTAGGAGGACCAAACGCTTACCAAATCAGACATCAAAATGTATACGCTAGCTTATTTTTCACGATGATTTTCCCATCCGTATCGCTAAATTCTTCAAACACGCCCGCGTACCAAATAATGGTAATTTTAATCGGTAATACACAGTGCATACAAACAAAATAATAATTAAAAAAATTCTATTCACACATATATCTATATCAATGACAAGAAGCATATGAAGATCTCAATCCCGTTGGAGATTACATCTCCTTAGAAATACATGTTCATGAATACCTATTGTTCAAATCTCTCATCCTTACTTTTTTCCCTTTCCTTTCCAGAGGTCAATACAAAGTCCAGTCATGATGAGGCAAGGCAGTGCCATTGGAGATTATTAATAACCTGGATACATCGGTGGCGGCGGTGATGCATAGCTAAGTCCCACTGTTGGAGGGAGGATGTCAAAGTCTTTGTCTGGAGTTGGAGGAGGATATGAGACCGACCGCGGTGGTGAGAAGGTTGTCGGTGTTACTGGAGGAGAGGAAACTGGTGGCGGTGGTGAATGGACTGGCGGAGGTGGAGAGAAGAGTAATGGTGGTGATTGTTTAGAAATTGGTGGAGGTGGTGATTCTAATGGTGTTGATGGTGGAGGTGACTGCACTACAGGTGGAGGAGGTGATTGCATTGGTGAGGGTGGTGGCGGAGAGTGAACTGGCGGAGGAGAGGAGACCAAGGGTGGTGGTGGTGCATGAACTGGAGTCACTGGAAGTACTTCTGTTGATGGTAATGGTGTTGGTGGTGATTGCACTGGTGACGGTGGAGGTGATTGCACGGGTAATGGTGGTGGCGGTGGTGAGTTGATTGGAAACGGTGGTGAACGGACTAGAGGTGGTGGTGGTGGTGGTAGAGAATTGACCGGAGGTGGTGGTGAATGGAGTGAGGGTGGTGGAGGTGATTTGACCAGAGGTGGTGGTGAATGGACTTGAGGTGATGGCGGCGGTGGAGAGTTGACTGGAGGTGGTGGTGAACGGACTATAGGTAAGGGTGGTGGAGGTGATTTAATCGGAGGCGGTGGTGAACGGATTTGAGGTGATGGTGGCGGTGGAGGGTTCACTGGAGCAGGTGGTGGTGGTGGTGGTGAACGAAATAGAGGTGAGGGTGGTGGAGGTGATTTGACTGGAGGTGGTGGTGGTGGTGAGTTAACTGGAGGCGGTGGTGGTGGAGGTGATTTGACCGGAGGTGGTGGTGAACGGACTAGAGGTGATGGCGGCGGTGGGGATTTGACTGGAGGAGGTGGTGGTGAGTTGACCGGAGGTGGTGGTGAACGGTTTAGAGGTGAGGGTGGTGGTGGTGATTTGACCGGAGGTGGTGGTGAACGGAGTAGAGGTGATGGTGGTGGAGGTGATTTAACAGGGGGTGGTGGTGAATGGAATAAAGGTGACGGTGGTGGTGGAGAGTTGACAGGAGGTGGTGGTGAACGGAGTAGAGGTGATGGTGGTGGAGGTGATTTAACAGGGGTGGTGGTGGAATGGAATAAAGGTGACGGTGGTGGTGGTGGAGAGTTGACAGGAGGTGGTGGTGAACGGACTAGACGTGATGGTGCTGGAGGAGAGTTGACGGGAGGAGGTGGTGGTGGTGAGTTAACCGGAGGTGGTGGAGAACGGACTAGAGGTGATGGTGGTGGAGGTGATTTAACCGGGTGTTGCGGGTGGTGGTGAATGGACTAGAGGTGATGGTGCTGGAGGAGAGTTGACTGGAGGAGGTGGTGGTGGTGAGTTTACGTGAACTGGCGGGGGCTGGGCAGAAGGCTTCACACGAGGAGGTGAATGCTTCTCTGGTGTAGGAGGAGAATTTGGCGATGAGGCACATTTAGACTTGCCGCAATCGACAGGTTGGTTGACGACCTTGGCACAAGTCTTGCTGTCTCTCTGGCCTGGCCTATCAGCGAGGCAATTGCTTTTATCGTCAAAGACGACATCATGTTCAGTAGCTAATGTCAAGCATACCGTGGCCTCCCCCTTGAAATAGTTATCAGAGAAAGTTAGGTTGGTGAGTTGAGGTAACCTGCAAATCTCCTCCGGCATGACACCAGTGAGCACATTGTGGGCGAGGCCCAACTGCTGGACACTTTTCAATCCAACGAAACTCCTTGGTAAGACGCCCGTAAAGGAGTTGGAGCCCAGATCAAGCACTGAGACATTGGCCAAGGATCCTATCTCCAGCGGCAAGCAACCTGATAAGCCATTATTCAGAAAGATAAGCTCGTTGAGGGTGGCAGCCATTTTCCCAACGCTGCTCGGAACGCAGCCTCCAAGCTTGTTGTTGGCCAAGACGATGACAGAGACGGTGGAGTTGCCAAGGTTCTCCGGTATACTCGAATCAAAACGGTTATCGTTTAAGAAGAGTGCGTCGAGGTCCTTGTCGAACAGCTCCCATGGGAGTGCACCTTCAAACTCGTTAAACCGGAGATCCAGATAGTGGAGAGCCGGAAGGCTGATGAGGACGTTGGGGAACTTGCCGACGAATCGGTTGTTGCCTCAGATCCAGCTCATGGAGGAGGGAGAGCCTTGAGAAACTCTGAGGGATGACACCGCAAAACCTGTTCGAGTTTAGGTGGATGAGGGCAGCGTCGGTCAAGAGACCGAGCTCGGCGGGGATGTATCCGGCGATGTCGGCCCCATTGAGATCAACACCAGACACAACTTGGAGAGAAGGGTCATCCAATGCAGGGGAGCAGAAGACGCCATTGTAGGAGCAAACATCATAGCCAACCCAGTTGCCGGTGAAGTTGTATGGATCCGAGTGGATGGCCTGTTTCCATGCCTGTAGGGCGATGTAGGCTCTCCGAAGCCGAGGGTTCTTGAACTTGAAATCCACCTTAATTAATTGAGAAACAAAGAAATTAGAAAGAGAAGATCATTTTAGATCTAATTATCGATCTTTTAGAATATATATATGGCATCAGGAAAACCTAGCTACCTTGAATTCAAACTCAAAGTCGGCAGGGAGGTCGCCGGAGTTATGGAAGGTGAGGAGTTGGCGGCGAGTGATGGAGGCAGCCTCAACGTCTGAAAGAGAGGAAGCAGAGAGAAAGAGGGAAGGAAGGAGGACCACTAAGAAGGGGAGGGTGCGGCCAAAGGCCTCCATGGTGGGCAATGTCATCACCCTTAGGAGGGCCCAAGGCAGCTGGGGAAGAGAAGGACTCAGGATCTCATGGAGGGAGGAGGAAGGCTTGTTATTATAAGCTTTTCATTCACAAGGCTCCATGGCTAGGGTTTCTCTGGTATCAACGGGTTTCTAGGGTTACCGTTGTTTTGCTAGCCTTTTTAACCTTTGGTTTGCTGTCTAACTTTGGGGCATGCCCTAATTAAACATCATAATAATATATAAAACACCAACTACACCACGCACTACGTACGTGGACGTATATCAACCAACTTTCACTGATTCATGCATGCACAGATGCAGCACCAGGTGAACGAGAAATTTATATAGATTTCTAAATATCCGCATGCAACCTGGTTAGTTATGTATGAATCCTTATAAAATATATATATATATATATATATATATATATGAAAATTGCTTGTATGCCCCGGTGAAACAACATAATTGTTTATTTATCGTTACAAACATAATAATTACTTATATATCCCCACAAAACATCCATAATTATTTATATGCTCCTGTTAGTCAATATTAGTCACAGTTTGTAAATTCTAAATTATAAAAAATGTTACATTTAACTCACAGCATTTTAAGCGTGAGTAAAAGTATCAATAAACCTACATATTTTAAAATATTTTTACTCACTAAAAAAAAATATACCAAGATTAAAAATGTTATGACTAAAGGCGGGCAACGGCATAGCCATTTTATGACGGAAAATTTCCGTGAAACAGATATCCATGAGTAAAAATAAATAGTGATTATTATTAATTTTTACTCATGATATTATATGTGAGTAAAAATATTTTTTTTTAGTTTTTTACTTTTTACTCACAAATATTATTAGTGAGTAAAAGTATATATTATTAATTACTTACCCTATACTTTTTATTCACGGATCTTAAATGTTAAATGTGACTAAAAATAAAGATTATTATTTTTGACTTTTACTCACACAAAATATATGCTCTACTCACAAATTTTTGTATGACAATTGACTTATATATAAAAATCTATACTCACAATAATATAACCAATGAGAAAATATCTATGAAAATATGTCATCTTCTATGGACCAACCTGTTGCTATTCAAAATAATAATAAAACAATATATTTTTATATGAATAAAATCCAATAAGGTTAAAGGAAGTCATGATCTTGACTAACAAGAAAAACAATCATCTCTTCAATCAAATAGCCAACCCCCTGACTATAATATATATAGACTATGTTATACAATAAATTTTCTCATTGGTTATATCTTGTCATTCTTTCTAAAACTTGAAGACAATTGGTTAGACCATTACGATTATACAATAAATTCAATCCATGAAATACCCTTCTGCCTTTATATCTCGACTTTCATGTCACCTGCAATATGAAACCTTGCTTCAAAAATTTTGCAACATAAAAACTTCAATTAGCAGTGATTTATGAATTGCTGACGATAGTTTTTACCATTCAAGTCCTCACTGTCGAAAGGTGGGTTATGGATGAAACTCATTGGAACAACATTCTGAAATTCAGGATCCTAAACACTCGATATCTGTATATACCTATGAACTAAACAGTGAATAGCTGAGCACATAAACAAGTAAATCTTAGGATAAAGAAATGAATCATTTACTCGAGTCATCGGGGAAATATGCGATGTGGAGAGTCTCAGAATGCCTTCAGAATTGGGCATACTACACATTCCTGCATCTGCTTGAATAGCTCCATGCATATGAGAGTGATCAGGAGTATTCATTCCCGGACTAAATCCAAGAGTTGTCGTTTTTCCATCTCGGGGATGGTGGAGGATCTACCAATTAACAAAGACAAAGCTGTTAACTACATTTCCCGAACTGTCGATTTTTTTAAAGTTAATTTTACCTCTTTCCAAAGGATCTGCCCAATATGGAAGTTCATTTCTGGAATAACAGCTGCAAGTTTCATCAACAAAAAACTTGCTTTATAGAGTCCTAACAAAAGTAAGAAGTTTGATGCAAAACTACTATATTAATTGACTCCTCATTTTTCTTTTCATTCGGCTCGTTTTGTCCTGCATTTAACAAATTAAAGTTGAGATTTTGACATTTTCAGTTTAAGGTATGAAAATATCTAATCCACAAACAACTAGAAGCTTTTGTTCAATGGCTTCCATGTCCATCCTGTGAACTGAATACATACAATAAATAGAGCTTACCTTGAGTATGAGATTGATGAAACGCCAGTTTGATTGGCTTGGTTTTGGAAATTATAAGTTTGTATATGCTTTTATGATTGATTCACAACTTCAGAACTATGCATCACTTCAACTTGTGAATTTCTATAAGATAAACGCAAGGGAAACCATGTAATAGTTATAGCTTCAAAATAAAAATCAGAATGTCAGATATATAAATCTCAAACTGAGAAAATTGACCTTGTATGGCTCATCTTCTCATTTTTCTCTCCATTCTTTTCTTTTGCAGCTGTTTCTACCCTGCATTTAACAAATAAAAGTCCAGTTAGTGAAGTATTCTTTTTGCATGTATAACTAAGCAATCAGAGAAAGAGCTGATAAAATTTCTGCATGATAGATAAAATTTGCCACAACTAAAAGGAAGCAGGACAGATCAACAAATCAATGAAAAACTACCACAGCTTTTGTTGATAATTTCGATAATCGGAGAGCTCCTTGCAAGTATTTTTACTTGGAAACATTGAGCATTGACATTGAGATCATAGCAACTGATCATGCACAGCATGGTGTTGGATATTTTCAATAGTATTTTTCATGGTTTTATTGAGAGTTAGAGTGAGATATGAAATGGTGTTTGAGTTGAATATGAAAGGATATCCCCTTTCATTATTATTGAAGGGTTACTAGTCCAAAAGTTGTTAAGGCTAAAGGTTTTTTCACCAAAAGACACATGAAAGGATGTTACCTTTCATGTATGACTATTTGCCAAAGGGTGTTCCCTTTTATGAAAGGATGTTACCATTCATTTATGACTATTTGCCAAAGGGTGTTCCCTTTTATGAAAGGATGTTACCATTCATTTGTGATCTTTTGCCAAAGGGTGTTCCCTTTCATAAAAGGATGTTGCCAAGAGATGTGTCTCATGATGAAGCCTCTTGAGACTCTATATATAGCCTAGCCTTATGTGTTGCAAGATTATCAAATTTTCATACTCTATTCTCTCACTCTCTCTTTCATTCTTATCTCTCTTTCTCTACATTATCAAAGACAAATTCAAGAGTGTTTCCGGGTTGAAACAAATAGTGCAAGTTCGCATTTCAACAACAATCAAAGGGCTTCATTGTATCCTGAAGGCGTTTCTCACACACCCCGGTGCAATCGTGATTCTAATCAGAGGGAGAGAAATTCGTCTAAAAGAAAGCGTTGTCATCTTCGTGCCTTGAAGCCTGTTTGGTTCATCTACCTTTCTTCTTCCCTCCATTATCTTCTACTTTATTTCCAACACATGGAACATTC
Source organism: Dioscorea zingiberensis (assembly GCA_026586065.1). Lineage (NCBI taxonomy): Eukaryota > Viridiplantae > Streptophyta > Magnoliopsida > Dioscoreales > Dioscoreaceae > Dioscorea > Dioscorea zingiberensis. Next base: position 40,116,634 of record CM048822.1, read on the forward strand.
ACAGAATTAAAACAAAGGAGCCCTCATTTTCCAATGGCTTTGTGAAGAAGGGTAAACAGCCATTCAATTTCCTTAGACAGTTCAATAAAATGATAGTTTAGTCATCTGAATATATGTTATTGGTGCTTGCCATGTATGAACTACGAACTTATCATATCAGATGGTGATGAGTTGCACAAGATTTAATCCTTTGTGTGTGTGTGCGTGCGCATGTGTGTAACACCACTGTTTCTATTCTTCATCCTTAATTTAAAAGCAATACTAGGATATTTTTTTTAATAGGTCACGTCATATAATGTCCGCATGCTTGTATTGAGTGTTATTTATCTCCTATTTTGTTTTGTTCTGTTCTACATTGACACAAACAAAAGAAAGAAAAACTAGGAATTAAAATAGTGAAGACAAATAAAAATTGACCTCTATTTTTTCTGAAGAAAAAATAGCTATATTGCAGAATTGAGAGATCTAGGATCAAGAAACAATGATCATCAATAAGGACTTATTCAGATGCATTAATAAAAAAATAATTGGCATGAAAATTCTTGAAATTTTCGGTTAGTAATGTTCACCTCCATCCAGTGTGGTTGCCGCTAAGCTATTGGTCCCGCCACTTCTACTTGATTCACCTAGCTCCTTTCTCGGCCCACCATTCCCCTTCATTGTCATAGCCTTTGAATAACCTTTGAATGAACATCATTGACTCTAAAACTGCTCCTCCTCTCCATGTTCCCAAGGACAAACATCTTCAAAAGCGTGTTATTCCCCAAGTTCTCACTTCTTGCACTCCTCCATTCCTCCTCGTTTTCTTCATCTTCCCCACCTTATCATTTAAAGCCCCATTCTCATTCTTATTCTCCTTCTCTTCCCAAGGGACTTCCACAATGTCTCATAAGTGCTCTCAGATGCATCACCTAACAACTCCACCATCTCCTTCCTATACCTCATCATCATCTGCTTTGCAGTAACTCCATATGGACTCCCACTTTTCTCCCATAACTGTGGAGATGCAACTTCTTCTTTATCTACTTCTTCATATCCCCCGAGCCAATGCTCCAACCTTCCCATGCGACACATTCAACCTCTTAGCCCATGTTGATGCCTCCACTTTCATCATATTGCCTATGTGTAGAGAGACAGAGGGAGTGTGAGAAATTGTTCTCATTTGAATGTGTTCTCTGTTTTCTTGTAATCTTTTCTAATTCCAAGTCGTCCTTCTAGTAGGTCTCCATATGAAAATGAAAGCCTTCACCTTATTCCTACTTGATGTGTAATTGTGATTATCTCTGGTATTTATATATATATAAAACCAAACAAAATATCACCACAACTCAAATGAACTAGTGAAAGACAGTGCACCACCTCTCCAACTTGTGCACTACATTCTTCGATCTGCCAATCAGCAACTAGACAAACCAAAATACATCATGATTTGTTAAATGGATATGATGGTTAAACCTATGATTAAAAAAATAATAAACACAATTCTATATTCTTAATGCTAACAATCTGAGAACCTTCTTCCATTGACTTTGCCTGAGGAAAAATCCACACAGTCTTCCAACAAGTCAATAGTTGGGAGAAAGAAAGAAATTCTAAGCTAATTAAATGATTGATATATATCAAGTTTAGCATGAATTCAAAGTTATAAATCAAAACTAAATAGATTACGTAAAATTCCCTTAAACTTCATTGTATTGACAATCAGGATGAGTAGAGAACAAGAAATCTCCAAGGATGTGCCATCTCCTCTATTTCACTAGTGATAAGGATGAAAGTGGTAAGACACCTGGCATTCATCCAAGTAGGACACATGTCAAGATAACAAGGCAAGGCCCTCCAGTACCAACATATCAGTCCGTGATTGGATCATTCCGATATAACCCTTCCGTCTAGCTAGGTTATCATGATATGATATACCTTGCCAATCTGACATACGTACCCGATATGTCAATGTTATTAGATGACTCATTGGGATCGGAAGGAACTCCCTAACCTGAAACGTGTCAATCAGTGAAGGCACTCCTAGACTGATAACCATCTATATCGGTTCAGACCTTCTAGAAGAAATACAGTTGTAGACAAACCGACTTCCAGGAAGAGTTACGGTACCGAGATTTTCGGACAATTAGGCGGCTCTTAGTGGAAGGATACCGGCAAACACGTGCCTAAATTGAGAAGTGTGCTCAGCACGCAGCCTGCGCCTATAAAAGGTGGGGATCACAGCTCATTTGAACAAGTTGAATTACAGCAGCGAAGCTCTGCTCATTTGGAATCAGGATCAACTCTCGCTCTCTCTCTCTCTCTCTCTCTCTCTCTCTCTCTCTCTCCTTATCCTTACATTCAAGAAATTATTGTAAGATCTCTTGTAAACTCAGCTGTTGATAGTGAGATTTCTCTTTCCCGTGGTTTTTCCCCATTAATTGGGGGTTTTCCACGTAAATTTGGTTTCTCTCTTCTTCTGTTTGGATTCTTGATTGATTTTCTACTAAGATAGCCCCCCAATCAATATAAATTCAATTGTTTGGTTGAAATTGGGAATTCAATCCGATTTTAGCTCTAATAGTTTGGCGCCGTCTGTGGGGAGGCTTTGAACAAAAAGTCCATGGCTACCACACAGAGAAAATCAAAAACATTCCCAACCCAGGAATGAGAGAAAGGAGCTCCAACAACTCCTATCGAAGATGTTCCATCTCCAGGAGCTGAGATACCTCCAGGAAATACTGAAGCTGAGAATGATGTTGATCGCGCCAGAAGGATGGCGCAAAGATCAAGAGCCAAAATGCCGCTCAGAAGCACGCCGCGTGCTTCAAGCATCATCGCCCTTCATAATGCACAACCCCTCAAGGAGAGTAGGGGAAGAAAGGTAGCCTGCTCCCCTAAACGTCAAACACATCTCCGATACGACACCGGAGCAAGGAATCTTCTACTGGAAGCTCTGACCCAGTACGTCAGCATCGGAATCGCCATACCCGAGGAGACATGGTCAGGGACCGGAGAAAAAGGGAAATCTCCCATTCTCCAGATTGATCTATAGATCGGAGACGTAGGGCCCGATTACCGGCACACCGATCCCAGAGGCATTATCATTCACGAGATCGGTATCACTCTTTTCATGACCGATCTCCGCATCTTCATCATCCAAGACACCGATCTCCTCGACATGACTCTCCATATCGCCAAGTATTTATTTTCGTGGACGCATATATTTTTGAGAGGGACAGAGTTCAACAACTTGTTCCACACATCACTTCTCCCTTTATAAGGGCAATTTGGGAAGCTCGCTTCCTAACATTTCGCACTCACCAAATGTTCGCCATTATGACGGGACGTCCGATCCTCAGGAACATTTGGAGAACTATTGCGACAAGATGATGATCAACCGGACAACTTAAGCCGTCATGTGTCAAGCGTTCCCTCGAACACTCATTAATGACGCCCATGACTGGTTTAGGGGAACCCCCCCAAGAACCATACACAGTTTTCAACAACTCTCTGACCTCTTTCTTTGTAACTTTGCCAGCAACTGGAGATTGAAGAAAAATCCTATGATGTTATTGGGATTCAGGCAAAGACCAGAAGAGAGTCTACGCGGGTACATAAACCGCTTGAATAAGGAGATCAATGGCATGGTTGACATTAACTCTGCGATAGTTGTGGGAATAGTTGTGAAAGGGTTAAAGGATAGACCCTTTAAAGATTCCCTGACTCGGGAACCCCTGGTCTTTCGGATTTCCAAGCCACAGCTGCGAAATATATAGGCTCTGAGGAGATAAAGGCTAAGTAGTAAGAGAGTGACCTTCAACAAATTGACGAAATCAGAAAGAAGAATCACCGCCCACAACCATATAGAGAATGGAAAGAAGGAGCTCCTAGAGGTGATAAACCTCGGAGGGAAGGAGGCCGGAGTCCAAACCGAATAGATAGTTTGATGAAAGGAAGCCTCCACAGCACCTGAAATATGATCCTAAAAGAGCAGGAAAGTACCATAATTACTCCATTCTTAACACCTCTCGAGAAGACATTCTGTCCTAAATTCAGGATCAGAAGATATTGAAGCCCCCATAACCAATGAAAGACAATTCAAGGAGGAAGAAAAGTAAGAAGTTCTGCAAATTTCATCAGGATAAGGGACATTCCTCTGAAGAATGTATCCAATTGAAAAATGCCATTGAAGATCTTATCAGGGAAGGCGAATTGGATCAATTTTTATAAAAAGAGTAGGATACTGAGCATATCTCTCCTCTACAACCCATTATCCCAAGCGATACACATGTAACGGTCATTGCTGGAGGTCCAGGGTATAGCAGAGAGAGCCCCAAATCAAGGAAAAATTATGTAAGAATGGTGGGATATGTACAGAATGTCACATCCTTGAAGAGGCCCCACACACCTGTACAAATCTGTTTCTCAGATGAAGATTTGAAAGGGATTTACCAACCCCATGATGACGCTCTAGTGATCACCGCACAGATCGGAATCTTCATTGTAGAGCGAGTTCTCATCGATACCGGAAGTTCGGTAGACATCATATTCTCTTCTGCTTTTGACAAAATGAAGCTCCCAGTTGAAAATCTGAAACCAATTAAATCTTCTCTCATCGGGTCCAATGGCAGCCCTCTACAACCCGACGGTATGATTTCTCTCCCGTTGACTCTTGGCACTCCTCCACGAACCACTACTGCTCTTATTAACTTTTTGATTGTACGATGCCCCTCGAGCTACAATGTTATTATAGGGAGGCCATCGATCAATCAATTGAAAGTTGTACCTTCAACTTACCATATGATGATCAAATTTCCAACTACCAATGATTGCGGTGAAGTCAAAGGCAACCAATTGGCCTTTCACCAATGCTATGCTACCATGCTCAAAGGTCATAGCGAGGGGAGTAGCCGATCTGGAGAAGCATTCACTGTGGAGGATATACAGCATGAAGACGACTAACGGGAGAAGCGTCGTCCCACTCCGGTCGAATAGTTGAAAACCATACCTCTGAAAAAGGAACAGTTTGAACGAACCGTTCAGATAGTGGCAAATCTCCCATCTTCCCAGCAAGAAGAGATACTAAGTTTAATGAGGAGCAATTCAAATATATTCGCTTGGACAGCTGAAGAGATGAATAAAGTGTTCAGAAATCAGATTGGGAGAAATGTAGAAGCGTATGTTGATGACATACTGGTGAAAAGCGATAAAGCCGAATGACATATTGCCGATCTGCAAGAAACTTTTGCTGCACTTCGAGCACACCAGATGAGCCTCAATCCCAATAAATGTACGTTCGGTGTCCGATCTGGAAAGTTTCTAGGGTTCATGCTCGCACATCGGGGAATAGAAGCAAACCCAGAGAAGGTACGAGCTATCCTAGAAATGAGATCCCCAAGAACAATCAAAGAAATACAGAGACTTAATGGCCAATTAGCAGCCCTAGAGAGATTCATTTCGAAGTCAGGAGAAAAGAACCTTCCCTTCTTCCGGGCATTAAGAAAAGCTCCCAAGGTAGAATGAAATGAAGAATGTGAGAAAGTATTCATGCAGCTGAAAGAATATTTGCAATCACCAGCTTTGTTAGCAAAGCCACAACTAGGTTATGTTTACTTGTCTGCAATCGATGCCGTTGTCAGCTTAGTATTGGTAAAAGTTGAGGATAATTTGCAAAAGCCAGTATACTAGCTATACAAGCAAGGTTCTCACTGATGCTGAATCAAGATATCTTTCCCTTGAGAAATTGGCCTACGCTTTAGTGGTTTATGCTCGATGACTTCACCCTTTTTTTCAGTCACATCGGATAAGGGTGTTGACCGATCAGAGATTAATGCAGATCCTACATCGGCCACACACATCGGGACGTCTAGCCCGATGGGTGCTTAAGCTTGCGGAGTATGATATCAACTATGAACCACGTACTTCCATAAAGGCACAAGTGCTTGCAGATTTCATTGCTAAATTAACAACCACTCACCATGATGATCCCTTGAACATCAAACTATCTCAAAACCAGAACGACCTTTCATCCCAATGGGTCTTGCATAGATGGTTCCTCCACGGGAGACAGCTCGGAGAAGGACTGATCCTACAATCACCATCTGGATAGAGCACTTCTATTATCTTAAAATTTGGGTTTAAAGCAACCAATAATGAGGCCGAGTATGAAGCTATGATAGCTGGATTACAGTTAGCTCGCGGTCTTGGAGTACGGGATCTGCAAGCTAACACTGATTCTCAGTTGGTTGTGGGCCATCTGAATGAAGAATTTGAGGCAAGGGAAGACCATATGGACAAGTATAAGTCTCTGTTGCAGAAGCTTACCACAAGCTTTGAAAAATGCCACATCTCCAAAATCCCCAAGGCAGAAAATCAGAAGGCCAATATGCTATCTAAATTAGCCTCAGCAAATGCCAATGCTGAACAATCAGTCAACACTCAATACTTGGCAGCCAGGACAATTGATTGTCGACCACTTGAGGAACTTATGGATATCGATCAGGAGCCATGTTGGATCGATCCAATCCTGAATTACCTGCAAGAAGGAACTCTACCTCAAGAACCCAAAGAAGCTCGAAGAATCACCATCAGGGCCTCCCGATATAGTGTGGTGGATGAACAACTTTACAAAAGATCCTACACCCTCCCTTTGTTGAAATGCCTCCGGCCCTCAGAATCGGAATATGTCCTTCAGTAAATCCATGAAGGAATAGCGGGGGACCATTTGGGAGGAAGAGCATTGAGTCACAAAATTCTAAGGCAAGGATATTACTGGCCAACCTTACACAAAGATGCCATTGAATTTGTCAAGAAATATGATGCCTGCCAACGCCACTCCAATATTCAGCTGCGCCCCTCGATTCTACTCACTGCAGTCGTGAGTACAAGGCCCTTTGCTTTGTGGGGAGTAGATATACTTGGGCCATTTCCTGTAGCCATTCGGCAGATGAAATTCTTGAATATGGAGATCGACAATTTTACAAAGTGGGTAGAGGCAGAACCGGTGGCATCGATCACAGGGAAAGCTTGTCAGAATTTCTTATGGAAATCCATTATTTGCCGCTTCGGCTTACCCGTGGCTTTCATCACTGCTAATGGTCGCCAGTTCGATAACCCAGTCTTTAAGAAGTTCTGTACAGATCTTGGTGTAGAGTCAAGACTGATCTCTGTCACTCACCCACAAGCAAATGGACAAGTGGAAGTAACCAATAGAACTCTTCTTCACAATCTGAAGACCCGGGTCCTCCGAAACGGATCAAACTGGGTAGAGGAAGTTCCAAGTACTCTATGGGCATATCAGACAACTACTCGAACCCTGACTGGCGAAACTCCATTCACATTAGCATTTGGAGTCGAAGCTGTCCTCCCAGCGGAGATTAATTTGCCCACACCAAGAACACAATCCTTCCAATCTAGTAAGCAATGAAGAACAGCTCCGGGCCGAGCTTGATCTCTTAGAAGAAAAGAGGGACTGTGTCAATGTTCGAAAGCAAAGAAGATACCGCAGAAAGTCAAAAGATACTATAATGCCAAAGTGAAAGAAGTAACCTTCCAAGTTGGAGATCTTGTGCTGCAAGAGAATATCTTTCAAGGTAACAAGAGCCGAATGGGGAAGCTAAATACCAATTGAGAAGGCCCATATATTGTGCAAGAAATTGTAAGGCCCGGTACATACTGGCTCTCAAAAATGGATGGACGCAAACTCAAAGTCCATACCATTCAGAACATCTTTGGATGTACTATCAATAAAATCATTTGCTCCTCATACATTTATACTTTCTCCTTTTTTTACTTTGCCTCTAGGAAAATTTATTCGCTAACGAAGAAAAAGGAAATCAACATTTGGAGCCATACCGGCCCTTCATTTCAACGGACAATACTGGTCCCGAAACATCAACGGACCATACTGGTCCTTCATTACAAAGGACCATAACGGTCCCCTGATGAAGATGCCCATACCAGTCCTTCATTACAAAAGACTATACCGGTCTGCCACATCAAAGGACCATACAGGTCCCCTAATGAAGATGACCATACCGGTCCTTCATTAAAAAAGACCATACCGGTCTACCACATCAAAGGACCATACCGGTCCCCTAATGAAGATGACCATACCGGTCCTTCATTAAAAAAGACCATACCGGTCTACCACATTAAAGGATCATACCGGTCTCCTAATGAAGACGACCATACCGGTCTACTACAACCAACCAAACCGATCCATCATCCAAGAGCAACCACATGGATCTGCCGCATCAACGGGGCGTACCAACTTCCCACATGAGAAATGAGGTCTTATTCTTCAGCAAAAACATAATGGCTTAGCACCCCTAAAAAGGATTACATTGCAATGGAAAGAAAGAAGATTCATTCACAATAAGGATGCTAAAACACTTCAAACACAAGCTGATAAAAAGAAGACAGTCTGATAGGAAGGAAAATTCATTGATGAAAAATACACGATTACAACAAAGAATACGAATTAAGAGGAACCAGAGGAGTCAAGATTAGAGATAGCATCTAGAACTTGAGCAGGAGAAGCCATAAGAATCGACGCCTTCTGGCACCTATTCCCCCCAAGGATATGGACTTCAAAACATTCATCCTCCCGAAATACAAAGACAAGAAGATCTCTTTCTTCCAGTCGATGATCTCTCACGAAGTCCTTCCAACCGTTTGTAAAACGGAATTCTCCAAGTTCTCTCGACGACGACAACGTCACCGACTAGAAATTTCTGCTTGCCCCACGCAACCTAATCGGCCCTTCTTCAAGGAACCTCATGTGGCCTTAAAAAGCCCTTGGAATCCATAAACGGCAAAAGTTGTCGCCAGTACAGAAGAACTTGTAGAAAGAATGACAACTATTGTCACCCATAGTGTCAGGAAGGATGATCCAGGAGAACCATCACCATCTCCATTGATATTATGGTTTCTACAGAAAAATCTGGAGCAGTTAATACATGCCCAAAATACTAAGGGACATGGGCGCTTCGTTTCGGGCCAATAAAGGCCTTTTGACTCCTCGTAGAGAATGTCTCATTAAAACCACTTTGGAAACGCATCAGAATTCAAAGCTTAATAAAGAGGGATAATTGCTCCTATTCCCAAGAGTCAGTTAAGTCAAACTGTATCAAGAATGAAAAACTCGTTGCTCCGCAGCATTTTGTTACAGATTTACCGTGCAAGTTGACAAACGTATCGGATCCGATGGCGAAATCAAAATAACAAACACGATCCGATCCGATGTGGAGTCTTGAAAACTGGTCGGCATTCGACAAGTTATTCTTTAGCAAGCATTGAAGAAAAATCGGATAACAATTCTCTTTATTTCCAAAAAGGCAGAAAGCAAGAGGAGAAGTGACAAAGAAACAATCAAGGACTTCATACGAAAGACATAACCCAAACAAGGTTTGCTGTTATATTCAAGCTCAAGCAAGAAAATGAGGAACTATCAAAAGCAAAATTCTCCTTCAAACAAGGTCCCAATTCCTTGATTTAGCTACACTCCTTCTACGAGCCTCGCATGCAGTATCTTATCCAGAGTATCTTAGGGTTTCCTCACTTGATCATTCAAAATCTTTTCTCGTACCATCTTTAGTTCTTTGATTTCACTTTGAAGTTGTTTAACTTCGGGTCGATCTAGCAAGAGAAAAGAAGAAAAGGAGAAGATCATAATAGCTCTCAGAAAGATTCAACCAGAAATAAAGAAACAAAGATCTACTAATTACTTCTAATGCATAATCTGATGCTAATGTATTGAGGGCGATTGGAATCCTAAGTCTCTTAAATCAGCAATAACTAACTCAAATAAGTCAAGATCGTAAAAAGAAAGTTTAAGTACAAGCAAAGGAAACAAAAAAATCCAAATTTAACCTTCCCTCCTCAAAAAAGGTGGATGTGTCCTCTTGATCTTCTCCCAAGTCTCCACTCCAATCGGATTAACTAAGTGGCTTTAATCAAACAAAAGAAAAAAAGTGAAAAAGCATTCAACTAAAGATCGAACCGAATGAAGTCCTAACATATATATAGTCGCTACATCGCCTTCGATCTCACCGATGGTACCTCGACCGACTTCATTGGAGGGCACATCTTTTCTCTTCACTGCATCGACACTTGACCCAGTATGACTACTTCACATTCGAAACTTTTTTCGGGTCGTGTAGCCGATGGAGGAATTACCTTATCGGAGACATCCTTATCCATGTCACATCAAGGTCCGATGTCATTTGCAACCTAACCTCCTCCAAGCAAGAGGCATCGATTCTCACATCTTCAAGAGCAGAATCTTTATTCTCTTCCCCTCCTCCTTGACACTTATCAAAATATAGTTCCACTGCTTCATCGTAAGGAGTCCGATTAAAGTTCACTGAAGGATCAACAGAATGGATATAGCTTAAAATTGCATAAACCTCTTATGACACTCTGCGAATCTCATCATCAGATAGCTCTCTCTTCTCTGCAGCAGCGAGTTTCTCCTCTAGTTTCATAGATTTCTTCCAGCTTTTATTCAAATCAGATCGCAAGGATGACAGTTCCTTGTCAGTATCCTCCTTCGACTGTTGTGCAAGAGAGATTTCATTTTGAGCACGAGAGAGGAGAGTATCTTTGGTTTTCAACTGTTCAGATAAAAGATCATTATCTTCCTTCAGTTTACCAGCCAATCTTTAAGTAGCTTCAAGCTTCTCTCTCAAACTGCTCTTCATTTCCTTTTCAGAAGAAATGTCTCGTTCAAGCACAAATAGTCTCTCAGATAGTCCTTCAAACTTAACAGCAAAATTTCTCTCTCCCCTAGATTAGTCCAAATCCTGTCTCAAAGCAGTGACAGTTTGCTCAGATAGAGAAAGAGAAGCTTGCAAACTCTCATAGTTGATCTTCAGTGCAGCATTGACCCCTTCGGACTTTCCCAATTTAGCAGTGATGGAATCCTTCGCTCCATTTAGTTTAACCATCTCAACATCTTTGAGAGAAAGGATTTCCAACAATTTCTTATTCTCATCCTCCAATTTGGAGACGTGAGCCTTGATCTCAGGATCCCCCTGCTCGCAAAAATCTCATGATCCGTTCTCCCCATAAGGTGGTATGCAAAGGAAATTCTCAATAAGGAAGACGCGAAATGAAGTTACACATAAACGAATGAGAAAGGCGATAACATACCGAAGCAAGAGATAAACGGAAATGAGCGCAAGACTCTTCCAAGCCAAATTGATTGAGATGATTATTAACATTATCCTGTCGCCAGGAACGGATGGAACTCCTAATGAGCTTAGTGTCGATAGGCAAGACATTATCTTTTCGGAAGATCACCCCCCGAGTTCCAGATCCTTGGACACTAGGCCCACCAACAAGAGGGTTCACGGTTCCTGTCACTCCTACAATTAGAACAGACAGAACTAACCAATCAACACTTGAAAGGTCGAACAGAGAAGATTCTAAAAGAAAAAAGATACGTTGAAAACACAAGAATATTACCTCGATCCCTGTTGCTACCGTGATCCAAATTTCCGTGGGATACCTCATTCCGATCTGTGAAGTCCTCCCGATCTTCGAGAAACTGTTACATCGGGAACTGGGACATCGGAACTTGACATGATAGGGAGAGAAAAGGGAGGAACGACAGACACATCGGGAGTGGGGACATTGGAACACGATGTGATAGGAAGAGACTCTTGAACGGGACTGATCGAGACTTCTGCAACCACCTTCTATGCAGTATGCAGAGACGGAAAGGAACCAGAACCAAGCTTCTCCGCTGCGTTCACTAATCTCCTCCTCTTGACATTTGGAGCATTGATAGGAACAGGAAGAGGAAGACTAGCAGCTACAGGAGCCACTACGGTTCAAAAATTAATAGTAGCATCAGGTTTGATTCTACGGCTCTCATCAAGTTGTTGGGTAAGAACATTGTCAGATAGAGTCTTCTCGACCTCTCTTCTATTTGGATTAGGAACTTCTTCACTCGGGGTCTCCTTCCCTTTCTTCTTCAATTTATCCGAACGGGAAATAGCACGCATCCTTTCAAATGTTGTCTTGAGCCATATCGCCATTTGGAAAAAAGATAAAAAGAAATCAAGATCAAACAAATGTGATCGGAATCATTAAGCGACATGAACAAGAGATTCAAATAATCCTACCCAAAGCTAAATACAAAATTTACACACTCTTGAAGTCGCTTTGTCGACAAGAAGGATTTATCTAATAGAGTATTGGAATTCCTTGAATTTTTCCAACCATTCCTCTTCTCGGTGGCGTTATCTTCTCTTTGGAAGCCAAATGAGCACGAGGAGTACCCCATTTAGTACTAAACCCCCAACTTTTGCTATTGGAGACAAAAAAGTATTTGCTCTTCCAGTCCTTAATTGAATCCGGGATTGAACCAAGGAAGAGTCTACCTTGCTTAGCCCCGAAGTAAAACCAGTCAAATTGCCTATCTTGGTTAAGGCTGAAAAGGAGGCTTAATAGACGAGCAAACGGTTCAACTTGCAAAGAATTGAAACCACAACAAAACTACAAAGGATTCTCCAAGAGTTTGGAGTCAACTAAGAAGGGTTCAAACTAAAATGTCGAAAAATATCTACAAAGATTTGTGGAAAGGGCAACCTAAGACCAAATTTATCAAAGCGCCCCGGTAAATAACTAGATCTACTTCCTAAGAGGGAGAACAAGCACGCCAAAAGGAGAAGGAACACTATAGGAGATGTTAGATAAGGAAAGGTTATACCGCTTCACCAAATCATCTATTCGATCCTCGTAAAGAGTATTAACAAAAAGATGGAACAAAGTTTTGATCTCCAAACCTTTAGGCATCGTGGAAGAACCAAATAAAAGAAACCCTAAACGAAGAAGACTCGAAGTTCAAGAAGGAGGAAGAAACCTCATTACTGGCTTAATAGATCCTTCCGAGAATCAAGAGATCGATGACCTTTTGAAGAAGAGACAAAACGAACCAGTGAACAAAGCAAGAAAATCTATGCAGAAAAAGCGTCGTTCTCGAATGATTCCAAAATTCAAATTAGAATCCTCAATAGTACTTAAGAATAGAATCGACGACCGAGATGAATCCAGGGTACAGTACAAAACCCTGCATCTAACGGTTGGAAATGGATAAGAATTCAAAAGCGGTTCGAATTCTTGACGTATGGAAGATGAAAAGGTTAGATCATCATGAAACCGACGTCACAGCAACCATCGGAAACCATATCTCGATAATGAGTGATGGCGGATAATCAATGTTGAGCAGTGAATCATTAATGACTAGCGCGCAGGCTTCTTTACCCTTAAAGGAGTAGTGATGCACAGATTCCAAAACAAGCCGTACGCCTCTCGATTTAACAGGTTGAACAAAATTGTCAAATTAAATATCCGAGGAAAGAAGAAAAGGAATGTTGGAACAAACAAGTCACAGAGGTATGGTACAGAAGAGAGAAGAATCATTAAATGAAAACACTAGAGGGGATATCGACATGATAGGCCCAAGAATGATCTGATCTCAGAAATGCTTAGCCTAATTAACTCGAACAATGATCAAAGAATATTTGATCATCCTTCGAATTAATTCGCAAGCACACTTGATGGGGGACTATTGATAGGGATGAAAGTGGTAAGACACCTGGCATTCATCCAAGTAGGCCACATGTCAAGATAACAAGGCAAGGCCCTCCAGTACCAACATATCAGTCCGTGATTGGATCATTCCTATATAACCCTTCCATCCAGCCAGGTTATCACGATATGATATACCTTGCCGATCCGATATACGTACTCGATATGTCAATGTTATTAGATGACTTATCGGGATCAGAAGGAACTACCCAACCTGAAACGTGTCAATCAGTGAAGGCACTCTTAGACTGATAACCATCTATATCGGTTCAGACCTTCTAGAAGAAATACAATTGTAGACAGCCTGGACTTCTAGAAGAGTTACAGCTGGAGACTCGCATTAAATTAGTCGGGCACTTAGTCGGCTCTTAGTCGGAAGGGACGGTACCGCAAACACGATACCTAAATTGAGAAGCGTGCTCAAAGACGTAGCTCGTGTTTATAAAAGGCGGGATCATGACTCATTTGAACAAGTTGAATTCCAAAGACAAAGCTCTACCTATTTGGAATCAGGATCAACTCTCTCTTTCTCTCTCCTTGTCCTTATATTCAAGAAATTATTGTAAGATCTCTTGTAAACTCAGCTGTTGATAGTGAGATTTCTCTTTCTCGTGGTTTTTTCCCCATTAATTGGGGTTTTTCCACGTAAATTTGGTTTTTCCACGTAAATTCAATTGTTTAGTTGAAATTGGGAATTCATTCCGATTTTAGCTCTAACAACCAGTAATATATTTTCTCCACCTCCCTATTGACAAATAATCAACTGATGATCTCATAAGTGATGCACTAATTGCAAACAAATTAAGGTTAATTTATTTTTGGGACAAACTAGGCCCTAATGGTGGGGATCAACGACTTCGAATTTGGACTTTTGGTGAGTCATGGCCTGTCACCGTTAAGTTCTTTCTACACTCATGCTGGGATTCCTTAAGCATCGTGTTACGGGTATATTTGGTGAAGACGGGTGTCATTAACCTAAAGGACCACTTGTTCCTTTGGCCACATGGCAATATCACCACCTTTGCACAATTCCGTTCGGCAAATAACGTGAGGATTCAATCCTGCGAGAACAAGTCCGTCGGAATTGTAACAACCCTCTTGTACAGGGCGCGGGGTGGGGAGAGAGAGAGAGAGAGAGAAATATCTAACACCCCTACAGTGAGTAGGCCTTATCCACTCGGCCGCAAGGCGATATTTATCCCGCTTTACCGCGTGGCATCTACGGCTAGGCGTATATTTTCCTACCGCCTTAAGAGATATTTACCTAACTCACCGCCTTATTCCACCGCCTTTCCTGAACCGCCTCTAAGGTGCTATAAAAGGAGAGCGTTAATAGAAGAAAAGTGAAACCGGAAAAAACTCATCACACCAAGAATTGCCTAAATCAAAGACTCTTTACTCAAGTTTTCTGACTTAAGCATCGGAGCTGAATCCGGGCAGAGAGGCCCAATTCCGATCACTACCCTCTCCTTTTTACAGGTTCACTAATGGGTAATTCCGACCGGAGTTTTCGTGATGTTCTCCTCAAGGCCCCTCGCTCAGAAGCGTAAGTAAGCGTCCACACCAACTATAAATTTTAACCGTTGGTCGAGAGCTGAGGCCAGATCACGAGGCAACAGTGGCCAAAGCGTGACGTGGACCAGTTTTTGGCATCAACACATCGCAAAAAGAAGAATTTAACCATAGAAAACTGAATTCTTAGTAAAGCTTTGCCAAGGAATTAGTGGACAATAAAATTAATAATATTCATGTTAATTTCAAAGGAATCCTTAATGAAATAATGAACTCCAATATCTAAACCAAAAACTCTGATTGTGTTGGAATGCCTACACAAGTTCCAAATAGAATGTACATCTCCATCTCTTCTTTATAGTGGAAACAATTCACATTAACTTGAATCAGTTCACACATACCTAATTAGGGAAGGCAACCCCCGATCCGATCCGTGGTTTTCGACCCGATCAGCCCCGAATGGGGCGGTTTTTTTTGTTGGAGAGCGGGGCACGAGGCGGGACGGGGTGGGGATTTTTTATGAGAAGGGCAGGGCGGGTTTGGTAAACACCTATTTTAAATCCGTCCCGCCCTGCCCAGCTAAAAAAATTACAAATATATCATATATATATATATATATATATATATATATATAGCGGGGCGGGGCGGGGCGGGGTATGAGGAAAAACCGCGGTAGCGGTTGTGGTATTGAAAACCTCATTATTTGGGCAGGGCGGGGTGCGGGACAGGGGACGGTTCAGACGGGGTGGTTGTGATAAAACTCTGGCCCGCCCCCGTCCCGCCCCATTGCCATCCCTATACCTAATCATAATAATGGTTCTAACTAAATAATCAAATGCTATCAGAAAAGTGAACCTTTTATTTGTCAAGCCTAGTTTACCCAACTATAGTTATCCTTATCCAATAGACTATCAAGTCCTCAGCTCCAAATGACAACTATAGTTATCCTTATCCAATAGACTATCCAGTTGCATCTCTTGACCTTGAAAATTTCTGATGATAAAAATCACAAAACATGCCCCTTCGGCACCTGCAAAAACCCACATAAAAAAACATCAAATCTCACCAAAAAAATCACTAATCAAACAAGCCCCAACCCTAGAATCTCACAAGAACAGTCTTCCTACGATGATCCCCGCGCGCAAGGTCCCTCTCGAAGGTAACAGAATCCCCTTCAAGCCCTGTGAGACGCTTGGTCACGATCTTCAGAGGATTCTCAGGGGATCTCCACAAGACGACATCACCGACTCCAATGGACCCGGACCTGACGGAGACGCTTCCGACGCTGGCAGCGCCCCCGGAGACATTGATAGCCGGAAGCATGCTAGGGCTACTGGACAAGGGCGTCTTTGCAGACATAGTTCTTGAAGACGTGGACGGCACACGCAGCCTTGCACACGAGCATAAAACGCCCAACGATGTCGTAAGCGATCACCCACCATGGGATCCCGGCGACGCGCCTGCCACTGCCGCTCGCCAATGCCGTTCCCAGGAAGAAACCTCGTTTGGAAAGATATCAATATAAATGAGCTAGTTTTGGGCTTTTGACACATTTAACTTGTTATCATTTTTATTTACTGGTGTTGAGTGTGTTGGCAATTTTTAAAATATTTTTTTATTTAACTATATTTTTAGGGGCCTTCTACAATAAGGTAGGATCATCATAGATCCAAGAATTTATTTTGACCCGAGCATGTTTGAAGGATTACCAACCATACGGATGGGAAGATCATCGAAAAATAAGCTAGCTGTCAATTTTCATACAATTTGGTGACCCTTTTAATGGTTGAAATTTTTAATCGTTAAAATTTTCTTAAAATAAGAACCGTTAAGTGGCTAGCTTATTTTTCGATGATCTTCCCATCCTACAGTTGGAAATTATTTAAACATGCTCCAGGGATCAAAATGGGAGGCGGCCAGATCAACACAGTGATCTGACATACCTGATGTTAGATTATATATATATATATATATATATATATATATATATATATATATATATATATTACCGTTAGGGGGCCTTACTCTTATAATTTGTGAGTGTAGTATATAGGTAAATTTTAAGAGACCTTGGGTTGTAACCCAAGATCTCTTTTTTTGACCTACATCATGGGTGTGGGTGTGTAGGAAGGGGTCTATTTTTGTTTGGGTTTTTTGGGTTTTTTTGGGGCCAAGGAATGCAATGCCTCAAGGCCTCATAGAAGGCAGCGTAGTACATACACAAATATATATTTTTATAAATTTATAAAATAGATTGAAGAGGAGGCGGAGTTGGTCATAGTGTTTAAGAAGGACACAAGAGCTGTCACATAAGAGCAGAGCTTGATCATTCTCAAGACCCTGTCTGCCTTCGTGTTTACGGTTTCTTTTGGTGTTTTTATATTTTACTCCCTGAAAATAAGTGAAATGATATAATTAAATATTTATAATTATCTATCCTTAATATTTAACAAATTTGAAATTATTTTACTTTGTTTGTTGAGTAATATTAACTAATATTTAATTTTATAAATTATTTTTTTAAAAATAGAGTTATAGTAATACTCATGCATGAACGACTATAAACTATAGTCACGGTAAAAAAAAATGCATAACTAAAAAAACCTATGCAGTCACATATAAAATAATCGTGACTATAGAGTACTTTAATACTCACGCATGAATGTAAGCGTGACTATAATATATAACCTATAGTCACAGTAAAATAAAATGCATGACTAAAACAACCTCTATAGTCACACATAAAATAACCAAGTGACTATACTTTATTACTCACATAAATATAAATATGACTATATATAAATTTTAGCCACGCCAGAATTTATGTGAGTAAAACTTCCATGAGTAAATGTAACATTTCTCGTAGTGTATATTTACTATAGTTAAAACTCTAACCTTAGTTAAAACATGACTTAACCACACTCCCTTGCTCATCTCAACCTCATCTCTCTTCTTTCTTCTCAACCCCTCTTCCCTCTCTTTCTTCCTACCCCAACATGTCTCTCTCAACCCCCACCTGTTCTCCTCCTCTCCCAATCCTAACCTTTAACCTAGCCCCTCTTCTCTCGGCTCTCTTCTCAACCCCAAGGGTTATCTCTCTTCTCTTTTCTCAACCACTCTTTTCTCATCTCCGAACTATTTGTTTTAAAAATATTCCTTTTTATAAAATCAAATCCCCTTTTCCATACTCTTGGAGTGCCTAGTGTGCGTATATAATTTGACCCTATGTAGCGAGGATAGTTCTACCCGTGGTCACTTGTCCTGCAGTATTGAAGTAAATGTGTAGTTAGAGATTATAGTCTTCTGATTATCAGATGATTCTGTATTTTCCACCTTCTGGTGATTGAGTATGACTCGACAGTGGAGGTTACTGGTACAGATTACCAAGGAAAATGTCGGATCTAGAAATTATTCACAGGACAAAGAAACAAAAAACTAGTTTCGTATACATGAGATTTTTATGCATTTGACATGATTAAACAAATTGAAGATAATACATTGACCAACATATATTTGCTAAGTATTTCTTTCAAATTTCAATATTTAATTTTAGTTATTATATATGCATATTTTATGCTTCCGATTTATGGTTTTTACTCTATTATACGGGTATAGTTTATACCCGACAATGTTGTTCCCAATTCACTGAGCTCCAGTAACTCATCCCCTTTTCTCTCGACATTGTGATTGTAGGCGATAAACATAAGACCGTATAGAGGGTTTGTCTGATCTCGAGTCTAGTGGAGATGTCCTATAGCTGGCTCTGACTCCCGTATCATAGTTATTATCTTATGTTTGATCATAAGTGTATTTGAGACCTTTAAGCTTAAGCCAATATTTATTTTGTGATGTACTAAACAGTATTTGAAGTTTGAGTTTATAATATCTTCAGTTTGCTTTAATTAGCTTTCGCAAGTTATCTGATTTACAGTTGGTTAGTAGTTTTACAACCTTAGGTTTAGGGTTCATTCCCTTGACCTGGCTTGTGTGACAAGTTTCCCTGAAAAAAAAGATGGGTGTTACATTTTCTTTTGAAACTCAGATTGTAAAAATTGTTGTCAAGGATTATGTTTTTCTCCAAATTAACTAGTTCTGTTTGTTTTAAAAGTTCATCAAGTTGTATGTTTTGGGCTTGCTTGGGCTGCCTTCTGAAAAAAGCGCTTTTTTTCAAAATCCTAGGGGGTGTTTGGATTGGCTTTTTTTTTCCCACCAGAAGTCCTTCTGGAGTAAGTTAAACACTTTTGGAGAAAAGAAAGGTGTTTGGATGAGTTTTTTAAAAAAACCAGAAGCAATAAAAAAACCCCATAAGTGCTTTTTTCCGAACTAGTGGTTTGGTGCTTCTAAAAAAAGCCGTTTTGTAGAAGTTGTTTTAGAAAGTGTTAATTGCCAAAACATCTTTCTAAAACCTTTTTAAGCCTATTTTGCAAAAGGGTCAATTACCAAAATACCATTATTACTATTTTTATTATTTTTTATTATTATAAAAGTACTTCTACATTAACATACCCAAACATAAAAATTACAAAAGCGCTTAACTTACTTTCATAAGTCATTTTTTTAAAAGTCCTTCTAGCAAACTCAAAAAAAAGTGTTTTTTTCAAAAGCTAATCCAAACACCCCCTAGGACTTCTGAAAAAAGTGCTTCTCAGAACAAGTTAAGAACTTCTGCTTATTTTGTGTTTGGATTAGCTAATTGAGAAGTACTTTTTTATTTGGGAAGTTGTTTGGATGTGCATTCCTAAAAGGACTTTTTCAGTGGCAAATTACTAAAATGGATATTCATTGAATTATAATAATATCCCAAGAATTATGCTTTTGTCACATGTTTTATTACTATTAATAATTACTAGTATCATGTATGTGTTTTGCACGTAAATATTAGTTACATAACAGATAAATAAAATTTAAATAATAGATATTAGTTACATAAATATTTTAATATTAATTAAAATAAAATTATTACATTATTTGGTGTTGTACCAAATCTATTTTTTTAAAAGTCTAATTAATGAAATATAATATCATTAAAGTACATAATAAATTTGTTTCGATAATTTTTATTTTTAATAGAATCTGAATTTTATTGTTAGTTTAATATGTTTTTTCAAATATATTAAATAAAAATCAAAGTGGAAAAAGTAGAAAACTCTATAATTCAAAAATGACTATTATTAATAGATAAATTAAGGGTTTTTTTTATTTACTTATATGAAGAATAATGAATTGCTTCATGCATGCTTTATTTGAAACAAAATAATAATAGATGTTGCCCATAATGACTACAAGAACACAAAATGATAAGAGCAATGTTAGAAGCTAAGTCTCAAGCAAATCTAAACAATATAAGGAGAACTCCTATGAAATTTATGCATATTGAGAAAAAAAACACAATAAGATAGTAATTCATTTAATGACCTATTATAGATAAAATATTTAGGATAATATTCAATTATAGGCAATATAAAAATAATAAGTTCAACAAACAAGTATCAAAATTCAATATTTTTGTAAACCAATATATAAAAGAGAAATAATCTTCTTATGAATTAGGATCGACGGCATGAAACATTTGGTTCCCCATCACTTTCCGAAGAATCAAAGAGCAATATAATTCTTCCCATCATATTCACTATAACTACGAGCATCACTTGAATATAATTTTTCTTACAAAAGAAATACAAAATTGATAATCCAATACAAAGATTAGCAACTACCTATATAAGTTATACATATTTTAAATAAATAATATGTAACAATCTAGCGAAAAATTCCTATGCAAGACATGTTATCCATATATGACACATTGTTGAAAGATTTATAAAAGCAAAGCAAAGAAAAAAAATGAGTTCTAATACAAAATTTTAAGATTTATTAGTTTTGAATAAAAATTAAAAATAAATTAAGGTATAAGGGATATCTTAATTTTTAGAGATATTTTGTCAATTGATAGAGGGTATTTTGTATTATAAATTGATGTACATATCCATTTTAAATTTTAAGGGATATAACATATGTTAATTTTTGATGTACATATCCATTATAAATTGAATTGATAGAGGCTATTTTGTCATGTACATCAAAAATTTAATAAAATAGTTTACCTAAAAATACTTTTATGTTTTCAAAACATGAACAATATGTTATATTTGGGGGCTTTATCAAGACCTGTAACTCTTCCCCTCCTCCTTTTTTTTTGAGGAGAAATTAATCAATTTATATTTTAAATGAGTAAAATATAATAAATTTCTCATTCAACTCATCGCACTAATAAAATAATAAATAAATAAATATAGATTTAAATAATGAAACTTATTTTAGTAGTAATCAACATTTTCATAATTTAATATCTATTCTCATGAAAATTTAAAAATTAATAAAAAAATATTTAAAAATTAAAGGAATAAAATATGTTAAAGACGATATCTCTTATACATGCCAAAAAAATCAATTTAATGTAAATCTTATATAATGCAACTAACATCTAAAGACTTGTAAAAATAATTACTAAAAATATATAAATTATTATAAATTTACTTAATAAAGGGTATTTTGGCATGTACATAAATTTTTTTATAAAATATGAACAATATATAAAATTTTAATAATAGAATAAAATACATAAATATTTATAATAAATTAAATTTAACATATATTTAATAGGACATTTAAGAACATTTAATAGATTTTGGATATTATTAGAATTATGATAACTTATTGAGGGTAATTTGGTCTACATACATTAAAATGTCGGACCAACAATCATCTTATAGAAGTAAATAGATAATATATAATAGATTATTGTTAATACTATTATAATAATAATTATTGTTATTATTATTGCTACTTTATTATTATGATAATATTTTTTTATTATTATTATTATTATTATTATTATTATTATTGTTATTGTTATTATTATTATCATCATCATCATATTAATTATTATTATTATTATTAATATTATTATTGTTATTATTATCATCATCATCATCATCATCATATTAATTATTATTATTATTATTATTATTATTATTATTATTATTATTACCACCAACAAGCTTGGATTTTTCTTGGAACCAATACAAACAACTGTTCTTATTGCCAAGTTGTGGGGGTTCATCCATCCTTCAAAAATCTGATTAAAAAAATTAGGGAAATTTTAAAAAAGCCCATGTGGTTTCACTGATTTGCAAAATAGAAAATGTGTTTTTTTCCCCTTAAAAAAACTATGATTTCTCCAATTTACAAAAACGGGAAAAGTCGTCAACGGAGTTAACCCCTGCTGACATGGCAGGGGCATTTTCGTCAAATCATGTAAATTATAATTGACTAAGCCTTAACATTAATTTTAACCCTAATCATAATCTAATTAACTAATTAATTAAAATCAAACCCTAATTAACTAAACCCTAATCTATCCTCTCTCTCCCACCCGCTGCCGCTGCGAGTGACAGCCCTCCATCCCTCTTCATCTTCTTCCTCCCCCTCTTCCTCGCCGGCTGCCACACACCTCCTCTTCCTCCTCCCCTGCCACCCCGACCTCCTTGATTGTAGACCTTTTAACTCACTCCACAAGTACTTGGGATCATGACTTGTTACCTAAAATAGGTTCAAGGCCACTTCTTGGCAAAAAGAAGCGGCAAAGTTGTGTGGAATTTTCTCCTTAGAAATAAGCATTCATGCAGAAGAACCAACAAAAACTTTCTCACATTCATCTTCTAATTCTTAAACATTAGAAAAATAATAGCATCTTGATTCTCAGAATTTCGTTAAATCAAAAGGAAGGGTCTATGTACATTGGAACCTGAGGACAAAGGAGGTTGGGGGCAGCACGGGAGGAAAAAAAGGAGGGGGCGGCGGCCGGCGGGGAGGAGGGAGAGGAAGAAGATGAAGTTAAGGAGGGCTGAAACATCGCACTGGCGGGGTGGGAGAGAGAGAGAGAGGATAGATTAAGGTTTAGTTAATTAGGGTTTTATTGGCTACTGTTGCCTCGTGATCTGGTCTCAGCCTTTGACAAACGGTTGAAATTTATAGTTGGTGTGGACGCTTACTTCAACTTCTGAACAGGGAACACAAGGAACGGTTTGGAATTCCGATCGGAATTATCGGCTCTTCTTTAGGGTGAATCTGTAAAAAGGATAAGGGAGGGATCGGAATTGGGCCTTTCTGCCCGGATTTAACTCCGATGCTTAAGTCAGAAAGCTTGCGAGAAGGAAGTCTTAGACATAAGTTAGTTTTTTGTGTAATGATTTTTCTTGTTTTGTTCTTTCTATCATTGCTCTTCTTTTATAGCAACTTAAAATCGGTTTAGGAAAGGCGGTGGGTAAGGCGGTAAGTAAGGCGGTGAGTAAATATCTTCTAAGGAGGTAAGAAAATATCTGCCTACTACGTAGGTGCTACGTAGGTAAGTAGAAAATATCTGCCTTCTGTAGAGGCAAGTGGATAAGATCAACTTACTGTAGAGGCGTTAGATATTTTCTTCCCTAGGTGGCTATAAGCACCTTATGAGACCCTCACGGCTTGTGGATAAGAAGGTTGCTATAATTCCGACGGACTTGTTTGTAGGATTGAACCCTCATTTTATTTGCTGAACGGAATTATACTAGGATATTTGGTGATATTGCCGCTCGGCCAAATGGACACAAATCGCATGTATGGCGGTGGCCATTTAGGTCGATGACACGCGTCTTACCAAATATATCCGTAACACTAGTCCCCCCCAAAGTGTACTTGTTCAAAAAATCTGAGCGAGGGGTGAGTTAACCGCACTTCTCGCTTGGTTCGAGAACAAGTATCTTTCTTAGTTGGCATGTCTATGTAGGTGTAGACTTTGTCTAAGGTACATGTGCTTTTAATAGGTAACCGACGTTTACTGTGTCGTTGTTTTAATCGAGGTAGATTTTTCTCCGGAATTTTCGCCTATGGTGTCACTAAGTTTTTTCCATTTAAGGAGCTTGTATGGGTAGTGTTTTATTCAAAATCCAAAAATCTTTGTAGTTTTGTATAATGGCTTAGCGTTTGTCTTTCTATAAATTTTTCACTTTCACTCAGTGTTCTCGTCATTTGGGAATTCCAAGTTCTTTTTATGAACATCTAGCGGACTTAAGGACAAGGGTCATCCATTTGGTAAGTCCAAATGGCTGTGTATGGCCCTCCCTTCTGCTTATTGATAGGGGTGTAGGTGAGATAAGTATTGAGGAAGGGTGGGAAACCTTCCACATTGATCATGATGTAGAGGCGGGGGATCTTTTAATTATTACTTATGCAGGGGGTATGCGCTTCGAAATTGAAATGTTGGGCGACTCCCCGCCAGAGAGAAGTGGGCCCCATCTCCGCCCACATGACGTCTTTAGGGTTTCCTAGCGACAATGAGGACAAGTGGCAACCGTGGAAGTCCGTCGTCTCTCCTCTGAATCTTATCCGAGCGGGTCCTCGGATGGATCCGTGGATTGTTAACTAGGGAATTCCGACGGAAAATATGTTCATTAGGGCCTGTCATGTTGTTTTTTTTTTTAAAAAAAAATACCACTATCGTTGTAACATGAAATAAAGTTTATCATTTTGTTCATAAAGTCTTTGATTTCTTCAAGAAGAATGATCGCTGGTGATCCTATGTTAGGATGTGTGTATTTGTCTTTTATGGTGTTGGTTCTATGGTACAACGCCCATTACTCCCCAGAGAGACACGTGTCTCTCACACTGTGTCGCATTTAAAGGGAGAAGATGGCGCGACGTGCGTGGTGTGCGCTTTGTCAACAACATGATGGGTGCGGATACCTATGTGTGTCAGGCGGCGTTTGGTGTGCTGATGTAGATAGAATTTTGAATTTTTTAAAGTGAAGCAATGATAGTTATCTGAACAGTCCAGATTTGGGGACCTTTGGTTTAATGGCTCAATCGGGATGCAGCTCTGGGATCTATTGGCCAAGAATTCATCTCTTTTGTATAGAAGCGAAGTTGTACAAGTGGAAAAGGTTTTATTTCAAAAGTTAAATTGCGTCTTCTTCCGATAATCTCTTCTTCTCCGGCGAACCCTGTTCTAAAGTTCTTGCGTTTTTTCATCATTTTTTCTTCTAAGGTATGGTTAGTGCGTCTTCTTCTTCTAGTTCTTCTCATGAATCTCATGAACCCTTTGCTTCCCCCCTCTTTCGATCCCTTCTCCGCCTGAACTCATGGTCTCTGTCGCGACTCCAGGCGAGTCTAGGGACGTTCCAGTCCAGGGTTCGCGGATTCATCCCGCTTCTAGGGCTATGCGTAGAGGGTCTGGCACCTTCATAAGCCTCCTGGGGCAGAAGGATGTCGATAGCTTGGTAGAGAGGTATGAGATAGACCTTTCTCTGTTTGAGGTTAGGGTTCCTAGTTCTGGGGAGAGGGCGAGCTCTCCAAGGGAGGGGGAGATAGCCATCTATCAAGATGCTCTATTGGGTGGCCTTAGAATTCCTTTTTCTAATTTTGCTAAGGCAATTTTGGAAGAATATCACTTGTGTCCTTCACAATTAACTCCGAATTCTTGGACGTTGCTGAACGGCTTTGTTATTGTTTTTAAGAACTACGGGGTAAATCCGAGCGTCCGTTGGTTTCGTATGCTGTTCAGTCTATGTTTAGAGTCTAATGCCGACTGGTATTATTTCTCGGCTCGTTCCGGGAGAAAGTTTCTAGGGAAAGTCCCCTCTTCCATTAAGCGATGGAAGAGTAAGTTTTTCTTTGTTAA
This sequence comes from Dioscorea zingiberensis, assembly GCA_026586065.1. Classification (NCBI taxonomy): domain Eukaryota; kingdom Viridiplantae; phylum Streptophyta; class Magnoliopsida; order Dioscoreales; family Dioscoreaceae; genus Dioscorea; species Dioscorea zingiberensis. The sequence continues at coordinate 40,142,438 of CM048822.1, forward strand.
AAGTAAATCCGAGTGGGATGTCCGAACCAAGTGGGAGGTTCCCGGCACGGATCTTACTTGTGAGGAGATGACGAAAGAAGAGGAGGTTCTTCTTAAGCAATGACAAGAATATCCAAAGTTTACATGGATGAGTTCTTGACCAAGAAAAATCTCCTTAAATATCGTTTAATAGTATCTGCCGGTAGGATTTATTCGTGTATCTAACTTAGTTCAATCTTGAATCACGATATCTGACTTGCCTCTGAATTTATTTTTACAGGAAATCCGATGGAGGACGAGGATTTGAGTTATGTTAAGGGCATCTTGGCCTCCTTTGAAGGTGAAGTGCATCCGCCCTTGCCTCGTGGGCGAAAGAAGAAGGAGGTGGCGCCTAGCACATGCGCTGATACTTCTAAGGAGGAGAAGAAGAAAAGGAAGAGAAAAGATGTAGACTCTTCCCAAAAGAGGGTCAAAGGCGGCCCCAGTGCAGGGTCCTCACAGGAGAGGAGGACAAAAAGAAAGAATTTCGAGGACGCATCCGGTCCCGAAATTATAAGAGAACAAGCGAAGTCGCCTCAGGAAGAAATCCGCCCGGCTTTATCGCCAATTTCAGAGGGCCCTTCTTCTAGTCGGCCAGAGGATATCCTCCTTATGGAGGTGAGAATCTACTTCTTAAGGGTATCTATGGTTTTACTAAGAATTTTGAACTTTAGGCTTATTTTATAGGCGGAGGCAGGAGAAGCGGCCCTCTTGGACAAACTGAGGATGGCGGGCTTATCCCTAAATGGACCGACAACTCAACGAAAGGAATCACCTTCCGAGGATATTCCTTTTCGAGATGCCGGGTCCGTAAAGAATGTTTTGATGGACATCAGGCCCGAACAGCTCTCCACGAAACTCCGAAGGGCTGGGAAGGAAGAGGCCACTTACCAACTTCTCCGCTCAGCCATGCTGGTAAAAACTATTCTTATATTTCTTCTACTTCTTAATTCAGCATTATCGTCTTTAACTCATTTGCTACTCTATAGACTGCCCAATGGACGGATCGAGTTGGCAATCTTTGTCAAGATGGAAGCGAGTAGGGCAAAAATTGCCCAATTAAGTTCTAGGGTGGCGGCCTTGGAGGGAAAAGAGAAAGAACAGCTCGCGGTTATCCGCGCCCTTGAGCAAGATAAGGCCGAGCGACTTCAACAGTTGGCCGCTATGGAACAAGAGAAAGATGATTTAGCGGCCAAGCTGACTATTTCCGAGGGCTCTCTTCATACTGCTGAGGAGAATATCAAAAAGTTACTGGATGATTCTAGCAGTTTGAAAGAGGAACTTAAATCCGCTCAAGAGGAGCGAGGTCAAGCCCGGTGGGATCTAAAGTTAAAGGTTGCTGAACTTGCCGCCGTTCAGGCCGAATTAGAGGAACTCAAAGGGGAGCGCGACACACTCAAGGAAGATTTGGCTTCCAAACAGAAGAGGTCGCTCGGCTTAGGGCGAAGGTAAAAGAGGGGGCCACTCGCATATATTCTGTACTGCAGCAGGTGGGTCATCACGTTTCTCCTGCAGAAGTGTTAATGATGGGGCTTGCTGGAGTCTTGAAGAGGTTCACGGAATTGAAGGAGCGACAAATCATAAAGATTCCAGAGGCCCCTGCCCCAGCCCCTTCTGAACCTTCGACTCAGGTTCCTCCAGACCGCCCGGAAGGCCCTAGTTCTTAGGGGTTTTTTCACATTCTTATGAAACGTTCTTGTAAATACTTAGTCATTTTGGAATGTAATTTCTATTTACATGAATGAAACGCAAACCTTTACTTTGGTGAAGATTTATTTCCGAGTCATGGTTATTTTTAACCATTAAGAAGTCTTCTGAGAAGTCCTTCATAAAGCCTATCTCTCTTCATCTGGCTTGTAAATTAAGCTTCATAGCAGGTTCTTCTCTTCTTTAGTCCAATCATGGGACTTTAATTTGTTGAGTATGATCCTTGCCTTTATAAATGAGATTGTTGCCTCATATTTCGATCAGGATTTTTGCCCCTTGTTTCTGGATGAGAATTATCGTTTATCCTTGTAGGATAATTCCGACTCATCTTTTTGGAATGGGATTTTCACCTCATTTTTGTGGAATGGGATCTTCACCTCATTTTTGTAGAATGGGATTTTCACCTCATTTTCATTTGGGAAAGACTTAAGCTTTATTTCATGAAACATTTAGGAGACGGCTACAGGATTTACTGATAGTAGCGTCGCAGGTGTTCAGCATGAAATGGACGCTTAAGCGCTTTTCCTTCCATATTCACCAGATAATAAATGCTCGCTCGAACAATTCTCTGTATGACGTTAGGGCCTTCCTAATTAGGAGTTAGCTTCCTCGTTAGGCTTTTGTTTCCCTGGAACTCATTTTCTCTTAAGACCAGATCACCGATTTGGAAGAAGACTCTTTTCACCCTTGTGTCATAGAACCTTTTTACTTTTTGGCGATAGATGGCTGCCTTTGTTTCCCTAGCTTCTCTTCGCTCTTCAAGTAAATCGAATTCCGCTCCGAGATTCTTCTTATTTTCTTCTGATGAGAAAGTTTGTTGTGTCCGTAAGGTAGGCATTCCTATTTCTGCAGGGATGACAGCTTCTGCCCCATAAATAATAGAGAACGGAGTTTCTCCTGTGGGGGTTCTTGTGGTTGTCCTATAAGCCCAAAGTGCGCCCGGAATTTCTTCAACCAAGTTAGTTTCATTTTTGGAGACCCGGATTTTGAGAGCTTGGAGCAAGGTGCGATTTGTCACTTCTACTTGGCCATTGGCTTGAGGATGTATTACAGAAGTTAACCTGGATTCAATTCCGAGCTCGGAACAAAAGCTTATGAAAGCCTTACTGTCAAATTGTCGTCCATTATCGGAAATGAAGGCGACCGAAATTCCGAATCGACAGATAACAGTTCGCCACAAGAATCCCTGACAATCTTTCTCTGTGATCTTGGCCAAGGGCTCAACTTCTACCCATTTGGTGAAGTAATCGATAGCCACTATCAAAAACTTCATTTGTCGAGTTGAAGTAGGAAATGGCCCTAGAAGATCAACTCCCCAGATAGCAAACGGGCGAGGACTGATAATTGGCGTGAGCAATGTTGGTGGTCGTCTTTGAATCTTGGAATGTCGTTGGCAGGCATCACATTTCCGGGCGAACGCCACCGCATCTTGAGTTAATGTTGGCCAGTAATAGCTTTGTCGCAGGACTTTGTACCTCAAGGCTTTGCCTCCTATATGCCCCCCTCCAATACCTTCATGGATTTCTTGAAGGATATACTTGGCTTCTGTGGGACGCAAGCACCGTAAGAAGGGTTGCGTATAGGACCTCTTGTATAGATTTTCGACAATGATAGTGTACTGAGCGGATTTGTAAGAAATCCGTCTGGCTTCCGTTTTGTTGGATGGTGTAGGTCCACCTTGCATATAGTTTCTAATGGGATCAATCCAACTTGACTCTTCTGCTGCACTTTGTTCTTCTCCTTCTAACCCTTCAATAGTTTTTGTGGGAATATACTGTAGGTTGAAAGAGGATTACGTATCTCATAGTGCATTGGCTTTTTAGATAAGGCATCGCCTTCTTCATTTTGTGCTCGTGATTTTTTCGATCACCGAAGTGGCGAAGCATAAAACTATTTTTTCACCACTTGCACGGTATTTAATCATGTTCTCCTCCTTCGCTTCAAAATTGCCCAATGTGTGGCTCCGCGACTAGGCCGTGAGTCGGAATATACATCTGAGATGTTGAATTCCGAGCCCCCGGGCCAAATGCAATCCTGCGATGAGGGCTTCATATTCGGCTTCATTATTGGTCGCTCGGAATTGGAACTTGAGCACTGTCGTAATTTTCCATTTAGAAGGAGAATAAAGGATGAAGCCGGCTCCAGACTTTTCTTCAGTTGCTGATCCATCAACATATAAGGACCATGGGATGCTTGGGCTTTCTTCTGGGTCCTGTGAGGGAATGGTCAACTCCACAATAAAATTTGCTAGCACTTGAGCCTTGATTGTCGTTCGGGGTTTATAAGTGAGATCAAACTCACCCAATTCTATCACCCACTTGGCTAAACGTCCAGAATTTTCAGGCTTATGGAGGACTTGCTTTAAGGGCTGGTCAGTCAAAACCGTTACTTTGTGAGGTTGAAAATACGGCCTCAATCTACGTGCGAATGTGACAAGAGTGAAAGCCAATTTTTCAAGTGGTAGATACCTTGACTCCGCGTCGTTAAGGATCTTACTTGTATAATAGACTGGCTTCTGAACTCCATTGTCGTCTCTTAAAAGAACTGCACTGACCTCTCGAGGAGCAGCGGCCAAGTAGATGTAGAGTTCCTCCCCTACTTGCGGCTTAGCTAGCAATTGAGGCGATTGGGGATAATCTTTAAGCTCCTGAAAGGCTTTCTCACATTCTTCTCTCCACTCCATTTTCGGTGGTTTTCGCAAGGCTTGGAAGAGTGGAAGGTTTTTCTCTCCGGCTTTAGAAATAAATCTCCCAAGAGCTGCTAGGCGTCCATTAAGCCGTTGTACCTCTTGAAGACTTTTAGGTGATCCCATATCAAGGATGGCTTTGACCTTTTCCGTATTTGCTTCTATTCCTCTTTGAGTCAATATAAATCCGAGAAATTTCCCTGATCGGACACCAAAAGCACACTTGTTCGGATTTAGGCCCATGTTATAAGTTCGAAGCGACTGAAAGGCCTCTTGTAAATCCGTCAGGTGTTCATCGTCTTTTCGGCTTTTCACCAGGATGTCGTCCACATAAGCTTCAACATTTCTGCCAATTTGCTCCATGAAGACGGTATTTATGAGCCTATGGAAGGTGGCTCCAGCATTCTTCAGACCGAATGGCATTACCTTATAGCAATAAGTTCCTTTGCATGTAATAAGGATGTTTTTTCTTCATCGTCTTTGGCCATTCGGATTTGATTGTAGCCTGAAAAGGCATCTAAGAAACTCAGCATCTCATGCCCCGCCGTAGAATCAACCAAACCATCAATTGAAGGTAGAGCGAATGAATTTTTTGGACAAGCTTTATTTAGGTCCGTGAAATCCACGCACATTCTCCATTTTTCGAACGACTTTTTTACTAGGACCACATTAGCCAACCAGTCTGGATAGTTCACCTCTCGGATAAATCCAGCCTTCAAAAGGGTTGATACTTCTTTTTACTCGACCTTACGCGCTTTACGGGCGAATTCCTCCTTTTGTTTGACAAGCTTGAGCGGTGATCTATCTTTGAGGCGGTGTTCAATGACATCACGCTTTACACGGCATGTCTTGATGACTGCATCGAAGAGATCGAGAATTTGTTCTCGATCGCCATGAGATTTTCTTGCCGTGCTATCGTCAAATTCGCACCAATACGCACAGTACGCTCCACTCTAGTTGTGTTTAGGGGAACTGTAAGCAATTCTTCAACTGGTATGGGCCGGAGTTCTTCATTTTCCCGTTCGGCTATTTTGTTAATCAACATGGCTTCCGAAACTCTTGTTTTGCCTTCGTTTAGAACTTTTCCTTTGAGGGTTGAGACATAACATTGCCGTGCCAAGTATTGATCCCCTCTTACTGTGAACAATTCCATAATTCTTTAGGAAGAAGGCCAGTACAAGACAAGATGAAGGTAACTGCAGAACAAGTGGGGGAAAAGAACACCAAGGCCTTACAAACAAATACATAATGGAAAAAAGTACTTTGATTCTTCAGAAAATGAATGACAAGGAGAGCATATTCTTGCAAAATGGGTATTCAATAATATGAAAAGTCACATAATGTCCTAAAACTATTCTTAAGGAAAAGCATCAACTTGTTCTCCATTCCAAAATGCTAGTGCCAAACCCAATAACCCAACTGTGCAGTTATACGATACTCTGCATAAAAAAAAAACTTAGAACCAAGAAGAGCATATCATAATGAATCAAACTCAGAAAAGAGCATAGCTGACATTCACAACTAAGAAGTAAGCAAGGACTCAAAAGTTATTTGCTGTACAATCAACTGTGCAGTTATAAGCAAGCAAGCAATCAACTGTGCAGTTATAAGCAAGCAAGCAATCAACTGTGCAGTTATAAATAAGCAAGCAAGAAATCAAACTCAGAAAACTTTCATTAGCTATCAATTAACTTAGGACCAAACACAATGCTATGCAAAATGGTTGAAACAATGATAACATCAAAAAAGAACATTTCTCCACATTCCCATCACTTGTATATGTCCCTTGAACACTTTTTTTGGGTGCTAGTTTCGAAGCCATGTTCAAGAGGATTTATGAACTTCTACCTATTAATAAACTACATTAACTTATAATAAAAAAAATAACAAACATCACAAATTTGTTGTCAACAGTTGCACATAGGATACTTTAGCATAATATTACCTAAATGGCTTAATCTGTGACGGTATCTTCCGCAGAAACAAGGAATGAAACCATTGCTGAGTTTTTGTTGCAAAGCAAAAGGGCTTATAAACCATTATATGATCAGTCCTATTAGCTGTGTTTGTGGGGAGTCCTCTACTTTTATACAATGGCAGATAAAGAAACAACAATCTTATCCTCTTCTTTTGGATGCTTGTTATCCTCTTTATTGCTTTTGAAGATGAAATATTTCAGCAATCTAATTGTTAAAAAACAATAGGACAACAGAAGTCTAGGTATTAACAAGCAAATTGCAACATAAACGAATATTACAGTTATATTTGATCAGGAAAAGTTAGACAATCAATGTGTCCCCTAAATATAATGGTGTATTTTTTGATCAGATGGTCCCTCTACTTATGCTAAATTGGGTGAAGACAGTGCGGTGAGCTGGTTTTCCAGAAACTAGCATAATCAAGAAGTTTAGTCGATGGTTATCAATCATCTGAACACAACATGGAATAGATCTAAAGTGGTTGGAGAACTCTATTTATGTAAACTCATGCTTCTAAAAGAAATAAATATTCACGGAAAGATAACAAAGATCTTACAAATGCCACATTAACTTTAAAGTCAAATCTTTTTTGATAAAACTTTAAAGGCAAACCTTGATAAACAGAACAGAGATAAAGTTCATCTCCACTAATAATGCAATTATTATAAAGATCTCCATTTTAACTGATATAGGGGAACAAAAAAAGGTTCCTTCTTTATCTCAGAAAAGAATCATGTGAATGTAGGAAGCAATTAGACAATATTAACATTAAAAATAAAGCATGCATAGGAGTTGATTTACACCACATATTTTCATCTATTTTAATAGTTGAAACAACAATCATTCAAAAAGGAGGGCCATATCAAGATGTTGACAAATTAAGGGAGAACCAAAAACAAACATTCAATAAGGTAAAATTAGGACAGTCAATGGAATATTGTCAAAAATAAGGAGAGATGGGAGGTAGAGCAGAAACAATCGTGGAAATTGAATGGAAATTCCCTGCTTCTATTCCATTTCTTGTAGCTAATATAGGAACATGCATAACAAACCTCTGACGCATAACGTCAAACAGTTGACGTGCGTCTAGCCTCCACTACTTAAAGATACTCTCCTCTAACCTAGTGATTTCCTTAATTACATCACAAACACTAGAGTGCTTAACTACTTATTAGTTGTTAATACAATTCCAATGTGTAGCAGGCTACATGACAAAATCCGTGAGATGCGCTGGTCTTCCTTTGCCTTGTCATAACCTCAGCCTGTTTAGTGACTGATTCGCCCTTGCTAGTGGTGATTACCCCTCCTTTCTCTAGTAGTGTATCAATTGCCCCCCTCCAGGACACACCTTGTCCTCAAGGTGAAATTGGGGAAATTCGTTGCCAAGACGCTGACGTCTTCCCAAGTGGCCTCCTCAAGCAGCCTTTTTGTCCCATTGGACCATTTATTGCTGAATTGGATGCCCACGTCTTAGAATGGTGCGGGAGCGTAGAAGTTGACTGGGTCGCAGGACAGGCTGGTAGTCAACAAAGTGTTTTGGAAGTGAGAAGTGCTGACCGGAGGGATCTCTGCGACAAAACTTAAGGTTTGAGACATGGAAGACATTGTGGATGCGCGCCGTGGCTGGAAGCTCCAGACGATAGGCTACAGCACCTATGCGCTCGCAGATGCGGAAAGGGCCGTAGAACCGGCGGGAGAGCTTTGTTGTCTGGCGATGATCAAAGATGGAGGACTGGCTATAGGGCTGCAGCTTAAGGAAGACCCAGTCACCGACAGCGAAGTTAATGTCAGTCCTGTGTGCATTGGCGAGCGAAGTTATCCGGTTCTGGGCTCGGAGCAGGTTGCTGCGCAAGCTGGAGAGGATCTGAGAGCGCTCCGTTAAGAGTGCGTCGACCGTGGCCACAGGAGAGGAGCCTGCGACATAATCCAGGAGAGACGGCGGAGGTCGACCGAACACAGCCTCGAAGGGCGTCATGCGAATTGCCGAGTGCCATATCGTATTATAGTGCCATTCCGCCCATGGTAGGTATCACAACCACTGGCGAGGCTGGTCGGCCACGAAGCAACGTAGATAGTCTTCCAAGCAGCGATTCAGGACTTCTGTCTGGCCGTCAGTTTGAGGGTGATAGGCACTGCTCATTGCCAGAACAGTTCCTTGTAGTTTGAATAGCTCCCGCTAGAACGAGCTCATGAACAGTGGATCTCGATCGGAGACGATGTTAGATGGCACCCCATGAAGCTTCACCACATCTCGGATGAAAATTTCTGCAACTTGAGGGGCGGTGAACGACGGACCCAAGGCCGAGAAGTGGCTATGCTTGGATAAACGATCGACAACTACTAGAATTGTGCTCTTACCATTGGAGGGTGGTAAATGGGTGATGAAATCCATCGAAATGGAGTCCCAAACCTTGCCAGGTATCGGTAGCAACTGGAGTAGCCCCTGTGGTGCTCTAGTAAATGGCTTGACCGACTGGCACAGGTGGCAAGCAGCGACGAACTCCTGAACTGCACGGCGAAGCCCCGGCCAATAGAAGACGCTTCCGATTCGGGCTAATGTCCGTTGAGCGCCCGCATGCCTGCCCAATGGGGACTTGTGGAACTCCGTCAGGAGTAGTGGATGGAGTGCTGACTCGGGTGGAACATATGCGCGACCTTTATAAAAGAGGAGATCTTCGCAGACAGAGAAATGAGGATGTGACTTAGGGTGGGCAAGATTCTCGAGCTAGAAGTTCCGATGCTGCTGAGGGCATCTTGTAGCAATGACGAAAAGTGTCCCAGATAGCAGCGACGGGGGATGATGAAGCCGAGATAGAAGTGAACGTCGTTATGGGTAATGGCGATAAGGTGTCCGCGGGTCCGTTTACCACGCCAGGCTTGTGGATGATCTCAAAGTCGAAGCCCAATAATTTTGTCAACCAACGTTGTTGCTCCGGCGTCTGGATGGTTTGGTGGAGGAGTTCCCTGAGACTTTGGTGATCTGTTTCAACAGTGAATCTCCTCCCCAAGAGGTATTGTCTCCATTTCTTGACCGCCTCTGTAATAGCGTACATCTCTCGAGCGCATGTAGAAAGGCTGAGCAGAGAATTTGTCGGCGGTTTACTTCTTGAAATGAAATAGGCTAGTGGTGCGCCCGTTACGCAAGAGGGGCAGCCTTGAATGCCCGTCTGAACCGAGGAGGCGTTTGTTTAAACAGCGAATGGAGCACTAAAGTTCGGCAATGCAAGCATAGTGATGTTGATCAGGGCGCTCTTCAGTTGCTCAAAGGGGGAGTGGCGATGGATGCGTAACGAGGGACAAATCGTCTGTAGTAGCCGGTTAAACCAAGGAAGGCCCGCAGGCCCTTCACCGACGTCGGTAATGGCCACTCGTTGATGGCCAAAATCTTGTCCTGATCGACCGCAACACAACCGGAGATGGAATGGCCTAAGTATCCGATTTATGCACATCCAAATTCACACTTAGATAATTTAGCAAAGAGGGAGTTTGACTGTAGTACTGTCAAGACATGGCGGAGATGGTCCAAGTAGACCTCCCAGCTCGGACTGAACACCAATATGTCGTCGAAGAAGACAAGCATGTAGCAACGGAGGACGCCTTTGAAAACAAAGTTCATCATTGCTTGAAAGGTGGATGGCGCGTTGGAGAGGCCAAAGGGTATGACAAGGAATTCATAGTGGCCCTCGTACGTGAAGAAAGCCATCTTCTCGACGTCCAGGGGGTAGATTCGAATTTGGTGGTAGCCAGTTCGGAGGTCTAATATGGAAAAGACTGTCGCACAGACGAGCTCATCCAAGAGTTCATCCACTGTCGCGATTGGGAAGCGGTCGCACACAGTGACATCATTGAGCGCCCGGTAATCAACACAGAACCTCCAAGAGCCATCTCATTTCTTCACTAGCTAGACGGGGGAAGAATATAGGCTAGTGTTGGGTCTGATTACTCAAGCCAGAAGCATCTCATTGACTAGCATTTTCGATTTTAGATTTCTGAAAGTGTAGGTAGCGATAAGGGCGCACATTCACCGGGGCCGTCACCGAGAGTAGAAGAATCTGATGGTCGCAGGCACACGACGTGGCGGACCTGTTTTGGAGAAGAGGCGACCTCAATTCGCCAAGAGTCTCATGGAGTCAAGCCACTGAAAGTGGCGGTGTGTGCGGATCAAGTCGTGGTGATGGGTCAGCCTTTTGGTTGGTAACTATTAGCTGGAAATAATGTGTGTCCATGAGGTGAGTTGGTTTAAGCTAAACCGGTGGGGAAATGGATCGCATCATGGGCTACTGCATCTCTTGGAGGTTGATCTTTGACCCATCTAGCTTGAATTCCATCCAGAGGTGCCGGTAGTCAAAGAGTGTCACGCCCCGAACCGAATCCTGGGACCTTGGGCACGTGAGTAGATCGGCCGTACCCAAGTAAGACACACCCAACTCGGATACAAGGCCTGTGTAATCAAAAGCAGATAACAAAATAATAAAATCTCAAGTGATAATAATCAAATAATTTTAAAGTCTTAGCTAAATGAAAATCATAAAGGGTTCAAATGCCGAAAATAATACCAGGCTCTACAAGGGTCCTAAAATCAAAGTCTCTCACATAGAAAGAATGAAAAGTGAGGTCCTCCGACCTCATAAACAATCCTCGACTCGCGTACAACTTGTGAGACCAAGTCACCTACTCCTCAGGACCTGAAAACAAGTGGTGAGCTTTCGAATGGAAAGCTCAGTAAGTACCTTGCAAGGATCACAATGATGTGAATCCAACAAAAGTGATAAGACAAATATGATCAAATCTAAAAATCATCAATCATAAGGGGCTACACCTCGCAACCAAAACCTAAGAGTCTACCACAATCAATGGCAACGGTATGACTCCTATCCAACGGCGGCCCTCGGGCTCTGAAAGAGAGTTTCAAGAATAAGCTCAACAAACTATCCCCCGGACAGCAACAATGCACCCTCGGCTGCATGCGACAGACTTGTTGCTCCTTGGTAGCGCCACCTCTCCTACATGTCGATATGGTCAGCGAATCAATCCCACTAACATGCAGGACAACTAGAGTATCGTCCCTCTGGCATGGCATGCTGAAACGCTTGGAGTGTCCCCGTCCTCGAAAGTCTCCTGAGAAAACCAGAGTATTGTCCCTCTGGTATGACAAGCTGAAACGTCAGGGTGTCCTGTCCCCAAACTTTCCCAAATGGAGCCTCCTCACTCTATTGTACCAGGCGAAAGAAAAAACAAAGGTGGCGTATACCTCCAGGCCTGGCACACAAGCATCGCGTATGTCAACGATCTTATGCCGGACAACAAGAGGTTATGCTCTATGAGTACGAATACCCAATCAGATAAGCACCACAAATGCCAACACTCAAGTAGTCAAGTGTTGGCCCACGGGTGGGCATACCCAACGAGTGTTTCAACAACAGGTAGTGAAACAAAACACCACCTCTAAGCATCAACCACACACGTCCATGGGAAGGAAACAAAGAACGAACAAGTATGTGTATGAAATCAATAACAGATCATCATGAATTAATCAAACTTGCTAACAAATAGCAATATCAAAATCAAGAAACCTAAAGATGGGTGGGAGCTAGGCAAGAGTATCTTACCTCGACTGGTAAATCCAACCGACTAACCCGTGTCCCTCCTGACGTGGCTCAGCGCTCTACGTCGATATCTGGTAATGATAACTACGACTCAGTACCATCACCAAAAAAAATGGTGTATTAATATTAATAATAATATTAATGCTGAATTCCTAGATCTGTTGTGCAGTCTCAAAGAATAGCTCACAACTTTTGATCTAGGAACTGGGTCGAGTTGATCTAGGGCTCGTTGGAAAGTTCTTTTCCTCATCTTTCCAACGGTATATTATACGTCATATCAGGTACTCACTGGCTACCAAGCTTTCCCTCAAAGAGGACAGCCAGGCTGCAGCCCTTTCATGGCTCCTATATAACTATGCTTGGTCCATTAAATTTCTTGATCAAGGTTGGACCTAACCAATTATGCTCTCACAACTAATCCTTGACTGAGTACTGACTTTCAAAAGAAGCAATGCCCTTATTAACTTTAACTTAACTTCAACGATCCCCATTAACACCAAGAGCATCAAATAATAAGCACGACTAACCCTCACAACAAACAACACAGCAAACCCATGTTTCGTTCAAAACACAAGTCTAACCTACTTAATGAGACCCACCTAGCCTTTATCTAACCCATTAATAAAAACACCACCAATTCCCTGAAACAAGAATCAATCATCTACTTTTTATGAATTCATAATATCCAACCCATTACTAACCAATAGAGTTCTCCAAATCAATCCCACATACACTCTTACTCCACGGACAACAATGGGCACCTATAACCCGGTCATCCCACTATCCTTCCTTAACCATCCTCCCCGCACACACATGGGTCAAGATAACCACCCAAAACTAGCATGCATTATCTTCATCACATGACCGCTCCACACAAATAATGGCAGATCCAAACCATTTTAAAACCAAGGCCTCGTTCTCTTGCCATGACAGACCATAACCATGTATGTCAACCTTAACATCACAATCATCACACTCACACCCATTTAAACACAAACATCACCATACCTGCAAACCCAACCCCTGGACATCTATGCATGTAATCATCTTCATTTTTTCTTTGTCTAACTTATTATTTATCCTTCTAAAACCATGCATGCAGAACTGAGTACAAAGATCAGAGAATAAGAGGCTTATAGAGGTCTCCTTGCACTCATAGATACCTCTCCAGCGATGTCTTTGCGGCCGGTGGTAAACTTCGCTTTCCGGCCACCCAACAACGATGGCTGATTGATGCCTGGCTAGCGATCCTATACGTCCGTGGCTTGGGAGATGGGAAAAGGCGACGCGATGAGGTGGCGTGAGAGAAGGTTAGGGTTTTCGATTGGAAAACACGAACTTATATGGTTCCGCGGAGATGGGTGTGAACGCCATCGTAATCCCACCGATCCACTGGGAGAGGATTATCACTTCCCAACTACGGCGGTGTTGTGATCACGAGAGAAGATAGGCTCACTTGCCCGGTGGCTTGTTGCTCGAAGAGAAGAGATTCTTGTCTACGCGATCAATGTGTGCATGGCATGGATGGTACATTACGCATATGTCATTCTCCACACATTTTCATCTATATTTAATTCGTGCCGTTAGATCATTTTAGTGAAAAATAACTTTTGATCTCAACCGTCCATTTTATAAAATACACAGACACATGCATGCTGTTCTCGGTCATTTTAGTAAGTAACCCTTTCAAATCTTTATATTTACATTCCAGTCCTCACCATTTTAATCCATAAGTGAGAAAAATTTTCATTTCAGTCCACATAGGTATTAAAGTTATATTTTAATCCTTAACAGCCTCACTTAGTCTTGATTAAGGTTTTAAATCCATATAACCTTTTCTTTTCCATCTAAACCCAAACTTGGGGATTTACTTCAATAATTAGAAATATTGAAAGAGAAATAAAAGTCACTTATTCATAATTTTTTTGGATTTTACAATCCTCCCCCCTTACAGAATTTCGCCCTCAAAATTTAAAATCAAACCCCAAAATCTCAACCAGTAGTAAATAATTCCTTAAAATCCCTGGATTTTATAAAGAGGGTGGGGCCGAGTGTCATTATCCATTGAACTCCAAGCACAACATCTGCACCGTAGATTGGCAATAGCATCAAGTTGACATTGAAGAGGACTTGGTCAAGCTGCAGAGGAATCTAGGAACAAGCTCCAGCACAGTTGACGGAGGCGCCGTTGTCGATGGTGACGTACAAGTGTGGCGAGGGCAGCACCTTGAGGCCTAAGTAAGAGGCCAACCAATATTGGATAAAGTTGTTCAGGAACCGTTGTCATTCGACCACTGACGGCCAGATGCAATGCAGGAATCGGTGGCTAACTTCAATGTTGATGGCACAGTATCGCCAGTGAGGGCATGGAATGAAATGTTGGGAGGGACTTGGTTGTCAATGGCGTTATCGGGGAGATGCGGACCACTAATCTCCAATGAGGAAAGAGGGTCATCCATCTCGACCGTGTCTCCGTCGCCTTCGACCATGAGACAGAGGAATTGCGGGGGACGACAGCGATGGCCTGGGGTAAAGATGGTGTCGTAGTTGAAGCATAATCCTTTCTCTCGTAGAGCCGCCATCTCGGCCAGGGTCAGATACTTTATGGGGAGTGGTGGAGGTCAGCCATTGGGAGGCCCCGGGTGTGGTAGTGCTGGAGGGGGTTTTGGAGGAGCGAGTCACTGAAATGGGGAGTGACTCGCGTTGCATTTATCCTCGACAAGGTGAGCCAGGCCCATATCATCATGTAGATTTTGGGGTTTAAGGATGTGATGCTCAAGCTGAATATTATCGCGTAAGTCGGAGATGAAACAATTTAAGAGGTTGTATTGATAAGTCCTGTGATGCGAGTTGAAAGAGCCTCAAAATCACCGAGATAATCCACTACCGTGGACCGTTGTTTAAGCTTGTAGAGCTGCGCCTCATGGTTCACGAATTTGGACAGGCCAAAGCAAAGTTCCGCCTGAATGGTGAAGGCCTTCCAAGTTGTCAGTTGATTGGTGGTATGCAGCCAGCGGTACCATTGGAGGCCAGTGTTGGCTATGTAAAAGGTGGCGATTGTCAGTTTCTGCTTGCTGGGTGTGTTATGGTGCATGAAGAAATGCTTGATCTGGAAGATCCAGTCATGTACCCGATCGTCGAAGAAGAGAGGTATTTTGAGCTTCGGCAAGCGAGTGGTGAAGGTGCCTTGAGTGGTCATGGAGCTAACGGTCCCTGATGTTGGAGCCTTCAGGATGGTGGAAGGCGATAGCTGGGGAAGTGGTAACAGCGCGGGCTGGGGAGAAGGTGCAGGTTCTAGCTTAGCCACCTTGGTGACTAAGTTTGCCATGACCGTCTGGAAGGCCACGATGTTGTCAGTAAGAGCATCGATCTTGTGGAACTTAGACTCATGAGTAGAGATCGTGTCAGCGAGGGAGTCGAGCTTGTGGAGCACCGTCATGAGCTACTCATCCCTAGCTCGGGAGCGAGTTAGGGGTCCCTCCGCAATGGGAAGGGAATGCTCCCAATGAAAGCACCAAATGAAGCACCCGTAACTGAGAGATAGTGATAGAAGAGAAGGAGGGGGGGCATAGGGAGGAAGAGAGAGGGTAGAGAGGAAGAAGGAGAGGAGAAATTGAATGGATATTCCCTGCTTCTATTCCATTCCTTGTAGCTAATATAGGAACATGCATAACAAACCTCTAACGCATAACGTCAAACAGGTGACGTGCGTCTAGCCTCCACTACTCAAAGATACCCTTTTCTAACAAAATGATTTCCTTAATTACATCACAAACACTAGAGTGCTTAACTACTAATTAGTTGTTAATACAATTCCAATATGCAGCAGGCTATATGACAAAATCCTTGAGATGCACTGGTCTTCAACAGCTTCACGTTCTTCTTTGCCTTGTCATAACCCCAGCATCTTTAGTGACTTATTCACCCTTGCTGGTGATGATAGCTCCCTTCTTCAATAGTGTATCAAAATGCAAACTTTAATGAAAAAATCATACAACATGTTCAACAAAAAGGAAATCTCTCAAAGAAATCAAGCTCACCTGTCGTGATCTCGAAACCCTATAGAGTTCACGCTCTCTCTCTCTCTCTCTCTCTCTCTCTCTCTCTCTCTCTCTCTCTCTCTCCCTCTCTCTCCGTATGGTTTTCACAGAATTTGGTGGTGGTAGTTCCTCAATAGTATCAACCTTTACTTTATCCACCTCAATCCCTTTGTTTGAGATCTTATACCCAATACAATTCCATCTTGAACCATGAAGTGACACTTCTACCAACTCAAAACCAAGTTGGCTTCTTTGCATCTTCCCAACACTTTGTCTAGGTTTTTAAGACACTGATCGAATGAGTCCCCAAAAACTGAAAAGTTATCCATAAATACTTCCATGATATCCTCCACAAAATCATCGAAAATGGCTAACATGCATCTCTGAAAGATGGCTGGGGCATTGCAAAGCCCAAAGGGCATACGACGGTAAGCAAACGTACCGTATGGGCAGGTGAACGTAGTCTTCTCTTGGTCCTCCGGGGCGATGGGGATTTGAAAGTATCTCGAAAAACCATCAAGGAAACAGTAGTGCAAGTGTCCAGCCAGCCTTTCCAACATTTGATCAATGATCGGTAGTGGAAAGTGAACCTTCCTTATAGCATCGTTCAGTTTCCTATAGTCAATGCATACTCTCCATCAGGTAACGGCTCATGTGGGAATTAGTTCATTATTGTCATTCGTTACCATGGTCATTCCTCCTTTCTTTGGGACTACTTGTACTAGGCTAACCCATGCGCTGTCTGAGATAGGGTAGATAATCCCCGCATCTAGAAGTTTAATGACTTCCGCTTTTACAACCTCTTGCATATTCGAATTCAGTCTCCTTTGGTGTTGCACTGATGGTCGGTGATTATCTTCCATCAAGATTTTGTTGGTGCAAAAGGATGGATTAATACCCTTGATGTCCGAAACTTTTCATGCAATAGCTCTCTTATGTCTCTTGAGCACTTGTAGTAATTTCTCTTTCTGTGAGCTTGCTAAAGCTGAAGCAATTATGACTGGGAGCCGTAAACCCTCATCCAAGAATGCATATTCAAGGTGATCGGGGAGTTCTTTCAATTCAAGCTTCAGGGGTTTTTCTATTGAAGGCTCCACTTATTCATGCTCTCATCTGTTTCCTCACAATCCCCTTTTACTAGAAGAATTTGATGATCTTCCCATTGTTGATCTTCAACCAATGCACCTGGGCTTGACGAGGTAGTTTCTCCCTCATACGTTGTGGTGTCAAATTGAGTAAAGTCAACTTCATTTGGATGATCGGGATAGTGGCATTGTATTTCATCACAAACCCTTTCTGGGGATGCTTCCCTTGACATGTGAATACATTCTTCATCTCCAAAAAACAAATCTCGCTGCGAATCTCTCAACTGATCTGCTAGCTTTTCCTCAATCCACTGCACAAGCAGGTCTAATTTGCGTAACATTATGTCCTTGAGATTTGCCATGTGATCCCTCGCACAAAAGGTTGCAAGAAAAATTAGTGTTCAAGAGATCAAACAATTATTAAAACAAAGTAAAAATTGAAAATAAAATGACTAAATTAATAAACTCGTAGCTTTCCTAGTAGTATTAAATCTCCCCGGCAACGGCGCCAAAAACTTGATGCGCTGAATCCGCAAGTATACGGATCGAATCAAGTAATAAAGTGGAAAGTGGACTAATGTCGGGTTGTCGATCCTCAGGGATAAAGGAAGTACTAGTAGTGACTATTCATCTATTATCTAGTCGATCAAGATTGGTTGGTGGTGAGTAAACCTAAATTCTAAAATTAACAACACAAATTAACAAGCAAATTGACATTGGAGACAATCAATTGGTGAAGGGGATACTTGGGTTATTAAATTCCCCTTGGATTTTCTTAGAGATGGATAGTGCCATCTATGCTAATTCTTGGTGAATCATTGGCCAAAGGTTTCTAATGTGCTTTCATCCCCTCGCTCAAGGGTGATTACTAAACCTAGTGCCCTTACTGATTATGTTCTAGGGAACCTATCTCTTGGAAGAGCTATGGGAATAAGACATCTAAAGGATTCACTCTCCTTAGTACTCGGGCTTCCGGTGTACTCATAGCCCTTTCTATTGGAGATTGTCTACACATGGGGAGCTGCATCTTCCCCATATGGACTATAGAAACCTCTCCGGGCTCTCGCAACGTAGAGAGGTTAATACTACCATACATAACATCCAATTGACCATAATGAATTCAACCAAGCAATTAACAAAGAAAGAAGCAATATCAATTAAACATCATCCAAGGGTTCATCAACACCCAAGTATCAAGAAATTAGCTCTCCATCAATGGAGAGCAACAATCCATGCTATTAGGGAAAGAAATCACAATGTTCATGAGGAAAAACCCTAATCGTGCTCCGTTGGTGGATTCCTCGCTGCTCCTATTGCCCCTTCTTCTTCTCCTTTAGCTTTTGAATGGGAAAAGCTCCTCCAATCCTCTCCTCCTTGGTGGTAGAGAAGATGGTGAAAACTCCCCCAAGACTTGATTCCTTGCTTCAAGATGCCCCAAAACCCTAACTAAGCTTTGTATTTATACCCCACACTAAGGTTTTGGGTGTATTTTCCGATTTTGCCCTTGGTTCGATCAAAACACAGCTACAGATTTACCACATATGACCTAGTATACGGACTCCCATACGGGGTCGTATGTTTCTCAGGGGTTTCTTATATGGGGTCCTGTCAGTCCGTTTAGGGGTCCGTACAGCTGAGGAGGTTGGATCTGAATTCTCCAGGTCCATACAGGTCCGTATGGGACTCTGTATGGAAAGGTTCTCTTGCTCTATTTCTCCTGTTTTGGCCTGTATTATCTTGAAAATGCTTCCCTTCTCTTGGAACCTCTATTTTCTGCCCTGTTTACAGAAACAAATCTATTTTGAGTACAAGCGGGCTAATATTCCTCTGAAACTTATAGTAATATGCATGAATCTTATATATAAATAATGCTCATTTGAACACTTATCAGTTCCTTATTCTTATGAAATTTTGAAGCATGCATTAGATCTTAATTAAGAATCATGCTTAGATAGTTTAATGAGTTTATCGTATTCTTAGTGATAGAACTAAAGCTATGAAAGGTGATCATAGTATTTATGAGCGTTAGAAACATGTATTAGATTTTAAGTAAAAAAATCATGCTTAGAGAAATTAATGAGTTATCGTATTCGATCGAGTTTAAGTTAGAGTACGAGTAAGGATACGGTCTCCGTATTTATAATTTCTATATTTCAATTCTAGGAGGAGATAATGGAAAATGCAAAGGCGCAACGGGAGCTGCCAAAGGACCGAGCCAATCCTAAGAATCTCCGAGACTTAGGTGAGTGACTACACTATATTTAGATGTTAAATGATTGGCTTTTATCGTCGGATTTGTTCATATGAGTTTAATCTCGATTTGTGATTTGTTGATGGATTTTATCGCTATAGTTACATAGTGATTGCATACTTGTTAAACTAATTAAATGTTAAAGTGCATGAGATATGATTAAGGAAACTCTAAGGGGTAGTTAAAGATCATTGCAAGTATAAGTAAAATTTTGCACCTTAGTTAGTTATGTATGGGGACCCAGTGAGGGCTGAGAATAGAGCCCAAATATTTAAGTAGACGAGGGCCGGGCTGAGGAAGGGGATTTGTTTTCAGTCGTTTTTCTTAAAACTAAAAATGTTTGCTAAAGTCATTCTTTTTATAAAAACCCCCTTCCTGTCTCTTGTGAGAGCCCGTATCGGATACAAGATTTTGATACTTGACGTGCACATGTATGTAGATGTATACCGCTGGTCGTCAAGTACCGGACTCATGTACAAGTATACCGTTGTTTCTGGTCATTAGGATCATGTAGATGTATACCATTGTTCCTTGATGGGAGTTGGAATCCTTACGGAGATATTTTAACTAGGGGTGTGCGCTTGTATGATACGAGGCCTTAGCATATTTATGTGATGGTGATATGCTTATGATGATTGAAATTGCATATGTGCTTTATTCGGGTTTTCTAAATTGCTTGGCATGTTAATCTAATGAGAAGATAATGCATATGATTAGCATTATTTATGGGATTCGTAAATCTTTCATTATATATATTTATTTCATGATATTAGTGATTTTCACTCAAGTGAACTACTTGCGCAGGTAAGTGAGCGTGAGTAATCCAGTTGGCTCGACATAGCATATAAGGATAGTGTTTGTTTGAACTTAATGTTTAGACTTCTAGAACTCTTCCGTAAATTTGTAAACTCTGTAAAAGATTAAACAGTTTATTTATTTCTTATGAATAGTAGTTGATTTCTATGATTATTATCAGGTTTAAATTACACAGCTTATGGGTTGGGTGCACTCTCGGAAAAGCTAGTGTGACATCTGTCTCAGTAAAGAGATGGGTGTTACATTTAACCCTCCCTTCAAATAGTTTTATGAGGTTTTGTGCATTTGCGCTCATCTTCTTCTTTGCTACCATTCTAAGAATTCTAGTCTTCCCCAAAGCATTTTTCTTTCATTTTTCAGTCAAGGTAATGGGCGTTCTGCCTTTAATGTCAACGAAGGTCGATTCGGGTGTTAGTTCTATTCCCAGTGAGATAATTCCTTGTGAATTTACTCAAACCTTAGAGCCGTTTTGTGTCCCTCTTTCTTTCTGACCTAGACTTCAGTCTCCTTTTGAACGAGCTAATGATCCTAAAACTAGGCAATTAGTGGTATATGTAGAATCTTTTAAGGCCCATTTTATGCTTCCAATCCCTTTATTATCTTCTTTTTATAATGTTTGTCCCGTTCAACTTTCCCCATACTTGTCGAGATTCCTCTACGGGTTTGTCATTATTTTTCGTTACTCTAGTTTAAATCAAACTCTTCATTAGCTTTGCTTCTTTTTTTCTTTAAAAAAAGAGCCCTCAGTCCGAGGGTTGGTTTTATTCCTCCGCTTGACCTGATAGGCCATTCTTAGGTTCATTACCTTCTCGAATCCATAATTGAAAAGTTGGGTTCCTTTTTGTCTTTAGTGAATCCAAGGGGTTGATTTTGACCTCATGGAATACCCCCAACATGGATTCTATTTATGAGACCAAGATATCTGACCAAGAAAGAGAGCAACTTGCCTTCCTCCAGGATACAAATCCGACGCCTCTCATTAAACTTGTGACAGAATCCAATCTCAGAGGGGTCGGGCTCTCTACTGTAGCAGGTAGGATGCCCCTCCTTTTGTTGGTTTGCAACTAAGAGGTAACTTTAAGGACTTATTTAACTTACTAATTTTTTGTTTACGAACATCTCATCAGACAGAAACCATTTGAAAACTGAACCAGTGACTCCTTCTAGCCCCACTAATCCTCGGAAAGGCAAATATTTGGCTGGAGATCAACCTCAACTAAGGAAGAGAACTCATTCAAAAGGTCCAACTGCACCAAAGTCATCGACCAAGAAGTCTAATATCTCTTCAGGCCTGGTTCATAGACCTGAGGAGTCTCTAGCTGCTGCATATGAGGAGATCTAGGAATCCCTTGCCTTCATGCCTTCTCCAACTCCTAAGATACCGAGCTCATTAGTTTCGGCTCCTGCAGATTCAAGGTCAAAAGGTCCTTCTTCAAAGGAAAAGGCTTTGACTTCGAATAAGGTCCAGTTGGAAGCTTTGTTTACTGATGAGGTGGTACCGGAAGCGTTCCAAGCCATCTTATTGGAATTCAATCTCATGCTGTTGAAAGAACTCAACGATGGAGAGTTGGTATCCAAACTTACCCTAGAGGGAATAAAGGTATTTTTGCACTTGTGCTTTGTTCTTCTGCCCTTCATTTCTAGGTTATTAACTCATTATTTATGAATGTAGTCAGCTCTTTTATTAGCCTTTATGGCTACTCGGCTTCGTGAAGAAGTCATAATAAATGGACTTTCTAAAGAGCTTCTGAAGAAAGTTAAGGCAGACTTGGCCCAACTTGATGAGGAGATTAAAGAGCTCGAGTTGTAGATCGAGGCTGCTGATAGAGAGAAGACCAAACTTTAGATCAATCAAAATAGCTATAAAAATGTTGTAAGGACCCATAAAGAGCATGTTGGATATTTGGAAGTGAAGCATAACGACGAGATTAAACATTTGAAGAGAAAATATGAAGCCGAGCTTGAATAGTAAGAGGTCGAGCATAATAAAATCGTTTTTGTAGTGGGTAAGAAAGCTATTGAAGATTATCAAAACTCTGAATAATTTTTTGAACAACTCAATCACATTGCAAAAGACAACGATATGATAAAAATTCAAGCACTCATTGAAATATTGGAACTTGCTCTGCGATATGAGGGTTGAAGCAAAGGAAAGGGTAGTGGTTAGGTTTAAGAGCTCAGACGAAATCTGAACAATAATTGAAAGAGAGATTGCGATTGGAGCAGTAGAGGGTTACAAAATTTTTCAAGAGATCTCCAATGGCCATCTAGAGTTAGACTTCGCCACTTTGGATTGCCAAGAGGATTTGGAGTACCTTGCTCTTCCGGCAGAAGAGAATGTCGAAGAGGAGGTTGATGCCCTCAATGAAATGAAGGTGTTCACACTACCAACTCTAGAAGCACTAGGCCATTTTGAAGTCGAAGTACTTGCTGATGATTCTGAAGTAGTATCTATTATACCCAAGGTATCAATTGAGGTCTGAGTTCTTTGAGAGACTTAATCACGGAACTGAAGTCTTGCCCACGAGTCATTGCCTAAAAGCCCCCAATTCTGATCTCCATTGTTTTTTCTTTTCTCTTTTTGTACTTATGTACTAACACACTTCGATTAAGCCTTTTGTAATGAATTGACTTTTCTTCATTTACTTACGTTGAATAAGTTGTCTAAATTGTGTTTTTTAAATTTAATTTAATTTTATTTTATTTATTTCTGAGTTTCTTGTATGCTCTCTTTTTGACTCAATTCAATTTAAAGAGGTTGGAGGTCGACTGATATTTTATCCATCCGATTTGGGATTGTTCCTCGAAAATGGAATTTTGTCTTGAATGATTCTTTTCAATACTTTATGACGTTTGCGGATCATAACATGCCATTTCCCTGAGGCTACCTCGTATGTAACCCCCCGGTTTTTACGGAAAATTAAGCTTAGATTTCCAAATAATATTGACAAAGGAAATTAAGATAATCAGGGTCTTTGATGCAAATATAATGAGAAGACTGGTATGTAAATTTATATGTGACTAAGAGAGGGGCTAAAGAGGAAATTTGTTAGCTTACATCATAACCCACCCACTAGCTCTTTTCCATCTTGATAGATCTACATGACTCTCGATTATGAATTCAATTCACATCTCTTTTCTCATAACCATCTTTATTTAACTTTCCAGAGCCTTTGTTGACTTTACTAGGGTCCGTTTGGTTGTTTGTAACTCCCCATCCACGGATGAAAAGTTACAAAGATGGGGAGTTAAAAGTGATGGGTACTTTTTGTGTTTGGTTGTTTAAAAGTAATGGATGTAGAAAGTGGATGTACACTTTTTGTGTTTGGTTGTAATAAAGGATGGATTGGATGGAGGGATATAGTAACCCTCTTTGGTGAGCGGTGAGGTTACCCTTTTTTGAGATATTTTATATATTTAAATATTTTAAAATAAAAACTAATAATTATATAATTTTAAATCTTTTAAAACAAATTATTTGATTCAAAAGGTTGAATTAAAATTAAAATATTTTAATTATCTTAAAATATTTAAAATTACGATATTTTAATTTAATACATATATATACTTCTATAATTCCATTAATAATTTTATTACAACCAAACACCTAAATTTTAAGTTAATAAGTAAACAACAAACTTAAAATTAGGATGTTTATTGGCTTTTATTAAGTAAACAACAAACTTAAATTTTAATCTTAATACAACCAAACTTAGAATTAACTAGATGATAGATCACAATAGCAACCATAATTCACATTATAGCATAGCTGGAAAAACTTGAACACCCAAGGACTTGATATTTATTCATAAACACAAGTTCACATGCTAAAATACAACAACTCCAACAGCAAATACTTGAAAACACTTCATTGCTAGCAAACATATAAACATTCAAACAAAAGCAAATACTTGAAACACTCCATTCCACAAACCTGAATTCTTCAAACAAACTTGATCTAGTTTAA
This sequence comes from Dioscorea zingiberensis, assembly GCA_026586065.1. Classification (NCBI taxonomy): domain Eukaryota; kingdom Viridiplantae; phylum Streptophyta; class Magnoliopsida; order Dioscoreales; family Dioscoreaceae; genus Dioscorea; species Dioscorea zingiberensis. The sequence continues at coordinate 40,166,593 of CM048822.1, forward strand.
AACAACAAAAGCAAACATTCCAACAAACATTCAAACATTCCAAAATAAATTGTAACATGTCCCGCAAGTATCAAACATTCAAACATTCTAACATACCAACATAGGCGGTCTATATGAGATTACTCTTGTGCCTCGGAGAGTCCAATGTACTCTTCAACTTGTAGGCGTAGCAACAATTTCATCATTGTGACCAAGAATCCCCTTGCTTTGGTATTGTTTGCATTCAATTTCATAAATAGGCGGTGGACATCTTGTATTGTGTAGCCATATTGCATTATTTTTTTGCACTCATTGGCAAGGTTTGTTGCCATCGCCACTTCTTTGTTGGTGTTGATTGCAATAGCTAACTTGTCCACACTAGTTGTCATACCATCCATAGCCTTTACTTTATTAGACATCGACCTCTTCTTTCCCCATGTCTTATTTGCGCTGGGTGAAGACTCCGATTGTGCATTATCAGTAGGGGTATCCATGGGTGGTGTTTGAGTAGGAAATGTGGCAACTTCATCTATGTTGAAGAAGGGGAAGCTTGTGCCATTGTCATGCAAGCTCACATCCATATTATCTTGGTCGTCGCTCTCTGCATTTGGGTCTTGACCAAGATTGTCTAATGTTTGTTTAGCAAAATGACCGGTTGCTTGATCCTTTCCACAAACAATATCAAGCAAGCCATGATCCTCAATGGGTTTGTTGATGTAGGGCTCGCATTCTGGATGTGCCTAAATTAAATTATGTAAAAGAAAATAAAATGTAAGAAAATGTAACACATAAAGTAATCATAATTTTTGGTAAAAAGTAATAAATTACATATATAAGAAGAAATGAATTTTTGGTGTACTTACTTTAACATATACAATGTATTCATCATCTCCCATTATTATCTTCTTTGATGCCTCATCCTAGCCTACGCCGCTCAATTCCTTCAAGCGTTTGATGATGGCCCACTGTCGCTTAAGTGTGCTATAGTGGTTTTGCATATTTGCCACAGTATACTCTCCTTTAAATTGATCACTTTATGTTTGGACACCAGCTCTAAAAGCGGACTCCTTGAAGGATTTGTCAGTTTTCAAACCTTTCCCCACTTGGTTTGCTATGAATTGCAGGAAATAACGGCTTTCAGCTGGCCGCCATCGCTTGTTAGTCACCTTATTTTTGGATTGGGAGTTGCTAGTGCCATCCATATTGTGTTGTAAATATAAAATAGTTCAGTACAATTGGAAATTCATACATAGTGGATGGATAAATGAATAAAAAAACAAAACTGTCATACTTAACAAGAAAAAAAATCAAAATGAAACTGGCATATAAATTTCATTTTGATTACCAAACAATACTAAACATGAAACTGATCATTACCCTTCAAGGAGTTCAAATACATGAAACTACCACAAAATTTCGTTTTGATTACCAAACAATACTAAACATCAACACTTATATATAAGTTTGTATATTACATATATATCTAGGTCAACACCTCCAAGGAGTTCAAATACAAAACCAAAACACTAATGTAGACACACCCAAATACATGAAAGAGTTTAATTTATCTATGATTCCATAGTTCATTCATTATCCTAAGACGCAATTGTTCCAATTCTCTACCATCCTCTAGTTGTTCCCCCGATGTAGCTCTAGTTTCAGACGGCGAGACCCATTCTTCCTCTGTCGGAATTAACTCGTCAACTCCCAATGTGAGTATAGAGTTATGAAGTGTACAGCACGCCAAAACAATGTCTACTTGAGTTTTGAAAGGGAAAAAGGGCCTAGATGCAAGAATCTTGAAACGACCCTTGAGGGATCCAAATGCTCGCTCTATTGAGGTGCGCAATGAAGAGTGTCTATAATTAAACAGCTCTATGGGAGTTTCCGGAGTCCTGGATCCAAAATCATTCAGATGACATCTAACACCCCTATAAGGGGATATGAAGGCAGGTCGAGTAGTGTAACCAGCATCAACCAAGTAATATTTCCCTGAACATTAAAAAATAATCATATAAGGTTCACAAGTTAAGGAAAGATCAAAATGAAGGGCAACTATGATTTACCTTCAAAGGCTTTAAGGCCGTTGGGTCTATCTAAGGCATCTCGCAGGACAAGGGCATCATGTGCAGAACCCTCCCACCCGGCCAACACATAAGTGAAACGTAGATCAAAGTCCACAGTTGCTAAAACATTTTGTGTGGGGAAACCTTTTCGGCCACGAAATTGTACTACCATGTCAGCAGTGACACTAACATGTATATGAGTCCCATCAAGGGCACCAATACAATCCTAATACCATAAGTAAAATCATAAGAGAATAGTCAAATGATTAAAGTCCACTAAATTTTTAAATAGCTTAAACCATACCTTAAAGTAGGGATAAAATTTGGGCCTTCGAGCTATGTAAGGCGATACTGATGTTGAAGGTGGTTTGATGTAATCACATTATATCTGTCTTATCGCCCACAAGACATGGTTGAAATATCTACTCACAGTCTCACCTGATCTAATAAAATTGTAACCAATAACCCTGTTACGTTGGTTATGACCAATGGTATGAAGGAACATAAGTAATTGTTCCTCAATAGAAACATGTACTGAATCCTTCAAAAGACTACGTGAACGTATGATGGCCGCAAGGTTGAAAAATGCAAACTTATTCATCCTAACCATGCTAATGCTAGTAGTGTCGTTACCATTAAGTAAGCGACTTAGATAGTTTTGTCTTGCAGCTAGCCTTGGAGCATGGGACTATCGATACAATCTTGGTCTTGACTAATATAGTCTTAAGAGGACAAAGCATGCAATAGCTGCTACCATGGCAGCCCCATTTTATTCCTACTCTAATATTTCCATTTCATTGTCCATCTATGAATAAGAGAAAAACATTATAAAGTCAATCTTGGCCTGAATTAGCTTCTAAAATTAAGGCCTAGTAGCTAAATCTAATCAATAAATGATTTTGCACCATTTCATACATTGAAAAAATGCTCAGATGAACTGATTTTAGTATCTTAGGAACAACCCAAAGGTCTTAATAACACACAACTAAACTAGCGTTCCAGGTCACCTTGGGTTGCTTGTAGATTACATGAACAGTATCAAAAGGTACAAAAATTTAATGGACCCAATATCAGACTTGGTAGCATATTTACAGGATAAAAGGTTGATTACATTGGAAAAAGTACAAGTTTTCACATTAGAAACAATAATCTGACAAAGATTAATTTGACAACAATAGTTGGATTGATAAGAATCAAGGCTACTTTTACAGTACAAAATCTCATTAAACCCTAGAGAAGAAACAGATTCTTGAATAAAATTAAAATACAAGTTCAGAATCAAGGGTAGAGAGTGCATTGGAGTATTCAGTCAGCTATAATAATTGAACAATAATGCAAAAGCAATTATAAACTAGAACAGCTTACAATTGGAGTGATAAATCCATGCAATTGTTTTGCACATTACGAAGTCTCAGAAAACAGAACATGGATTGCAGTAATAGAAATTGTTTACTGCAAGCAAAGAGACGAGTGTTTGAGGTCTCAGTATAATGAAAGCTGCATAAATGAAGATAACATTCAGGTTTTTGGTTTATTTTGGTAATTTATAACACCTAATCTTGAACATTGGAAATTCTTATTCATGTTTCTCTTTTTTTACCGCAATGCAAAACATATTCCTCAACTTTGCCATATTGAGAATGAAATTCTATCCAGGAAGATAGCTTCACAGGACAATTGTAGCAATATTGGATGGAATTCATATCTTTTCTAAAAATGCGCATTTTGCAATGTTTCCCATTTCGCTATTAGTAGTCACTCCCTGCAATCTGTGGAGGTAAAGATCATGCAGAATTTGTAATTCAACACTTCTATGTCTACTGTTTTGTGGATTGTATCTGCTAGTAGTATATGTTCTAATCTTATCTCTTAGCAAATAGGAAATAACTTTGTGGAAATACCATAGGATGACTATTAGTATTCTCCTGATATAAGCATTGGAGATTTTATGAAAGAGCCTGATGTTTTCTTCTAGGAAGCTAATGGAACCATGGGTATCTCCCTTTCATAGCCCAATAATGCTCTGCCATGAATTTGACCACCAAACTTGGATAATAATTTTGGACGCCCCTTGGAAAAAAAATGATGCCTGCTGCATGTATTGCATTATTTCAATGCGGCCTATAAATTACAATTCTAATTATAGGTATTGCCCTAACTTCCTATAGAGATTGAGTTTTGATTGAAGGAATACTCAACTAAAGGCCACTATGAGAATCACAGAGAATCCATCAACTTTAGTCCCTCATTTGTTCTCCACTAACTTCATTAATATCCTACATAGAATAAAGGATGGTGGTGTAAATTTAACTGGAGAATCACAGAGAATCCATCACTTTTGCATATGCACTAGCTCATATGCCTAGAGAATCACATAGATGTAATAGTAGCATATTTACAGGATAAAAGGTTGATTACTGCATCAATGAATTGCTACTAGATTGTTGTCTCCAACTTTGATTTATTTAGAAAACTTCAACAAGTTTGTTAGAACTTCACTATGTTGTTTCATAGACATAGTAATTTATCCACTCTCCATGCATGTTATTCATGACCTTATATATATATATCATGCTAATTAATTTTTTTCACGTTGTTATACATGGTTGTAGACAACAGTACTCAAGGTGAGGATGTGCTGCACTGGCTGTGAGAGGGTGGTGAAAAATGCCATTCTTTTATTTCAAAGGTACATTGAGGTTAACTTAATACAAGTGTTCAATTTTGAGCAGCAAATACACTTTCACAAAGTAGAGTGAGCGACACACTGCCCATTAAATGAAAGTTTAAGAGTTTGTGACACGTCGGTTTTTAGTATGAGAAAGCTCGTCGAATGGTACATGGATCCCTATAATTAAGAAATGACAAAGATATAAAATTTACCAGATCACTGCAGTTGCTTGAGACAACCATAGTCTATTAGGAATCACTAGTCTAAAAACTTCAATAATATCCTAACCTTAAACTTTACTACCAATAGCTATAAAATCTAAATAGAATCATGCAAAAACTTCGAGAGTCTGAACAAGCCAGTCTTACTTATGAACAATTGGCATATACATGAGTGATCCCTGCAATTTAAAAATTGCAAGATTATTACATCCCAAATTAGACATTCACATGAGAAAGATTAAAATTTGCTAGTTTAATCCTGTACTGACAAACATTATCTACTTGCAACACTGATCTAAAAACTTTAATAACATCTCAAGCTGAAACTCCATCAAACTCTTTTTTTGAGGGGAAAAAACAAGATTTTGCATTGAAACCTTTAGAAAAGATTGCAATAAAACTTCCTAAATACTAATGATGTTTGCAAATTCCTTAAGAAAGCTATGTTCATCATTTACTAAGTTTTTGAACATGACAAGAGCATCAATAATAAATGATATTACCAATCTCGCCATTTGATCAAAGCAGGAAAAATACTACAATCGGCATTTAAAGATGGCTTTAAAAATCTAGAGACTGATACAGCTCAAATAATTTCCATCAAGGTATGGTTAAGAAGCATGAATACATGCCTGGCTAAAACTCAGTGAGTTCTATTAGTGATGTTTATATTTCAGATAAAAATTCCAAAAAGAGATTTTGAAAAGTATTTTGAGTGAGCACATCACACCATACATGCTTGCTCTAAGATCAAAACTAAACCTAATCAAAGAACCCCCTTTCCGCAGTCCATCAATTGTTGGGAAATGCCCTAAATGCGTTGCATTCCACAAACAAACAAGAAAAAACCTAACAATTCGAGAAGAACCCACCTAACAATTCAATCCAATGGCAAACAAAGACAAAAAGTTCAGATCTAGCACTTATAAAGCAAGATCAATGAGATTTACCTAAGATCTATGCTCTATCAACCCTCTCGCCAAATCTCGTACCTGCGCCCGGGATGGAGTCCAAGTTCCAGCAAGCTTGTGAGGGGGTTGGGGTCGGAGTCAAGATAGGGTGTCGGAGGGGGTGCTGGTGGGGTGAGGTGAGGCGCTGGTGGAGGCACTGGTGGAGTTGAGGCGCTGGTGGAGGTACTGGTGAAAGTGAGGCGCTGGTGGAGGTAAGGCGCTGGTGGAGGTGATGATAAACCGAGCTGATGAAGAGCTTTCACGGGCTCGTGGATGAGTTCTTGTTGTAACTCTCCATCCAGTCGATTTCAACCGTAAGTCCCCATTCACTTTTTAAAAAGTAACCAAACAATCAAAAGTAAAAAAGTATTGGATGGAGAGTTACCTATCCCTGGATGTAACTCTCCATCCAGCCAACCAAACGGACCCTTAGTAATAGAGTCCTTAAAGATTTAGCACATGTCTCTCTCCATTCTATGCCTTTGCCACTGGCCTCTTTTCAAAAATTCAAAGAGAAGCCTCACGGAATCTGAATTATTGGGGGAAGGATGGATGGGATTACTCCTGAGAGATAGATCTTGTACTTTCTTATCCTCCCAAGAGGTTTTCCCTTAGATCTCGGTTGTGGAGTGGAATTGATGGTTGTTTTAGGGTTTGCTTATGGTTTTGTAGGAACGATGAGATTTGGGATGAGCGCCGCCGGGCGGGATAGCGATTATCCCAAATCTCATCGTTCCTACAAAACCATACTTATTTTTGAAAACTATACTTAAATTGACAAAACCATACTTATTTGTTCTGGTTCTTTTGGTTCTTCGTTTGTTCACCTCATCTAAATATGCTAAAATTGACAAATTATTATTTAAAACTATACTTATCTAAGTTTAAAACTCTAAACAAATCAGATAACTTCTAAAAATCCGAGATCAAATTGGATTCAAATCCTATCCTAATTTGGCATATGAAATATTACCAAAAATAGAAAAAAACTTAAAACCCTAATTCGGAAAATTAAATACTTCAAAAAATAGAAAAAAAATAACTAAAATTCTATCTAATATGACGTCCCCATGTCGTGCGCGCCTCAAAGAGCTTTCCGAATTGGGATCGAACGCCTGATTATAATATCGGTAGCCAAAGTTATGGCCAAAATATCGAACCACACCCAAAACCGATCCAATCTTGAAATTGACTCGATAACTCCCCGCTTTTATGTTGACCCACCAATCCAGCACCAATATTTATTTCGAGCCTCCTACATGATCCACCGGGTTGGAAAGAACTCGACCCCGAGTTCGACTGCACCTCTGTTGGTAGGTTTGGATCTCCATGCTTTATCTCAATCAAAACCCTAAAGACAGAAAGTAGGTTAGTAGTGTTGGTTACCGAGCCAAGAGGGTTTTCCTCCCATCGAGATACATACACAACACTAGTCCCATCATCGTCATAGATGGGCTCATCAATCTCCTCCTTGGGCTTGCCAATTTCCTCCTCGTAGTCGTAGTAGATTGCCTAGATCTTCTCCACATCATCGTTGAAGATGGGAAAAATCTGCTCCTCCGCATCATCGTTGAAGATGGGCAAGATCTCCTCCTCCACATCATGGTCGTAGATGGGTTGGTAGATGGGTTGGCCAAACCTCTGATCGTTATGATTATGGTACTAGACTTCCTCAGCCGGAAACTGCCCACGACAACCACGATCAAAATTGATCGCTGCTAGACGCCTTGATAATTTCTTGACTTGCCTCTGCAAATCCTTGATCATCAAGCGTTGGGTTAATTCTGTGACTTGCCTTTGTAGATTCTTGTTCAGTGCCTCCAAGGCGCTCAGGTCACGGTACTGGACTTTCTCACCCGGAACCTGTCCAACCCAACGACCACGACCACCAGTCATTGATGTCGATGATGACGCTTCCCAGGAAGTTGATGAGTTCTGATACTAATTGACGCCAGGCGGGGTAGCGATTATCCCGCGGGCTAGCCGGATCCAAGGACCGCAAGGAAGAACAAACGGAGAACCAAAAGAATCAGAGAAAATACTCCGAAATTCTAGAAAATAATTTTATTCAAAACTCAATAATGAAAAATCAACCCACAAGCCGGGTTAAATAGTTTTCAAAGACTAACCTAGAAACCCTATCACCTCATCTAAATATGCTAAAATTGACAAATTATTTTTTAAAACTAAACTTATCTAAATTTAAAACTCTAAACAAATCAGATAACTTATAAAAATCCTAGATCAAATCGGATTCAAATCCTATTCTAATTTGGCATATGAAATATTACAAAAAATGGAAAAAAACCAAAAACCCTAATTCAGCGGATTAAATACTTCTAAAAATAGAAAAAAATAACTAAAATTCTCTCTAATGTGATGTCCCCATGTCGTGCTCACCGCAAAGAGCTTTCTGAATTGTGGTCGAACGCCCGATTCTGATATCGGTAGCCAAAGTTATGGCCAAAATACCCCAACCACACCCAAAACCGACCCAATCTTAGAATTGACTCGATAACTTCCCGCTTTTAGGTTGACCCACCAAACCGGCACCAATATTTGACTCGAGCCGCCTGCATCAATGGGGTATGGCAATAATCAGTTGTTGGTGGGGCTGAGCATGTCTAGGAGAGCTTCAACTCCTTCTTCTCCTTTGTTTGTATATGTTAGCATTGAAACCAAATTCAGTAATACCTTGCCAACCTGGTACTATTTTGTTGCTTGGTTTATACTATTAAGTGTGTGCTTTGATATTGATTTACTTTAATACACGCTCGGAGATATATGAGGTCTAGTTAATACATTAATTTTGTTGGGATTTGTTCTTTTTATGGATGGATTTGATTCATCTCTATGATTAATGGGCTTGATGTTTCCTGTAATTAGTGAATATTGAAGATGAGGTTATCATGTATTTAATTTTGGATGTATATTCATGGCAATTAGTCGATGAAATGCCTAAGTAAAGGCTGCAAGCTAGTATATAGGTGGGTTAATTATCCAGTGGAACTCAGAATTTGATTGACATAGTTGTAATCCAAGAGAATTTATAACTGTTTGATTAGAAAGTTAAAAGACAAAATGGGTTTCAATGAGAAGGATGCATATGAGTTGGCAGACAAAGCTATTGGGCTTTGAATATATGTTCTGATGGTGATATACATAGTAGGGGCAAAATTAAGACCTTCAAAGGCTGCATCTTGTTTGTTGAAAACTGAGAATCATCATGTATGGCTGCGGTCTTGATGCCAAGGATTTATTGGTATAGGAGTTCAGGCTTTGCTATGTATGTATCCTAAATTAGAGAGATTTGTAAATGATTGAAAAACCTTGAAATGCTTAATAAGTTGTGATAAATGTCTCGTAGAGATCTTGTGAGGATTGTGCCTAGCTTTAAGAATGCAGGAATCACTGTAGCATATAGAGAAGGGATAGTTACTGTAGCACATAAGAGTCGAGATGGTTCCGAATTGATTTTTGAGTGTCTGTTAGCTCGGGGGCATACTAGAAGAGGGAACAGACATAGTGCAGGTTCTTAAAGGGTTCGAAGACTCGATTATAAATTAAAAAGCCGATTTTCAAGGTATAGGCATGAATAGTGATTTTCGGCAATTTTTCAAAAGGCTCAGAATTTGACTCCAATCATTTCTTTAGTTATGGGGTACATTTTAAACTAAGGAAACTAGTGTGGGCAGGTGTCTAAGGGCAATGGTTCGTCGGTCATAGATTTAAAAGCCGACTTTTCGAGGTTTAGTTAGAGTAGCACATTTTTATAACAACATCATCCCCAATGATCCGAGATATTAATATATGATATATTATCATGTATAGGATACGATAGAGCCATCGTGGACTCAGCGGGAGAGCCGGAGTCGGGACATAAAGTGAGTGATTACACTATACTTGGATGTTATATAATCAGGTTTTTATCGTCGGATTTGTTTATATGAGTTTTATCTCGGTTTGTGATTTGCCGATGGATTTCTCCGCTATTATAGTGTAGTGGATTTCATGCTTGGTTATATGCTATATGTTCAAAATAATATGATTGAATGTAAGTGAAACCTTAAATGGTAGGGATTGATTTAGATATGTATCGCATGATGCACCTTAGTTAAACATGTATGACGGATCCAACGGGGCTCGGAATAGAGCCTAGATATTAAGTAGACGATACCGGGTTAAGAAAGGGACTTTGTTTTCAATCGCTTTTCTTAAAACAAAAATGTTTGCGAAAGTCATTTTTATAAAACCCCTTTCTGACTCTTGTGGGTGCCCATATCGGATACGGGATTCATACTTGACATACACATGTAGATGTATAACACTGGTCGTCAAATATCGAGCTCATGTAGATGTATACCTCTGTTCCCGGTCATAAGGATCTGTAGATGTATACCTTTGTTCCTTGATGGTAGTTGGAGTCCTTCCTGAAACATTCGAAATAGGGGTGCTAGCTTACAGGATGCGAGGCTTTTGCATATGTAAATGATTATGATATGCCTTCTGGTAATTGCGATTGTATATGTGCTTTATTCGAGTTTTTCTGAAATGCTTGACATGTTAATCTAATGAGGAGATAATGCATATGATTTGCATTATTTCAGGGATTCGTATATCTTTCATTATATATTTATTTCCTTATATTAGTGATTTTCACTCAAGTGAAATACTTGCGCAGGTGAGTGAGCATGAGTATTTTAGTTGATGGCTCTGACATAGCAGATAAGGATAGTGTTTGTTTGCACTTGATGTTTAAACCTCTAGAACTCTTCCGCAAATTTGTAAACTCTGTTAAGATTAAACAGTTTGTTTATTTTTTATGAATAGTAGTTTGATTATTATGATTATTATCAGGTTTAAATTACACAGCTTATGGGTTGGGTGTACTTCAGGCCCAGTTGGTGTGACATTTGTCTCATTAAAGCGATAGGTGTTATATCGTGACTTATGAAAGATCATAGTATTCACGAGACATAGTCTACTTGTTGCCCATCCAATGACTACCTTTTCATAGAAGCATTAATAGTCATTAGACTTCCGTAGTGAAGGTATAAATAAACTGGAAGAAGCTTGAGGCTCTCTGTTGAGAGCGTACACATACTCACACAAATGCACATGTCGTCAAAGTAATAAATAATTAGTTAGTATTGGGTCGAATCCACAGGAAATGGAAAGCTAATCGAGTAGGAGCCTACGAAGGTAGTCCTAACCATTAGCAATCTATGTAAGGAGGTTGATCTAACTAAACCTAAGAAAATCTAATTAAGTAAAGAAGAGTGCAGGGGAAGCTAGCAGTGATAAGAGTCTAGGGTTTCATAATGTCTAGACATGAGAAAAAATTTGTTTTCTAATTATAGTTGGTTTAACAAGATGGACATCAAGGGCTATTTAGTGACATGCTAGGCGAAAACTTTGTTGAACGCGTACACACACTCACGTAAGTGCATGTGCGTCAAAGTAATATAATTTATACTGGTAAGCCCGGGTTGAACACAAGGAGTGGGATGATAGTAAACTAAAGCTAGATAAGGTAATCTATACTAAATTTGTGGAAAAGTTTAATAGTCACAATGAAACAAGATCGCAATTAGAGTCAATAACAGAGGGAGGTAAGATCGGAAAGATGCTCAATGATGAGGATCTAGGGTTGTATGGGGATCAGACTTGATTAAGATGTTCTCTAGTGTTTAATGGAGTTATTTAGCTGTATAGGGAAGGGCACACACAAGGTCAACCTAAGGTACTTAAGTGCGCTCTGGGCGCATCATACAAATTACCTGTCACTAGGAATACACCACAACTCCTCCTGTCATGAGGGTAAAGTATTGGTGGGCCTAGGTATTAAACCTTGCTTGTGGAAAGCCAAAGCATAGTTCCATATGAATGGAGCTTTGGGCTGTCACCCCGACTTCCACCTTGTGCAATTAACAACCTTGAATGCTAGTCTAGGACTAACGCTTGCTAATTTGCCATTACTATGTTACTAACAGTTCAAGGAGATTGCATCACAAGCATATCACATAATAACTAGTAAACTATTAAACATTAGATAAAAAAGATGTTGAAGTCTTCATCCCATACAACCCTAGAACAAAAGTTCTAGCCTACAATCATGGAGTTCTTAAAACAACATTTAAAGTATTCAAAAGCATAAACATCCATGTTCAACAAAATAAAGGACAAAGATAGAGATACAAAACAAGGATGTAGATATTTGTCCTTATTGGAAGTTCCCCTTCTTCATAGATGTGTTCGGACCCTCCAAATCGATAGTGGAATAATGAGAATGACTCTCTCCAAGTGTTGACCGCCGCCCCCTTGCGTCCAAGAACCAAAGGTAAAAGCCCTAAATCGATTACAAAATCACTATATAGGCGATTGCCTACGCGTTGACTTTTAGGATTAACGTGTCGGCTTATTCTTGGCCTGAAAAACGCCTCTTATGCGATTCCCAAAGCATTGACTTTTAGGGCTGACGCGTCTGCTTTTTCTCAGCCTGTGTATTCTTCATCAAACGCTCAATTAGATGACCATTTGACCTCGGATTGACCTGAAATTTTAACTGAGTGTTCCTGACTTGTTGAACAGTGTGGATTGGGTTTGGAGCCATGTATATTTTCCAATAAATTTGTGATATTTGCTACTACTGTTAAAATACTGCTGAGACCTCTATCATACGTATTTAGTTCATCATCATGGAATACCCATTCCTTTGGACACATAGCCATCCCCGACTTGATCATCATATATAATGATAATAATAACTTGCATTAATACATAAATTTGATGGAAATTCACTAAAGCATGTACTCATGCTAGTCTACATAACAAATGTATGCGATTGAGACAATTTATCATGAGTACGACATTATTTTCTCATTAGGTTCTCAATCATGCATATTATGTTCTCTAAAATGTTTATGTTTGAGAAATAACACACCCCCAAACTCGAACCATTGCTTGTCCTAAAACGATAAAGACATTATTTAAATATAAACAATGATTGAGTTCCTAACAATTGGTTGCTTCCGAATTTCAATAGATACATATACTTGTGCAAAAGAGTGGGGGAACAACACCTCCCTTGCTAGTACTCATCAAAATCAAGATTTTTTATACTCTTGTAATAAAATGTCACAATTTAGAACGCCTTCACAAGAATATTGTATGCCATATAGATAGATTAATGCAAGGTAAAATAGAATTAGCAACACAACCTACAAGGACTAATCTTTTGACACCTTCAACTAGTAGGAGACATGATTCTTAGGGAAAGCTATTGCTCCGACCTTTTTGACTATCTCTTCACCTTATTCACACACACCCATAAGCTTACTAAGTATATATACACACTATCATTTTTTTTTTGATATTTGGTACAACAGAATCATCCCGATGTTTAAAGAGGTCACTTGTACCCCTAATCATCATGTTCTCCACTATGTGTCCAGTTCTACTAGATTTCCAAGAGATTTATTCCCTATCACTATTCCACAATGCATACATGTTTTCAATAAAGCATACAAACTCAAGTGAATGTCAACTCTAGATATACAATTCTACTACAAGAGTATATACTATATACAATTTCCTGAACGTGAGTAGAGTAAAGTTCCTTCTAAGTCACTAAAATCACAAGTAAAAAAGTCTAAGGAAGCAACCGCATTTATCATAGGGGGTTTGTCTTGCTACTTTTGCATTCATAGAAATTTTTTTCCGCATGCTCATAAAAGGTGTACTGAACAATATTATATGATAAACTTTGAAAACACTTTAGTATGTAGATAAACACAAGAGCAAGTAAAAAGACTAATAGAGCACACATATAAGGGTCAAACTCCCCCCAAACTCAACATGAGTCATCGTCCTCGATAACTTCATCTCAAGTAGAGAACACAACAAAAGTAAAGATACAACAATAAAGGAATAAGTAAATGATCAGAAAGTGACTCCCTATGCAATTAAGAAATAGTGAACTAGGAAGCATGACAACCTGCAAGAAAGTAGAGTAAATTGCATAGAAGCAAGCAATGGCGATGGCAATCTCTAGAGGGGATGCCTAGGATATATCAAGAAGGATTAGTGCACCCCTAGTTAGGGCAAATGGGAGATGTAAAATTTTTGGCATAGACTTCCTTATGGTCCCTTTAACATCCCAACTTTCACTATGCGATGCGTCACTTCACGGGAACCGAGTGACGCGTTGACTTTTCACGGTTTGCGTAATAAATGGATGTCGACGCATAGACTTCATGAGTTGACGCGTCAACTTCTTTAATGTGTGTTTTGCTCTGCAAGTCGATGGGTCAACCTGATACTTGACGAGTCGACAATATTTCCAGGCTGCCCACTTTATTTTGTCGATGGGTTGGCTCTGGGAACTGACGCGTCACTGTCCTCTCGGTTGCTCCAAACTATGATATCGACGAGTCGACTTTCAGATTCGATGCTTCAGTTAGTCCAGGAATTTGCAGATTAAGTAGCTAGGCAACCTACATTGCCTTCTAAATTTTATGTCATGCTTTCTACACTTATGAACACATGATATGCCCTTGACATAACTCCCATTACTTAATTAAATCATTTAACTCTGCAATTTTACTCTACAAAAATTTAGAGCTTCCAATATGAAAATGAGTGTAACACCCCTAAATTTTTAAATAGATAATTAGAATTTTTTTGAAAAATTTCATTAGATTAATTAGCATAGAAAAGGAGCTAATTACTTTTAAACTAAATTATGAGAAAATTGGGAATTTATGACGTTAAAATCCAGTCTCTCGACAATTTGGGCAAGAGAAGGCCGTATTGGTCAAGGCCAATTAAACATGAAATAGTTGGAGGTGGATTAAAGAAAATAATCTCGGTTAATGAAATTGGAAATTCATTAAGTGTTAATTAATCTAAATTAACTAAGTCGGAGATACTGGACAAAGATTGGAGTTCCGATAAAGTAGATTTGGCCGAGTCAAAAGCCGTAAAATATGGATCACGATCGGGCGTGTAAATGCGACCCGGTGAAGTGTGATGGGGTTTTGACCCTCTTGAAAAGGCGTAAAGAATGAATTAATTAATAAAAGAATAAAATACTACGCCAATTATGTAGATCCGTAATAAACGAATCTGATCGGAAAATTTTCTTCTCCCATGTTCAGATAGTAAGGGAGTTGTATAATCATTTAATTAAAATATTATTATTTCTAAAGTTACTTTATTTTTTTTTATAAGAGAAAGTGAGTGAGAGAGAGAGAGAGGTTCTCATCTTCTCTCCCTCACGATCCCTCTTCTATCTTCTCTCTCGCGCAACTGACCGAGCTACTCGTGCACTTCTTCTTCTTTCCCATTTCCTCACCGCGAGCACCATACGTCCAACAGTCACAACCGTCAACCGAGTCACAAATGCGCGGGTACGCGCCAGCTCTGCCTCTCGAGATGCGGTGACCCGGCCAAGACCTACGACCGCGATTCAGTGGTGATCCCGCTTCTTGCTGACCCAAGCGGCGGGCTCCGTCTTGCCCAGCTTGTGTGGCGGATGCAGCCGGCACCACCTCCCGTCAGCCCGGCGTCGCCCAGTAGCGACTCCAACGGCTAACTTTCCTACACCGACGACCAGCCTTTCCCTTCTCTCTGTCCGCCCTCTATTGTGTTCCGGCGAGCCTCTATGGAGCACCAGCGACATTTGACGGACTCCCAGTTAAGGACAACATGCTCAGTTCGTTCAAATGTCGGCGAACTTGTGCGTAGTCACAGTTAGTGTGACAGACGGGGGTAAATTAGAGAATTATGGGTAATTGAAGATTAAATGATGAAAATGCCATGTTGTAGATGCTAAGTGATTATTAGATCAAACTATCTAACTATAGAGATGGATCCTATATAGGATGATTGTCATGAAATGTGAATTGTATGAATTAGTTGTATTAATATGTGCATGGTTGTATTAATTTTGGGGCCCTCCAAATAGAGGCGGTGTTGCCGAATTTTCGTAGAAAATAAGTATGAATGCTTGATTTAATCCCCATGATCATGCTTAACGATTAATTACTTGTTAAAGAGCATGATAGAACCTTCAATTGATTACTTTGAAAGGACATTCTAGTACTTTCCTAGTTTTCCTAATGATCAAGATAATGCGACCGCTTAAGATATGTTCCTTTCGTATTTTCATGTGTTTAGAAGCAAGTATTATGCGTTAAGTAAGAAAATGCTTGTTACTTAGAAACGTGTTCGAGTCAAATCGATGAAATTGTTATGCTCTAAAGAATCCAAATTAGCGTGTAAGAACTTGGTAACATGACCGTATTTGTTTATCAAGCTTAAGTTAGAGTTTAGAACGAATACGGTTTCCGTATTACTAAATCTCCGTATTTCAATTCTAGGGGGAGATAAAGTGAAAGGCAAAGGCAAGGTTGTCGCTGCCGAAGAACTAGCCAATCCTAGAGATCTACTAGACTCAGGTGAGGGAACAAACTAGAAATTTCATATTTTTACCGTATTTGTTATGAAGTGCTTACTCTTAATTTGAAAAGCATGATTTAGAGTTTTAATGGGATTTTTCCTAAGTTTTATCTTTGAAATGAATTTATGAAATGATCATGCAAATGTTTAGATTAAAGAAATATAAAATAGAAAGAGAATAATTAAAAGTATTGATATGTAACACCGTAGTTTCATATTTTCCTGCGGTAGTGGTGGCTCCTTGATAGAGCCAGAAAGTACGATACTAGGTAAGGAAGGGGTGATTTGTTAAACCCTGCTTTTTCTTAAATCTGATCTACCTGTTTTCAAAACCTCCCGTTTTCAAGAAATAAAACCTCCTTTCTGTAATCGTAGAATGCTTTGTATACGTATATATTATCCTGGAGATAGTCACCTCGTAGGAGCCATAGTTGGATCGCGAGGACAGAGATGGTACCCCGACGGGAGCCCATAGAGTATCGTGAGGGTTCATCATGATTTACACGCTAGTTCCGCAATTATTGAAGTAGGGGTATAGGCATAATCAATAATATAATGAGATTATGATATCATATGATTTCAGTATTTCCCACCTCACGGGAGCCAGTGTTGGATTGTGGTGGCTATAGGTGTCGATATTTATCCATTGAGGGAAATTACTGAGTCATAGAGATTATGATATGATCCTGTATTACCCACCTCACGGGAGCTAATGTTGGATCATGGTGGCTATCGGTGTCGATATTTATCCACTGAGGGTAATAACAGTATTATATATGGTACCGTTGATGAAATGACAAGATGATCATGCATGTTATTTTACTTTTGATTTTTATGAAGTTTTGGCATGCATAATTATAATTGAAGATAATGCATTGATTAGCATGATATTTTGAAATGCATTTTCTTTATCTTAAGCTTTTATGTATCTTATTTATTTTTAAGAATTTGTTTCAAAGTTGTTTTCATAGCTGATACACAGGTATGGTACTACCTATCAGTTCTGTTCATTCCTCATTGGGCTCAAGTAGCGCATTCCCCATTTATATGTGTTTTGCAGGAGATAGATAGGTACTCGATCATATCTAGAGTCGAGGAGAGAGTCCTGTCACCCATAGTTGGCTCTGACTGTCGGGTCCTCTATGTTTTATTTGAATTTTAGTGTGTATGATTTGAGGAGAAGTATTAACTCCTAAACAGACTCATGTTGTATAACTTATGATTTGTACTGCTGTAAGATTTGACTCTATGTTTTTCATAATGTAAGTGTTTGTTTATGATTAAATTCTTAGTTTATACAGCCTTAGGCCGGGGTTCACTCCTTGACATGGTTGGTATTACACCTGTCCCCTATAAAGGAGAAGGGTGTTACATTTAGCGGTATCAGAACCGGTTCAGTCCTAGATAACCTAGAAATGGTCAGAGCCTTAGGGTGGAAGTACATGTCTGTAGAATAAGAGATAATAATCGCTAGAAGTATTAAGAATTTCTACTAACACTCCTTTTTCTTTCAGAATGCCACCCAAGCGACATTGTAGACCACCTCGAGTTCCACGTGACGAACCTACGGAGGAACCCAATGTGGAGGTTCCGGAACAAGGGAAAGCACATGCTGAAGATTCCCACTTACAACATGGGCCAGGATACAACCTGGGGATGCAATATGGTCCGGGATACAACCCGGGGATGCAATATGGACAGGGATACTATCCGGGAGCACAACCTGGACCGGAGTATGACCCGGGATTGTAACCTGGATCAGGGTGCAACCTCGGAGTGCAGCTAGGACTTGGGTATAATCCAGGAATGCAGTAGTTCTTTAATAAGATGGCCCAGTCATTCGCGGCCTTCCCAAACTACCACCAGACAAGCCCATCAGACAAGACTTTGTAATTGGAGCCCGCAACATGGGAGTTACCCAGTTTACGAGGACCCATGCAGAGTCATGGATTTCACACCTGGAGTTGGTCTTCGAGGCATTGAGGTGCCCGGATGAGGAAAGGTGACTACAATGACCCTTTTGCTGGGACAAGGGGCTCTATAGTGGTGGTTGGCATTCAGGCGACGCTTGACAGCCCAGACAGTTATCCCGTGGGTCGATTTTCGGAAGGCTTTTGATCAGAAGTACTTGTCTCAGGTATACATAAAGGCAAAGCGGCAAGAGTTCATACGCCTGGTCTAAGGGAACCTCTCTATGGCCGAGTATGAGGCCCAGTTTACCGATCTGGGGAGGTATGCAGCTCAGTAGGTGGATGATGAAGCTGAGAAATATCGAGGTTTGAGAATGGACTCCTGTATGAGATCTGGAATTATGTCACGGTATCTGGTTTTGATAATTTCACAGCATTAGTTAAGGGTGCTCTCCGAATTGAATTGAGTCTTGAAAAGCAGAAACAATGCCAGGAAAGACTTAAGAAGAGGAACGCAGCGCTAACTTACTGGCGAGTGGCAGTTCAGCATCCGTCCAAGAAGAGCAGCAACAGAGGCAGTGGAGGCTTTTCTTACAAAGCGGATGAACCAAAACAAGCCACAGTGCCCAGACTTACTTCAAGTATCATTTTTGTAAGTATATAGCAGGCGTTGGGACGGTTATATGCTACTATTGCAAGCAGTCGGGACACTACCGCAATAAGTACCCCTTACTTTCACAAAGGAGCGGGACACCCCCACCGGTTAGTATTACTATTGGTGAACAACCTCAATAGGGAGTATCAGTTGTCAGCAGTATTGGAGGCAGCCGAGGAGGATCTTCCGGAGGTAGACATCGTGGTGGCCATAGAGGTCGAGGAGGTCAGGCCCAGCTGACGGCCCAGGCCTTTGCCATGACACAGCAGGAGGTTGTGAACACCTCCGATGTCATCTCAGGTATGATGCGAATCTTTAGCATCGATGCATGTGTGTTGATTGATCCCAGCTCCACACAGTCATACATAGCTACTGCTTTCACTTTGCCTACTCATATATATGCTACACAATTAGCTGAATCTATGATTGTATCCTCCCCTATTGGGAGTTCGATGATTGTAAAGATAGTGTATGAAGGATGTGATCTGAGGGTTGAAGGTTATCTACTATTAGCTGATCTGATCCCTATGAGGATCATAGACTTTGACGCTATCCTAGACATGGATTGGTTGTCTACCCACCACGCTACCGTTGATTGTCACTTAAAGATGGTATGCTTCCGACGACCTGGAGAGGAGGAGATTTACTTCTATGGGAGGTGAGCTCATACCGATGAAGCCTGCTTGGCGAACATGGTGGAAGTCGAAGCCCCCAAGAAAGATATACAGGAAATATCGGTAGCGTGTGAATACCCAGATGTATTTCCTGTAGAGCTACCTGGGCTACCCCCGCATAGGGGCGTGGAGTTTTCTAATGAATTATACCTCGAAACAACTCCAATCTCTAAGGCGCTCTAGAGGTTTGCCCAGTGGAACTAAAAGAGCTGAAGACTCAATTGGATAAACTACAGGAATAGGGGTTCAGTAGACCAAGTGTCTCCCGTAGGGTGCGCCCATATTGTTCGTGAAGAAGAAAAAAGGCTCCCTAAGGATGTGCATCGACTACCGACAGCTGAACAAGGTCACCATCTAAAATCAATACCCTCTACCCTGCATCGATGATCTCTTCGACCAACTGCTAGGAGCTTGCAACTTCTCAAAGATCGACTTGAAGTTGGGGTATCATCTACTGCTGATGAAGGAGGAAGATGTGCTAAAGATGACTTTTCGGAGCCGATATGGGCATTTTGAATTTTTGGTAATGCCTTTTGGATTGATGAATGGACCAGCCTCGTTCATGGAGATGATGAATAGAGTATTCACTCCCTATCTGGACCAGTTCGTCATTGTCTTCATCAATGATATATTGGTGTACTCTCGGAGTGTTAAGGAGCACACACATACACCACCTTGGAATAGTGCTACAAACATTAAGGGAGCAACAACTATATGCCAACCTTTAAAAGTGTGACTTTTGGTTGGGAGAAGTGAAGTTCTTGGGACACGTTGTCTCGGTGACAGGGATCTATGTGGACCCCGAGAAGATTGAAGCAGTAATTAACTGGCAATCCCCAACCACAGTCAAGGAGATCATGAGTTTGCTGGGGTTGGTCGGATACTACAGGCGATTCGTGGAAGGGTTTTCTGCAATTGCCCAGCCTATGACTAAGTTGCCGTGGAAGAATGTAAAGTTTGAGTGGACCGAGGAATGTAAGCAAGGCTTTCATGAACTGAAAAACCGACTGGTGTCTGCTCCTATCCTCACCTTACTGACCACAGGCATAGGATTTAAAATTTATAGTGATGCTTCGTTTAGGGGCTTGGGTTGTGTCTTGATGTAGCAAGGTAGATTCATTACCTATGCATCTAGGCAGCTCAAGACTCACGAAGTACACTATCCTATCCATGATCTAGAGCTAGCGGCGGTGGTCCTCGCTTTGAAGATACAATGACACTATCTGTATGGTGAAGCCTGTAAAATCTTCACCGACCATAAGAGCCTGAGATACTTGATGAGCCAATGAGAGCTGAACATGTGACAACGGAGGTGGATGGGGTTACTGAAGGACTATGATTGTACTTTTGAGTACCACCCCGGCAAGACGAACGTAGTGCCTGACGCCTTGAGCAGAAAGATAATAGCACGGTTGGGGACCACCAACTTTGCCCAACTGCACAAGTTGCGATTCAGTGGGGTCCAGTTCTCAGTGGATGAGCTGGGAGTGTTATTAGCAAATTTCCATCTATGCCCGACGTTGATATCTCAAATCCGGAGTCTAAACTATGAGACCCCAAGTTAATTAAGCTTGCTGAGAAGCTACAGGAGGGAAGACTTGGTGATTATTCTCTATCTCTAGATGGAGCGGTGATGGTAGGTGCCCGGATTTATGTGCCATGTAATCATGAGGCCCTCAAGCAACAAATATTGGAGGAAGCTTATTGCTCGGCCTATGCGATGCACCTAGGGAGCATAAAGATGTATCGCAACATCAAAGAAAACTACTTCTGGAGGAGAATGAAAAAGGATATGGCGGAGTACGTATCTAGATGCTTGATTTCTCAGCAGATCAAAGCTGAACACAAGAAGCCACCGGGGTTGTTGGTACCCCTGGAGATCCCAGAATGGAAGTAGAAAAAGATAGCCATGGTTTTGTGACTGGTCTTACCCGAACCAATCAAGGCAAGGATGCTATCTGGGTGATCATTGATAGATTGACCAAGTTGGCTCACTTCATTCCGATTAAGACGACTTATTCTCGGGACCAGTTGGCACAGCTGTACGTGGACCATATAGTGAGGCTACATGGAGTACTCGTGTCCATCGTATCTGATAGGGACCCGAGATTCACCTCTCATTACTGGAATAGTCTGTATAAAGCTTTGCGAACAAAATTGAACCTTAGCACAGCATTCCATCCTAAGACAGATAGACAGTCCGAAAGGATGATCCAGATACTCGAAGACCTGCTTTTGGCTAGTATCATGGAACTTCTTGGGAGCTGGATGAAACCTTGGGACTTCGAGTTACTTCTGATACAATGACTACGAGGCGGTATTGGCATGCCATCTTACAGTATAATACGGCAAGATGTGCAGGACCCCACTATGCTGGGATGAAGAAGGAGAGAGGAAGATTTTAGGCCCGGAATTGGTTCAACAGACCTCGGAGAAGGCCAAGCTTATTAGAGAACGGCTAAGGAAGGCTCAAGATAGACAGCGGGGTTATGCCAACAATCGCTGTTGGGATTTAGAATTTGAAGTTGGAGATGAGGTATTCCTGAAAGTATCTCCATGGAAGGGGGTACTGAGATTCCAAAAATGGGGAAAACTGAGCCCTCGGTACATCGGACCGTATGAGATAGTAGATAGGGTAGGTCCTGTAGCCAACCAGCTTGCCTTACCAGAGGAGCTGTCAAGATTGCATGATGTATTCATACATCGGTACTACGGAAGTGCATCAAGGATCCAAATTCAAGTTCTGGTGGAACCGACCATAGAACTAGCACTAGATCTTACATACGTAGAGGGACCGGTACGCATCCTCGACAGTAGAGAACAAGTTGTTAGAAACAAGGTAGTACCTCTGGTCAAGGTATTATGGAGTCATCACCAAGTGGAGGAAGCCACTATGGAGAGAGAGGATCAAATGTTGATACATTATCCTCAGTTGTTTTAGTGAACCATGTAAGTAAATTTTGGGAACGAAATTTCATAAGGGTGGGAGAATTCTAACACCCCAAATTTTTAAATAAATAATTAGAAAATTTCTGAAAAATTTCACAAGATTAATTAGAATAGAAAAGGAGTTAATTACTTTTAAACTCAATTAAGAGAAAATCGGGAATTTATGAAGTTAAAATCCAATCTCGCAACAATTTGGGCTAGATGAGACCGTATTGGGCTAGGCCAATTAGACATGATATAGTTGGAGGTGGATTGAAAAGAATAATCCCGGTTAATTAAATTGGAAATTAATTAAGTGTTAATTAATCTAAATTAACTAAGTCAGAGATATTGGACAAAGATTGGAGTCCCGATAAAGTAGATTTGTCCGAGTCAAAAGCCGAAAAATATGGATCTCGGTCGGGCGTGTAAATACAACCCTTGAAGTTACAGTAGGATCCGTGACCTACTGAAAAAGACGTAAAGAATGAATTAATTAATAAAAGAATAAAATACGACGCCAATTATGTAGATTCGTAATAAACGGATCTGGTCCGAAAATTTTCTTCTCCCGTGTTCATGCAGTAAGGGAGTTATATAATCATTTAATTAAAATATTATTATTACTAAAGTTACTTTATTTTTCTTTATAAGAGAAAGTGAGAGAGAGAGAGAGAGAGAGAGAGAGAGAGAGAGAGAGGTTCTCATCTTCTCTCCCTCATGATCCCTCTTCTATCTTCTCTCTTGCGCGACCGACCGAGCTACTCGTGCCCTTCTTCTTCTTTCCCATTTCCTTAACCCAAGCACCGCCCGGTCAACTGGCGGATCACAATTCGAAGTCTCTCGGCCCCTCCAGTTGCACGCATAGCTTCGCCTCTAGAGATCCCAAGAACTCGTGAGACCTCTGACTGTTTTACGGCGCCATCGCGAAATTTACGCGATCCGAGTGTTTATGTATAAAAATAAATAAAATAAAATAAAATAAAAGAAATATACCCCATTGGATCTTGATCCTGACTAATTAGGATTTTAAAACAAATAAATAGCCATCTGGTTGTATCCCAAGATGGATAAAGGATATATATAGCCCGAGAACAAATCTCGAGGTAATTTAAAAAAAAATTATCATCAAATTAAAATTTGGATGAAGGACCAGCAAAATCAAAATTTTAAAAAAATTCAAATAAAAAAAATCAAGAAAGAAAACATATAAATCAATCAAGCTATATTATATAAATCAAATCAAGAAACAAAGAATTCAGTCAATCAATCAAATCAAAGCCAAATAAAAAAATCAAACCAAATTGGAATCAATTAATCAAACCAAATCACAATTTCAGTGAAAATTCAAATTCAAATGAATAAATAAATAAATAAAAAATAAAAAAAATAATATAATAATCATACTAACTAGATAATATATATATATATATTAAAGCAAAAAAAGTAATAATAATAATAATAAATATAAATAAATAATATTAATGTATATAAATAAAATAAAATAACAAATAATAATAATAATAATAATAATAATAATAATAATAATAATAATAATAATAATAATAATAAGGGAATCATTCAAATCAAATGAAATTGGAAAGTGGTGGCTGGGAGAGATTGGAGGAGAAAAAAAAATCAAAATCAAAGGGGGCTGATATATAGGAGGGAGGCAGAGAGAATTAGAAGAATAAATCAAGAGAGAAAGGAAAAAAAAGGAGTTAGAGATTAAAAGAGAGAAACGAGCACAACGTACACCCTCTTTCCCCTTGTTTTGATGGAGCCCAACCCTCCTAGTTACCTCTCGCTGTGGATGCTGAGCCGCCGTCGCTAAACAAGCCCTCTGCTGACGCCATTGCTGAACAAGTCCGACGCCAACGCCGCCGTTGAGCAAGCCTGCCGCCAACACCTCTCCGCCAGGCCCCTATAGCTGTGGAGAGAGGAGAGCTCTCCCTCGTGCAATCTCGGCCAAGCAAACGGACGCGACCCTATATCTGATGGCCTTGCCGAAGGATATAGGTTCAAATCCGTGCATAGCCCCTTATACCACAAGAGATTGAGGCCTTGTCGCCACCAAACGCCATTGCCTTGAAGGAATAACATTGACCTCGCTGTTGAATTAGATTGTCGCCAAAGAAGTCCAAATGATCGCCAAGCCTCTGAATCTTCTTGAGAAAGAGGAGTAGTCTTCATGGTTCAATCTCAGCCAAGCAAAGGGACACGACCCCGTATCTGATGGCTTTACCGAAGGATACGAGCTCGAGTTCGTGCACAGGCCGTAGTATCATCAAAAAATATGTCCGTCACCACCGACGAAAAGCCATCGCTGATGCATCGCCTGGCTTGAATCCTACCAGAGCCCTTTACCTCTTTGCGCTTTTGCGCCACGGTCACCGGAGAAGAGGCTGAAGATTATATACTTTTATGTTATATTATATGCAAGAGTCAAAGCATGACCAGCCAAAGCATGACCAATCAAAGCATAATCATCCAAGACATGACCAACTCTGTGGGGTTATACTTTATATATATATGATCCCA
This sequence comes from Dioscorea zingiberensis, assembly GCA_026586065.1. Taxonomy (NCBI): domain Eukaryota; kingdom Viridiplantae; phylum Streptophyta; class Magnoliopsida; order Dioscoreales; family Dioscoreaceae; genus Dioscorea; species Dioscorea zingiberensis. The sequence continues at coordinate 40,191,649 of CM048822.1, forward strand.
TGTGACCGGCCAAAGCATGAGGACCGAGACGAGCATCACTACCAAAGGAGTATATATCATATATAAAGAATGGAAGCTTTGCGCCTCTTCACCGACGAGTCTCCGGCTTCCGATGCTACTGCTGGAGAGATCAATAGTTTATATATAACAATTATGGAGGATGGAAGCTCTGCGCTCCTTCACGACTTCACCAACGCCCTGCCAACTCTCAGCGAGTACTACTGATCGGAGATCACCATCATATAAGCATCTATATACTTTATTATTATGAAGAAAAAGAGATGCTCCCAAGGTTTCTCCAAAAGTCTATGGTGCCAATCTTGTGATAGTGATTAATTACAAGAGACCACTAAAAATTAGGACAAACTACGGAGATTCAAGTGGCGTTTGCAAGTGTTGCCCAGAAATTGAGTGAGATGAAATTCGTAAATTGATAGGTTGCTACAGAATTACCATGGGACTGCTGCAATAGTCTTGAATATTATGAATGTTATGTGTGATGTTATGGGATGTCATGAATGAGTATTATGGGGTTGTTGTAATCTCTTGTACAGATATCATATACATATAATTCAAAGGATATACACTATTGTAAAATCTGATGACAAAATATTCTCAAAGCCATGCAAAATACCTAGTTATGAAACATGCCCCTCAAATGCTTGATGAAATGTTTAAAAGAAGTCACATGGCTTTAAATCAATAAGATTGTACCATGATAGCAATGAAGACCTTGCAGCTCCTAATGATTATGATGGGAGGAGTGCACAGCAAACTATGTACAGAGTATTGGAGCTGAAATAGCACTGCAAGGTAATTTCAATCACTATCTCTAGGATATGATCTCCAAGTCATGGCAAAGTCAACATGATATAATTGAAGAATGTGAGTTGTTTTCTTATAGAACTACCATTGAATGAATCTTTGTTCCACAAGAATTGCTTAATGAGATATGAGGGCAATTCTTCAACTCTGATAAAGCTTGTACCAAACCAATTCAAGAGCCTCCAGAACAATGCCCCACAAAGTGTGACTATCACTATGTACCTTCTGGCAAATATAAAAAATGCTCTTGCTCTAAATACTTTGTCAAGATATTATTAATGCAAAGGAACATAAAGATAAATACAAAGCAAGCATTGACCGGCCAATGTGAACCATGGAATGATCATCTTAATACATGCTATCAGCTCCAAGTAAAAGCTATTGATGCTTATGTCATACTTTGACCAAAAAAAAAAAAAAAAAATCAAATCAAGGCCATTGGATGGTATCAACGCATGGTACATCACAAAGGACAAAAATAAATAAAAAAAGGGTTGTCAAAGTGAAAGTTAACAGAGAGAAGGACATGTGACTCCTTAAGGCTAGCTAAAATATTATGCAAGCCCAAATTTATGTGATGAAAAGGCACATATCTTGAGGCAGGCAACACTATACCAACCTGAGGTGGTGTGCGTCTTGGTGTGAATAGTAGAATACATATTTTGATGCGACCGATGAAATATGAATCTTGAGATGACTAGTAAATACAAATTTCAAAACAATACATATCTTGAGGCGGCAGTGAGACATTAATCTCGAGGCGGTCGACGCAAACATAAATCTTAAAACAATGCGGATCTCAAAGAGGGGACGAAGCAGGCATCTTGAGGCAGCCAATGAAACATATAAATATAGAAATAAATTTTATACATATATATTACAAATATATGTAATAAAATTATGATTTTGAAAATAAATCCAATTATTTTTATTCATTGCCTTTACTTGTATTTTTGCCCTTAATCCGAGATTCCCAAGACTCTGTTTGGGGTAATTAATAATAGAGGCTTGCCTCTATTCAGAATGGAAGAACCCACAACAACTAAACAAAAATAAATGACATTTGTGATTCGATATATCGCCTAGTGTCTCTTTCTAGACACGATGTCAAGCGGGTATTTTCGATCCAACAAATTCTGGCACGCCAGGTGGGGAATATTTCACCTCACATCTTTGAGGCAAAACAAGTAGAGACATTTTTTCCATGACTTATGGAAATAAAAAAAAACTAACACTGTTGATTTTCTTGTTGCAGACCAAAGGGCATTCAAGAGTTCAACCGCACCTGGAAGTCCAAAGCTCACTATTTTCCTTGGAGAAGGAGCGGAAGTTCAACTTCCTAACTGCATCTTCAACACTGGGGCTGCTGTAGCCAAATTGAGATTCGAGGTTGGGATCCTCTGAAGTCTCCTTAACAAAGGTGACACCCTGAGATATTCTTTCCAGGAAGGGCTTGAAATTGGTCATGTCGATGTTAAAGGATTTAGGAAGTGAATTTGATCCCCTCACTTTATCAATAACGCTTTGATAGTTATGATAATTGAGAGACTTGCCATTGTTAATCACTTCATCCCGCAAGGCTAACGCAGCATTTGGTATATTTCTCAGACCTATGAAAATGATATGCAAATGGTGGTCAGAATAATATAAAACAAATGAATTAAAAGAGAGGGAAGACTAGTGTACCTTGTGGTATTAGCAAAGGCGTGACAATATTGTCGCCTGAAAGAGGATACACGAATAAGGATTTTTTTGAAAAAACACCTTTGTGTTGCGTTGACGAAGATTCAATGTTAGCATTTGCTTCAGCATTAACACCATTACCTTCCAATTCTGCTACAAGGGAGGAGGCATCCTTAAACATTTCTCCTGAAAGAGCTTGTCTCGAAGGTGAAGAGTTGTTGTCTTTGTGGGCAACTACAACATTTCGAAGAAAGTTGCCAACATTCATTGTCTCTCTCTCTCCCCCCCCCAAAAAAAAAAAAACCCTTTGTCTTGCTTGGGCGAAGTTGCAACGTCGACATCAACATTGGAGCCATTACTTTCCAATTCTTCAGTGGGGATATTAGCATATTTGATAACTTATTGGGTAATAAAAAAAGGGGGTTTGTCAATAATCATGCCTATAAAAAAAAAAAGAAACCTTTTTGCCTTGTTGCAGATGCACTTTCTGCATAAGTATTGGCACCATCGCTCTCCAATTCTTCCATATCGCTGGGGGTATCCCTTATAAAGTTTGTAGAAGGAATTTTCCCAAAAGATGAAGTGCTATCATCATCTTCAGCACCTAAAAAAAAATAATAATAATAAAAAGAAGGTAATTTCGCAACAAAAAAAAAAACCTTCTTGGACCACTAGCAAGTTGTTTGGTGGTTCACCCTCCAAAGCAATTGGTATATCCCCTATAGCGAAATTGAAAACAAATAAGGTATATATATATATGATAAGGGTAAAAACCGAGGAACCCACCATCTAACACGTGGATTAATCTCATCCATCTGTTCAAAGCAATAACCTCCTCGGGTTTACGCTTAGCATCGTTTTCCTCGGGAAACTGAAAGGAAGCGACTGCCTCGGTTCCATCAAAGTGGACCTCTTCGGGTAATGAAGACTCACCTCTTTAGATTTCAGAGGCCATGCATCCTGGCCCGAAGAAGGCGACACAAGCCCCGAGCTCGAAGGCTGCGACAGGAACCGAAGAACTCACCCCCTTCTAGAAGGAATTGCCGTTAAAGCTGTTGAGACTTAACCGAATGCCAGCCTGGTAATCTAGAAACATCTGGAAGAAAGGCCGTTGAGATCTAACCGAATGCTAGCCTGGAAATCTAGAAACATCTTGAAGAAAGATGAGCTGTCAACCTAACTAACTCCAACTGGAACCCACGTAGCCTATTAGGAGCTAGCACACTAGCCTCCACATGGTCTATTGAAAGTGGCTTGCTCCCCAAGTAACTCCCCTTCCCTAGAGCCTATAAATAGAAGAGTTCATCAAGTCATCTTCAACCTTTGGATGATCGGCGAAGCCCTGTCTCTCCAGAAACTCAAATTTTACAAATCATCTTGTAATTTCATTGAGTTGATAGTAAATTCATCTCCAGCAATGGAGATCCATCGTGGTTTTCTCCCCGATTTGCGGTTTCCACGTAAATCTTGGCTCCTTCTCTTTCTCTTTTGAGTTTTCCCCTTTCGATCTCTCTCGATCTCATCCAAATCCACTCCCCAATCCATCTACAAATTCAATTGTTGACCTGAATCGTGGGTTATCCATGATTTTTGCGTTTTCATTTTGGCTCCATCTGTGGGAAGGCTTGGACGAGAAGACATGATGATGACGAGGAGATCGAGGCAGAGCTAAGCTCAAGAACAGAGAATCCCCACTCCAGAGATCATCCAGTCGATGGAGAACCATCCTCCATCCAGCTCACCCCCACCTGTTGTTGATCCGACTCCCAGGATTATTGAGGTATCGGTGGAGATGTTCAAATCAATGGAGCGTCAGATCCCAGATCTCACACAAACGCTCCTCGCGGTGGAAAGACATATTTCCCTGGCCACGGTTCCGAATGTCGTTCATCGACCGGCGGAGAGCCGCGAGCGATCAGTAGTACACTCGCCGCGCCAACGGGAGCTCTCTCCAAGAAGAGGTAGGAGCCGAAACTCTTCTTCTAAAAGTTCTGATTCACCTTGCCTGAGGCGTCGACGACGTCCTCGAGTCGAAGATTCACGGAGAAGGAGGGAGTTCTCCTCTCCAAGTGGTTCCATGTCACCCGAACCACGCGGGAGACACCGTGCGCCTCGGCGACTATTGCCGAGACTATACTCCCCGAGGCGCTCGCCACACTATCATCGTCGAGGGAACTACTCCCCAGGGTATGATTCACCCGGTAGCCCCCCGATAAGGCACCGATCTCCCAGGCCCCATCGATCTCCTGGAGCACCTCGTTGAGCCCATGTTGAAGGGAGAGGGAGGACCCTCTCCTGTATATCGAGATTATATTCTCCTTTTGTCAAGGAGATTTGGGAGGCCCCTTTTCCGAAGGACTTCCGAGCCCCCAGTATCAAATGTTACAACGGGAGCACTGACCCCATGAGCATGTGGAGTGGTACTGCATTGAGATAATGGACAACCGCATCGATGAAGCGGTTCTGTGCCATTCCTACGAGAAGACCTTGACTAATATAGCCCATGACAGGTTCAGAAACCTTTCATTGGGGTCAATATCAAGTTTTGACCAGCTACCTGACCTCTTCTTTCGCCGATTTGCAAATTCCCGAAGGCAGAAGAAGAACCCAGTAATGCTCCTTAGGTGCAAACAAATGGAGGATGAAAGCCTCTGAGATTACCTGGACTGCTTCAACAGATAAGCAGTTGGGATGAGCGATCAAGACTCCATAATGGTGGGGGGCGCAGTTATGGATGGTCTTCAGGAATGTCCTTTCTTGGACTCCATTTCGGGGCACGTCCCTAGAAATCTATCCGAAGTGCTGAGTAGGGCCCAGCAGTTTATAGCCGCTGAGGAATTCAAGACTGGGCGGAGGGAGGAGGCTCTACAACGAGTCAGGGAGTTCCAAAAGGAGGAACCCCGACGGGATGAACACAGAAACTCCTGCTGAAGCGATCCGAGATCCCGAAGAGATGATAAACCCCCTGACTCAGATGACCGAAGACCTCAGGACCCTTTGAAATAGCCAGTCAGGGCGAGGTATGAGAACTACACCCCCCCTTGTTACCTCAAGAGAGAATGTTTTGATACAGATCCAGAACAAGAAAATCTTGAAGCAACCCGAGCCAATCAACAAGTCTGAATCGATGAGGAAAAGCAAAAAGTATTGTGCTTATCACCAAGTCAAGGGGCACAATACAGAAGATTGCGTCCACCTCAAGGACGCAATTGAAGATCTAGTCAAGGCGGGAAAAATTGATCAATTCCTGCAAAAGAAGGCAACTACAAAAGAGAACCCACCACAACGGCAGGAAGCCCCTCCAAACCCAGAAAATCCTAATATCAAGCTTTACTTCATTGTTGGGGGCCCTAGCTACGGAGGGGAGAGTTCTTCCTCAAGGAAGCAGTATGCGAGAATGGTTGCTTCAGTCCAGGAGACAGCTCCATTGAAGAGGAGCCGACAATGCGCCTCGATGCTTCTTGCATGAACTCTGTGCGATATATCAACCTCATGAATATGCTTTGGTGGTGGCTGTCAAGGTTGTAGTCTTCACCATATATAGAGTGTTGGTTGACACTGGGAGCTCGGTAGATATTATCTTTTGGGATTGCTTTGAGAGGATAAAGATTGGGAAGGAAAATCTCAAACATGTTCGATCACATCTGGTAGGCTTCGACGGGAATTTCTGTCATCTAGAAGGCATGATCTCTATTCCAATGACACTCGGCATACCTCCTCGGGTGGTTACTGCGATGATAGACTTCTTGATTCTGGGATGTCCTTCCAGCTATAATGCAATAATGGGTAGGCCTTCACTATGCAAGCTGGCTACAGTACCATCTTCCTATCACCAGAAGTTGAAGTTCCAAACTGAAGAGGGCAATGGGGAAATACGAGGCGACCAGGCATCTTCTCGCCAGTGCTATTCCACTCTTGTGAGACTTCAGGTGGGAGAATCGAGCCGAGCTACAGAGATATTGATTGACTTTGGAGGAGCTCTAGCATGAAAGAGAAGCTCGCGGCCCTGTTCCAGTAAAGGGTCTGAATGAATTTTTGCTTGATGAAAGCCCTGAGCAAACTGTGTGCCTCGAGGAAGAGCTTGAGTTGAAAAGACAGAAAGAGTTCCTCACAATTCTGAAGGATAATGTTGATGTTTTTGCCTGGTCCGCCGAGGAGATGCCTACAGTCTCTCGAGAAGTGATCGATCATCAACTTAATGCCGATCCAACTGTCAAACCAGTTATTCAAAAGAAGAGAAACTATGCTCCAGACCGCCTTGCAGCGGCAGAAGATGAAGTAGATAAGTTGCTTAAAGCAGAGTTCATTCAGGGGGTCCAATACCCCGAATGGTTCTCGAATGTAGTCATTGTAAGGAAATCCTCTGGGAAATGGAGAATATGTGTAGACTTCACCAATCTGAATAAAGCTTGTCCTAAAGACTACTATCCCCTGCCTCTTATTGATAATCTAGTAGACTCTACCTTAGGGTATGAAATGCTTAGCTTCTTGGACACGTTCTCGGGATATAACCAAGTCTTAATGGTGAAATCCGATGAGGAGAAAACGTCCTTTATCACTTCCCGAGGCACTTATTGCTATAAAGTGATGCGCTTCGGATTGAAGAACGCGGGAGCTACATGTCAGAGGTTGGTGAATAAAGTCTTCAAAAGACAGATTGGGAGGAATGTTGAAGCTTATGTTGATGATATACTTGTGAGGAGTGTGACGGCTGAACACCATGTCTCGGATTTGAAGGAAACATTCACAACATTGCGGGCTCATGGAATGAGCCTTAACCCTAGTAAATGCGCGTTCGGTGTTCGATAGGGAAAGTTCCTCGGGTTTATGATTACACACCGAGGCATAGATGCTAATCCCGAACATATCCGAGCCATCATGGAGACTAGATTCCCGAAGACTATAAAGGAGATACAAAGCCTCAACAGAAGACTGGCCGCCCTCGGGAGGTTCATCTCATGATCTGGAGAGAAAAACCTTCCATTCTTCTGAGCCTTGAGAAAAGCACCTAAGGTGGAGTGGACTGAAGAATATGAACAGGCATTAAACTGGCTGAAGGATTGCTTACAGTCACCAGCCTTCTTGGTAAAACCAAATCCCTGAGAGGAGTTGCTTCTCTATTTGGCAGTCACTAATTCAGTTGTCAGCTCGGTCCTCACCAAACATGAAGGGGGAATCCAAAGCCAGTCTATTGTACAAGGTTCTTAGAAATACCGAGTTGATGTACCTCCCCCTCGAGAAACTGGCTCTTGCCCTTGTCACATCTGCCTAGAAGCTTCGGCCATATTTTTAGTCTCACAAGATAAAAGTCCCCACTAATCAACCTCTCAAGCAAGTACTTCACTGTTTAGAGTCCTCCGAGCGACTAACCAAGTTAGTAATCGAGCTCGGAGAGTTTGATATAAGCTATGAACCCCAGACAGCAATAAAGGCCTAGGTATTTGCAGATTTCATTGCATAACTTACCATAACCGACGGGGGACATCTCCACCTGACGGAAGGGGCCGAATTGCATGACCATTCTACTTCTCAGTGGGTTCTTCACACTGATGGGTCGGCAAATTCTGAGAGCTTGGGAGTTGGGGTGGTATTGCGATCATCGCCAGGCTGGAGCACCTCGACGGTATTGAAGTTCAACTTCAAAGCAACTAATAATGAAGCCGAATATAAAGCCATGATAGCTGGGCTACAACTCGCCCGAGGCCTAGGAGTTCAGAACCTGCGAACCAACACCGATTCACAGTTGATAGTTGGCCATGTCACAGAATAATTTGAGGCTAGGGAGGAGAATATGCAAAGATATAGGGAGATGGTTCGGACGCTCATTGATAGCTTCCAGGAGGTTCATATCAACAAAGTCCCCAGAGAGGAGAATCAAGAAGCTGACCTCCTATTAAAGATGGCGACATCTAAAGCAGAAATAAAGCAGCCCATCAACATTCAGTACCTCACAGTGAGGACAATCGAATGTAGACCAATTGAGGAGCTTCTTGAGATCGCCGATGAGGAGTGTTGGATGGATCCTATATGAAATTACCTCCAAAATGATGTACTTCCTCCCTATCCGAAGGAGGCTCGGCGGATCGTTGTTCGAGCGGCTCGCTACAGCATAATCAAAGGTCAACTCTACAAAAGGTCCTTCACCTTGCCATATCTAAAATGCTTGCGTCCCTCCGAGGAGGAATATGTCTTACAGGAGATTCATGGAGGTGAAACAGGCGACCACCTTAGAGGAAGAGCCCTGAGTCACAAGATGCTTCGGCAAGGTTATTACTGGCCAACGTTGGCCAAAGACGCTGTCAAGTTTGTTCAGAAATGTGACGCGTGCCAACGTCACTCTAATGTCCAGCAACGCCCTTCAGCTCACTTGACTTCAATTGTAAGTCCTAGGTCGTTTGCTCTATGGGGAGTTGATATCCTTGTCCCCTTCTCCGTGGGAGCGTGACAAATGAAGTTTATTATTGTGGCCATTGATTACTTCACAAAGTGGGTCGAAGCCAAACCACTGTCATCTATTACGGAGAATGCTTGCAAAGCGTTTCTGTGGAGGTCGGTTCTTTGTAGAAACAGGATCCCAGTGGCCTTCATAACTGACAATAGTCGCCCAGTTCGCAAACTCAGCCTTCATATCGTTTTACGATAAGTTCAACATTGAGCACAGGTTGACTTCAGTTACACATTCACAAGCAAATGGCCAGGTGGAAGTAACCAATAGAACTCTTCTTCATAGTTTGAAAACAAGGGTTCTCGGTCATGGATCTTCCTTGGTTGAGGAGATTCCAGGGACCCTATGGGCCTATCGAACCACTACCCGAACCCCTACTGGAGAAACCCCATTTGCCCTTACATTTGGGACTGAAGCCGTGATCCCACCCGAGACGAGAGTGCCAACGCCCCCCACCCGAGTTTTTGATCTTGAGGTAAACTAAGAGTAGCTCAAGGCGGAACTCGATCTCTTGGAGGAAAGGAGAGATGAAGCCAATCTCAAGGCGTCATCTTATCTCTAGAGAGTGAAGCGCTTCTATGACAAGAAGGTGAAGCAAGTAACCTTCCAAATTGGGGATCTGGTCCTGAGGGCGAACAAGTTCGATGGGAACAAAAGCCGAACTGGGAAGGACCATATGTTGTTCAAGAAATTGTAAGGCCTAGAACCTACTGGCTCACTAGGATGAATGGAAAGAGATTAAAGCGCCCATATCATTCCGACCATCTTTGAAGGTATTATCAATAAATTCAGTCCTTCAATTGTAATTTCTTAAAAATAGCATCCTTGTTACTTCAGTAAATACCATCTTGTAGCTATAACTCGCTTCAGGAAAAAGCTTAAAGTGCTTCGATAGCTTCGCTAAAACTCTCCTCGAAAAATAGCTTTAAGCTCTCTGATCGCTTGGCTTACAACCCACCTCGGAAAAAAGCTTAAAGCGTTTCGATCGCTTCGCTAAAACTCTCCTCGAGAAATAGCTTTAAGCACTCTGATCGCTTGGCTATAACCCGCCTCAACAAAAAGCTTAAAGGGTTTTGATCGCTTGGCCATAACCCGCCTCAGGAAAATCTTAAAGCGTTTCGATCGCTTGGCTAAAACTCTCCTCGGGAAATAGCTTTAAGCGCTCTGATCGCTTGCCTATAACACGCTTCGGGAAAAAGCTTTAAGCGCTCTGATCGCTTGGCTATAACCCGCTTCGGGAAAAAGCTTGAAGCGCTTAAATCGCTTAGCTAAAACTCTCTTCGGGGAATAGCTCAAAGCGTTTCGATCGCTTGGCTGTGGTCACTTCGGGAAAATTCAAGAACTTCAGTTACTTGACTACAACTCAACTCGGGAGAAGATTTAACTACTTCAGTCACTCAACTACCACCCCTCTCGGGAAAACTAACAGCGTTGTAATCACTTGGTTACAATCTCCCTCGGGAAGCTTACAGTACCTTGGTCACTTGTCTACAGCATGCTCTATAGCAGCATTAAAGTATTTTGGTAAAACATAAATAAAAGTGCAACAAGCGAGTTCATTCATTTGGAGGCAGATAAGAACAACTCAAAGAATTCTCATTTAGATGTGATTCAAGTTACAGTTCGAGTAGTGGGGAAGAAAAGAAAAATTGTAACAAAACAAGAGTCATAATTAAGCTCAAGTCTGGGAAGCATCGCCTCTTTCAGTAGGTAGGGACGACAGGATGATCAGTAAGGGGAGCCAATACCTCAAGGTCACCATCAGTTCCTCTTTGAGCTCCTTCAATGGGAACATCCTCTGCACTTGTTGAAACAAGGAAAGGGTTTAAGTAAATAGAAGACTTGATATATCATAAAAGGAAATAGAGAATTAATGAAGCAAAATCAATACCTCTCTCAGTTTCACCCTCCTCACCCGAAGAAGGGTCCTCTTGCCACTCCTCGTCGGACTCAACATTGGGATCTTCTCTAGCTAAAAACTTGAGCCCTTTCTTATAGGTCAGAGTGGAGAAGTCCACGAGAAGGGTCTTCAATGTTACTTCGGGAATAGTTTGCAGTACTAATTTCCGAAGAACTCTGAAAGCATTAGTCCCACCCTCAAGAAAACCAATATCATATTTGCCAGACTTCTCACTAGAGAAAATGGCCTCACCTTCTTTGATCTGGTCAGCACATAGAGTGAGGGTCTCCTGATGAGAAGCCACTTTCGAGGAGAGCTTCTCTTTTTCCCCCTTCAAAAATATGATGAGACGGTTCACCTCATCAAGATGAAGGGATTTAGCGTTTAAGTCTTCCTGGAGCTTATTGTTCTCCTCTGTTAGAGCCTTCATCTGCTCCTTAATCTGAGTCAGCTCCGAGGTCATCTTACTGGACTCCTTTCTCAGTTGCGCCCACTTCTCCTCAGCCAGCTTGTACTTGTCTTCCAGAGCTTCCTAGTTCTTGATCATTACATCAGCGGCGGCCCTGTAGCTCTGTATTTCATCAGACAGGGGTTTAATCTTCCCCTCCAACCTCTTGCTCTCATCGAGAAGACCCTGGCATTGGGTAGTAGAGGAGTCCAGAGAAGCCTTAATTCTGTCCTTTTTCGCTTTTAAAGTGGAAATCTCCTCCTTCAGGTTCTGGAAATCCCCTTCCCGAAGAGCGAGGGTGAGGCGGAGATCCTTCCTCTCTTCTAACAGATAGGCAGCTCGGTCTGAAAGAATGTTGTTCTGTAAAGAGCAAAAACGTGAAGTGTTAGGCAATTTAAGGGATGATCCGCAGGGAAATACTAAGTAAGGAAATACTTATGGTGACAGCCATTATTCAAAGATGAGCGGCCATCTCATCCTCTTCCCAATTATCAAGCCTCGATTCCGTATCCTCGGAACAAAGCAACTCCAAACTGAAGGCCGTCGATTTTGGATTGAAGAAGAGGCCATTCATTGGATTCACATTCACACCTACCGAACTACTAGTGGCAGAGCTCTTTCCCTTCTCTCCAACGGTGGAGCTTTTCCGCGAGGGAGAATAGTAGCCGCAGTAACCGTCGGTTCTTTAATTCTCACCTATCCCCTTCCTGAACGCCTTGGGGAGGCGGTGGAGGCTGAGGAAACAGGACACAGCCTCCTCGAGAGCGCGAGGAGCAGAAGAAAGTTCTTCAACCGCAACTCTCGAGGCTCTTTCCCGAATGGAGGATTCGAGAACGGCAGCAACATGAGGGCGGTTTTTTGTTGGACGAGCACGAAACTGCATCACTGAAAGTGGTATTGCATCATCGTTGTCCATGTTATCACGAGGGGCCACTGTTGGAATCTCATCGGCAACCTCAGGGGAGGAGGCAACGGGGACACCCACCTTCTTCATAATTTTCTTTACAACACCCCTCCTCGCGGGCCCCCTTGCCTCGATCGCAGGAACTCCTGAGCCAACTTGAGGGGCTTCGCCATGTGCCTCGGGAATAGTGTTTGAATTTTTCGCGCACCTCTCTTCTTTTGCAGGGGCTCTTTAGTTGGCTCGGCTCAAGAGCTCTCTTTCCTCTTCTTCTTATCCAATTTTTATGCTCTCAACTGAGCCTCTTTGGCTCTGATGGTATTCAGCGAGTAAGCTTCATGACGGCTCGGGCGTTAGCTGGCCTTTGCTCTGCAGAGCCAAAATAGAAAACCGAATCAGTGATGAGCTTGATCTAATGATTAAAAAAAAGAAAAGAAATTTCAGGATAAGCCCTACCCAGGGCAATGTAGAGGCCGCTAGCTTGAAGAATCTCTGAAGTGAGCTACGTGTCGACTCGAAGATCAGAACATTCTAAAAGCTTATTATACTCTTCTTCTTCATCGGGGGTAAGATCCCTCTTTTCCATTGGATGAGGTTTGGGAGTACCTCCTCAAAACTAGAGACAAAGAAAAATTTTGATTTTCAACCCTTAAGGGAGGATGGCAAGGGCCACGGAAACGAAGGTTGTGTCAAACCCCAAAGAAGTACCAGTCAGTAGACTTCTCTCGGCTCAAACTGAAGTAAAACTTAATCTATCTACCAAAGGCTCTATACCACTATGAAGGTAAACAATAACAAAGCGGCAGAGGCATCTTCAAGAATTGGGAGCTAGCTGAGAAGGACAGGTCTCGAATTCATTAAAGATATCGACAAACAGCTCCGGAAAAGGAAGCCTCAGGCCACCAATCAAAGCATCATAATAAACAGCTATTTCTCCTTCGTTTGATGGGGAACTAGCGTGCTCGGAAGCTCTAGGAATCCTATAACTTAAAGATGAAGGGATTCCTGAAATACTATAATCAACAGCGATTTCATTGATCTTATTGGCAGAAAGAAGGCATGGATACTACGCCGAGCAATGTCGGACTCGATTTCTTAAAAACAATTTGAACTACTTTAGCTTCGTGCTCGGGAGACGAAACCGGAGAATCCGCAGGTGAAAAAGAAGACGTAGTACCTGGAGCCATCGGGGAATACTCTAAACAGGGAGATGAATCATAGTGCAGGCCACTCCAAGAAACATGCACATAAGAGAAGATGAAGAAGAAAGCAAATCTTTGATGATTTGGGTGGAGATTTCCTTAAATAAAATTCAATCAGCGTTACCTTATATGAACCGGCGTGATATGATTCAACGGACAAGATTTATTCTCAAGGAAACGGATAATCCGAGACGGCCGTTCAAATTCAAAAATCAAGAGGCCAGGATTAGAGCACAGACTCGAGCGTCATTAGATAAATGCCCCGTGTCGTCAATGATGGGACCAGCCACCATGATGAGAAATCATCATTACTTTGAACGGGGCACGTTTTTGGAAAGACACAACGATGCACTAAAAAGCACGTCACATTAAATGCGCCTTACCTCTAAAAGCAATGAATGGATGCCACGTTTGTTAGAGAAATCAACCCCAGATCAAGCGCTGCCTTGTGGCACAAGATTCCCAAGAACGGAACAGTCAAGCAGTAATCTATCTGTATGCTTAGCTATCACAAGCATACTTGGGGGGACTGAATGATAAGGGTAAAAACCGAGGAACCCACCATCTGACACGTGGATTAATCTCATCCATCTGTTCAGAGCAATAACCTCCTCGGGTTTACCCCTAGCATCGTTCTCCTCGGGAAACTGAAAGGAAGCGACCGCCTCGGTTCCATCAAAGTGGACCTCTTCGGGTAATGAAGACTCACCTCTTCAGATTTCAGAGGCCATGCACCCTAACCTGAAGAAGGCGACACAAGCCCCGAGCTCGCAGGCCGCGACAGGAACTGAAGAACTCACCTTTCTTCTAGAAGGAATTGCCGTTAAAGCTATTGAGACTTAACCGAATGCAAGCATGGTAATCTAGAAACATATGGAAAAAAGGTCATTGAGATCTAACCGAATGCAAACCTTGCAATCTAGAAACATCTAGAAGAAATATGAGCTGTCAACCTAACTAACTCCAGCGAGCACCCACGTGGCCTATTAGGAGCTAGCCCACTAGCCTCCATATGGTCTATTGAAAGTGGCTTGCTCCCCAAGAAACTACCCTTACCTGGAGCCTATAAATAGAAGAGTTCATCAAGTCATCTTCAAATTTTGGATGATCAGTGGCTCCACTGCCTCTCCAGAAACTCAAATTCCAAAAATCATCTTGTAATTTCACTGAGTTGATAGTGAATTCATCTCCAACAATGGAGATCCAACGTGGTTTTCTCCCCGATTTGGGGTTTCTACATAAATTTTGTCTCTTTCTCTTTCTCTTTTGAGTTTTCCCCTTTCGATCTCTCTCGATCTCATCCAAATCCCCTCCCCAATCCATCTAAAAATTCAATTGTTGACCTGAATCGTGGGTTCTCCCTGATTTTTGCATTAACAACATATATATACTGGCATGATATAGTACAGTGGACCGCAAATGGTGTCGGCCCGCTATGTGAGTACACTATTGGGCCGAGCTCCGAGCAGCCCGAGGCTCGGCCCGATATGCCATCTCATATAGCGGACCGACGGCATTAGCTGTCGACCGCACTATATATATATATATATATATATATATATATATATATATATATATATATATATATATATATATATATATATATATAGGGTCATGATACTATGCGGTCGGCCATATCAATGTGCAAGTGCTGTCACCTCTTTTTAGCCTACTTGTATAGTGTTTTGAGAAAATCCAATATGGATTGAAAGAACATCAAAAAATATTCTAGCATGTCAATTTTCATACAATTTGGGAACTTATAGGGTCTTCATCTTAACGGGTGAAATTTTTAACTGGTAAGATTTCTATAAATTTTCACCCGTTAAGATGAAGACCCTACAAGTTCCGAAATTGTATGAAAATTGACATGTTAGCTTATTTTTTTTTATGTTCTTTCCATCCATACAGTTGGAAATCATTTAAACATGCTCCAGGTGGCCAAATGAGAGGTGACCGCAAATGAACAGTATTTCCGGATGACCTTACCTTATTTATATATATATATATATATATATATATAAAAAGAGGCATACCTTGTACGGGATTGGGATCAACTTCCCCGACTACAACATCAATATTTGGCTGGTTCATTAGACTTGAAATTAGAATTTTAGTTGACCCCTTGAAGAAATATACACAGTTAGTTCAAAGATATCTTTTCTTACCGATGGAGAATCACAGAAGCATTCCCAAGTCCGATGGAAGAACATCATCGATTCTTGGATCTCAATGAATTTTTAAGCTCGAAGTTTAAACCTTAAAAATAAACTTAAAAAAAAAACGTGCATACCAGTAAGGGTATCTTGGACAACCCTCTCATTCTCTAATGGAGTATCATTAATTTGTATGCCTGCAAAAAAAGGAGGGGGGGGGGGGGGGTGATTGACGATTTAAATGGACAAGTTGATTATGTCGGTCAATTTATGAAAAGGTCCTAAAAAGGGATAATATTAAAATCTTCAAAAAGAAATATTTCCCAAAAGAAAAGGGTTGTTTAATGACCTAAATGAACAAATTCATTATGTGGGACAAATTTATGAAAGGGTCCTAAAAAAGGATAATATCAAAATCTTCAAAAAAAAAGAGAAAAAAGAAAAAAAGAGGAGAAGTAATATTTCCGAAAAGAAAAAAATGGTTGATTAACGGTCATCAATGGAGGAATTCAAAAAGGAATGTTTCCAAAAAAAAAAGGAGACTATCTGAATGGGTAAAATAAAAAAAGAAGGATATTCCAAAAAAAACAAAAAATACAAAAACAAAAAACAAAACCAAACAAAGCAAGGGCTTGAATAAATGAATTTTCAGAAAAGTTCTCTCAAAACATGAAATTGAAGATGAATAAATAAATAGATTACCTTGGGCGTATTGTCGCTTCGTTGAATCAAATGAATCAACACCGGGGTGACTCCGCTTGGAGGTAGAACTACCAAGGCTAATGAATATACTTTCGTCAAGAAAATGTAGCTTCTTTGAGGGTGAGCATAGCTCCCAATCTCTTACAATGACTCTTTTGTCCTTGAGGTCATCCTGAATCAAATATGAATAGTCTTGATGTAAGAAAGCTTCCACGTTCCTGAACCATTTTTGTGCATAAAGCAATATGAGTCTCTCGCTTCTGTCGTGTTCAGGAATGTAGAATAGGCTGGAAGTCTTCTGGCGGGAAAAGTGAAGCCAATAACCCGTGAGAACCCTAACAGAGGTAGCCCTTCTAGGAACGTCAATATAAGTTGGAGTGTGCTGATCATACCCAAACTGATGCCCAAATCGGTGTGGATTATAGGGTTCTACAAACAAATCTCCTGCACACCGAAGGGGAAGAATTCCACAACGGAGGCACATCACATACTCCATAGTATGAGAATCCAAACTTCGAGCCCCGTCGGATATCTGTAGTCTCTCACTGTCTCGCCACTATGATGCATGAATGAGAAGGGACCCCATATAAAATTCATCTCGAACCTGATGAATTTCCTCACACCTATAGGATTGTTAAATAGAGTCGGGGAATAATTCCACAACAGTCTAGGGAAACTCAATGTGTTATTCTCTATTTTTCTTTCAAGAAGCACTCTCCGGAAATGACAACCAGTCCATGCATATCAGAAGTGAATGGGGAAAACTGTGGTAGAAAACCCGGGCCCTCTCCTGTGGTTAACCATGGCATTTAATCCCATGTATAAACTTGCCAACACTACGGGGGCAAAAACTACTTTCCTCCCATGCGCAATATTGCATGCCATCATGAAAACTCAAGGCCTGATCACTTTGCGATAGTTTGGTATAATAAAAAGGCAGATCCAAAGGGCCACGAAAGCGGCTAAATTTGTGTTAAAAACAGGCTTTGGAGGAGGATCAGATGTCGAACCATATCAAGAACCAAATCTGGACTTCCTAAAAAAGTCCACCCAATCCTAAAAAAATACTTCCTGATCAGCACTTTGCCTTGCAAGCCATTGAAAGATGTTGAAAAGATTCCTCAAAACAAGAGATTTAGAACCACTCCGTCTGCAAATTATGTCATTGTGAGGCCCAACTTCATCATACATATCACCGATAATTGGAAGCCCTCCAAGTTGATTGATTTCCCATAATGAAATTCCTACTTCCCCGTACAAAAAGTGGAAAGTATTAGTCTCCGGACACTATAGTTCCACTAATGCTTTATAAAATTCACGTCGATGTCATAACACCCGTTTGAAGCCACAATCCTGCCGACAAGCTCTACTCGGGATAGTTCTTGAGAATATTTGTTGACTATGTCTTTGGCACAGTCAGCATAATATGGGAGATCAATCAAATTATTCCTAACGGGCTCCTTACCCCTCCACACTGGACGGTGACTGATGATCTTATGCCCGAGCGTTTGGAACATCCTCAAATATCTCACGTCTGCCTCGAGTTTCAAATAAACTGCATCAGTAAAACCATCTTCACACCAGAGATTCGTGCTCAATTGAGCAATGGCTAGACGATTTGGAGGGCGTTTTACCCATTCTGAATGCTCCTCTCCTTAATATCTAATCGTGGGCTCTGATCCGAAATCAAAGACAGGGCTATGACGAATGAAGACATGACCTTGAGAAGGCTCGCTGCAATCTTGAGCCACGTCCAATAAGGGTTGAGAAATATTAGCCATGACAAGAATAATGGATTTGGGGATTCCTACTTCTCTCACTCAATCTCACAAAAAAAATTCGTGAGAGAAGTATGAAGGGGCATTTGTTTATGTATAAAAATAAATATAATAAAATAAAATAAAAGAAATATACCCCATTAGATCTTGATCTTGACTAATTAGGATTTTAAAACAAATAAATAGCCATCTGGTTGTATCTTGAGACGGATCAAGGATATATATAGCCTGAGAACAAGTCTCGAGGCAATTTAAAAAAAATATCATCAAATTAAAATTTGGATGAAGGACCAACCAAATCAAAATTTAAACCAAATTCAAATAAAAAAATCAAGAAAGAAAACAAATAAATCAATCAAGCCAAATTAAGATTTAAATCAAATAAAGAAATAAAGAATTCAGTCAATCAATCAAAGCCAAATAAAAAATTCAAACCAAATTGGAATCAATCAATCAAACCAAATCACAATTTTAGTGAAAATTCAAATTCAAATTTAAATTCAAATGAATAAATAAATAAATAAATAAATAAGAGAATAAATCAATCAAGCCAAATTAAGATCAAGCCAAATAAAAAAAAATAAAAAATCAAACCAAATTGGAATCAATCAATCAGTCCAAATCACCATTTAAGTCAAAATTCAAATTCAAATTCAAATAAATAAATAAATAAATAAATAAAATAAAATAATAAAGTAATAATAATAATAACTAAATAATATATTTATATAATAATAATATATTAAAGCAAAAAAATCAAATATAATCATAAATAAAAATAAATAATATTATGTAAATAAAAATAATAAAATAATAAATAAAATAATAATAAATAATAATAATAATAATAATAATAATAATAAAAGGGAATCAATCAAATTAAATGAAATTGGAAAGTGGTGTTTGGGAGAGATTGGAGGCGAAAAATAATAATCAAAATCAAAGGGGGCTGACATATAAGAGGGAGGCAGAGAGAAATAGAAGAAGAAATCAAGAGAGAAAGGAAAAAAAAAGGAGTTAGAGAGGAAAAGAGAGAAAAGAGCACAAGGTACACCCTCTTTCCCCTTGTTTTGATGGAACCCAACCATCCTGGCTGCCTCTCGCTGTGGATGCCAAGCTGCCATCGCTGAACAAGCCCGCTGCTGACGTCGTCGCTGAACAAGTTCGACGCCAACGCTGCTACTGAGCAAGCTTGCCGCCAACACCACTCCGCCAGGCCCCTGTAACTGTGGAGAGAGGAGAGCTCTCCCTCGTACAATCTGAGCCAGGCAAACGGACGCGACCCTATATTTGATGGCCTTGCCGAACGATATAGGCTTGGGTCCGTGCATAGGCCCTAATTCCACAAGAGATTGAGGCCTCGTCGCCACCAAACGCCATTGCCCTGAAGGAATAACATTTTTCTCCGCTTCTGAATTAGATCGTCGCCAAAGAAGTCCCAATGATCACCAAGCTTCTGTTGTCGTCTCGCCAAGCCTCCGCATCTGATGGAGAAAGAAGAGTAGTCTTCATGGTTCAATCTTGGCCAAGCAAAGGGACACGACCCCGTATCTGATGGCTTTGCCGAAGGATACGGGCTTGAGTCCGTGCACTGGCCGTAGTATCACCGGAAAATATGTCTGTTACCACCGATCAAACGCCATAGCTGAAGCATCGCCTAGAAGGAACCCTACTTGAGCCCTTTATCTCTCTGAGCTTTTGCGCCACGGTCACCGGAGAAGAGGCTGAAGATTATATACTTTTATGTATATTATATGCAAGAGTCAAAGCATGACCAATCAAAGCATAATCAACCAAGACATGACCAACTCTGTGGGGTTACACTTTATATATATATGATCCTATGTGACCGACAAAAGCATGAGGATCGAGATGAGCATCACCACCAAAGGAGTATATATATACAAAGAATGGAAGCTTTGCGCCTCTTCACTAACGAGTCTCCGGCCTCCGATGCTGCAGCTGGAGAGATCAACAGTTTATATATAACCATTATGGAGGATGGAAGCTCTGCGCTCCTTCACGGCTTCACCAACACCCTGCCAATTCCCAGCAAGTACTACTGATAGGAGATCACCATCATAAAGCATCTATATACTTTATTATTATGAAGAAAAAGAGATGCTCCCAAGGTTTTACTAAAAGTCTATGTCGTCAATCTTGTGATAGTGATTAATTACAAGAGACCACAAAAAATTAGGACAGACTATGGATATTCAAGTGGGGTTTGCAAGTGTTGCCCAGAAATTAAGTGAGATGAAATTCATAAATTGATAGGTTGCTCCAGAATTACCATGGGACTGCTGCAATAGTCTTGAATATTATGAATGTTATGTGTGATGTTATGGGATGTCATGAATGAGTATTATGGGGTTGTTGGAATCTCCTGTACAGATATCATATATATATAATTCAGTGGATATACACTGTTGTAAAATCTAATGACAAAGTATTCTCAAAGCCATGCAAAATACCTAGTTATGAAACATGCCCCTCAAATGCTTGATGAAATGTTTAAAAGAAGTCACATGGCTTTAAATCAATAAGATTGTACCATGATAGCAATGAAGACCTTGCAGCTCCTAATGATTATGACATGCAGCACAGACATTTCCCTATCAAGCGGCTTCATGCAAAGAAATTCAAGTGATTGCCCTTCCTATGGAATATGGGAGGAGTGCATAGCAAACTATGTACACAGTATTGGAGCTGAAATAGCACTGCAAGGTCATTTCAATCACTATCTCTAGGATATGATCTCCAAGTCATGGCAAAGTCAACATGATGTAATTGAAGACTGTGAGTTGTTTTCTTATAAAACTACCATTGAATGAATCTTTGTTCCACAAGAATTGCTTGATGAGATACGAGGTCATTTCTTCAACTCTGATAAAGCTTGTACTAAACCAATTCAAGAGCCTCCAGAACAATGCCCCACAAAGTGTGACTATCACTATGTACATTCATGCAAATATAAAAAATGCTCTTGCTCTAAATACTTTGTCAAGATGTTATTAATGCAAAGAACTTAAGGATAAATACAGAGCGAGCATTGACAGGCCAATGTGAACCATGGAATGAACAGCTTAATACTATGCTATCAGCTCCAAGTACAAGCTATTGATGCTTATGTCATACTTTGACCCAAAAAAAATCAAATCATGGTACATCACAAAGGATAAAAATAAATAAAAAAGGGTTCTCAAAATGAATGTTAATAGAGAGAAGGACATGTGACTCCTTAATAAGGCTAGCTAAGATATTATGCAAGCCCAAATTTATGTGATGAAAAGGCACATATCTTGAGGCGTGCAACACTATACCAACCTAAGGTGGTGTGCGTCTTGGTGTGAATAATAGAATACATATTTTGATGCGACCGAAGAAATATGAATCTTGAGATGACTCGTAAATACAAATTTCAAAACAATATATATCTTGAGGCGGCAGTGAGACATTAATCTCGAGGTGGTTGACGCAAACATAAATCTTAAAACAATGCGGATCTCAAAGCGGTGGCGAAGCAGGCATCTTGAGGCAGCCAATGAAATATATAAATATATACATAAATGATATACATATATATTACAAATATATGTAATAAAATTATGATTTTAAAAATAAATGAAATTATTTTTATTCATTGCCTTTACTTGTATTTTTGCCCATAATCAGAAGTTCCCAAGACTTTGTCTAGGATAATTAATAATAGAGGCTTGCCTCTATTAGGAATGAAAGAACCCACAACAACTAAATAAAAATAAATGACATTTGTGATTCGATATATACACGCATGTCTCTTCCACAGAACCGCGATGCAGTGCGGTATTTTCGATCCCACAAATTACACGCCCGATTGGGGAACATTTCACCTCCCATCATTGAGGCAAAAATACAAGTAGAAGCATTCCTAAACATACTCGTGTTGTATAACTTATGATTTGTACTGTTGTTGGATTCAACTCTATGTTTTTCACATTGTTAGTATTTGTTTATGATTTAATTCTTAGTTTATACAACCTTAGGCCGGGGTTCACTCCTGACCTGGCTGGTGTGATACCTGTCCCCTAAAAAGGAGAAGGGTGTTACAATGAGCACCCCCAAACTCAAATTGTACAATAATCCCCGATCATGGCAATCCTTATTGCTAACACTAATTTAATTAAAGAGGTTAAAATAAACTTAGCCTAGAATTTAAATCTAAACTACGAATGAAAATGAATAAAAGTTAAATTTTTACTCCCTTGGGTTGCTTCCCAAGAAGAGCTAGATTTTAGGTCTCTAGCTCGACCCACAAAACTGTTATTTTGTCCTCTTGATGA
The DNA here is from genome assembly GCA_026586065.1 of Dioscorea zingiberensis. Lineage (NCBI taxonomy): Eukaryota > Viridiplantae > Streptophyta > Magnoliopsida > Dioscoreales > Dioscoreaceae > Dioscorea > Dioscorea zingiberensis. The sequence continues at coordinate 40,214,011 of CM048822.1, forward strand.
TGAGGGGCACTACATCTTTCTCTATCCCCTTGCCTTTGTATTGCCTTCTCTGTTTTATGAAGGCCCAGAACTTTTGAACATGGAATGCAGCAGAAAGAGAGGAAGGCGTTCCCCTAACTGTGTGTTACCCCAGTCCCTTAGCTTCAGGTACCTCCAATAGCAGTTTCAGAACAGCTAAATGATGTCTCTATTCAGCTCTTCGTGCTGCTATGGTGTTATTGTGCCATCTATCAATTTCTTCAATAATGGAATTGTGTTTCAAGGGTTGTTGAAGCTCCATCGTGTTGAGGCCAAGCTTGATAGAGAACATACTTTCGGGAGATGGGCATTCATGAACAACTTCATTGAAAGATATTAACTTTGCTTTCTAAATTTGTTCACTATTCTTGTGTGACTGCAGCTCTTGAGGGGAAGGAGAAAACAACAAAGTCTCATCATTCCTTTCCACATCTTTCTTCTGTAAAAGCAAGTTACTTTCAAACTGCATGCTGGCCTCCTTTGGAAATATGTCACTATGCCATTTCTTATCTTCATCAAAGAGAATAACTTCTTCCAGGTACTCAAAGGGTGTAGTGGCCTTAGTGCTTGGCTTTATGGAGCACCCTTCCTCCTTTCTAGGATTGCAAAATAAGCATTTTTTTCTACCCTTGCAAAGGATAGTGCATCTGTTCATTAGGCCCTTGCCCTAGAAACCTTTGATGGAAAGGTGGTGGTGGGTAAACATCTTCAGTTTCCTTAGAGTAAACTCCTCATCAGGTAAGCTTTTTATATCGTGTTCCTCATCCTTAGTCCTTAATTTCTCCTTATGTACCTCTACAAATTTTCACTTCTTAGAACTTGAGGTTTATCATTAACTTGTACCATGGAAGAAGTTATATTTTCCCATCTTTCGCGCATGGTTTTTTTTTTTTTTCTATGAAAGCCTTAGCCATGTTATATCAGGTCAGCCTGTTATGTACTTATTGATGTGTTCTACCTTCAGGTAGAGGTCTTGGTTGCCCGTCAAATTGGGTTGTAGATGATTGATGATGAATGTTAATCCTTGAGAAGCCTGAGTACTCGTCCCACTTGTGAGGACAAGTATACCAGTCTTCGTATGTTATTACAGAACTTATCCTTCGGCCTTCAATTTGGGCCACTTCTCCAATACTCTCCTCCCTTTGACCCCTTGAATAACCTTCTACATTCATTGTATGAGATGGCCATGTGTAGTTGTTGCTCCTTGTTTATGCCCATTGCTTGTATGGAGGAGGGCTTTGTATGTCAAATTCTACCTCCTCATATTTAGGTAAGAAAGGATCTTCTTCATATGGTGAGATAAAATTATACAGGAGACTCGAGTCAAATGTTGCCAGGTTGGCAGGTCAACGTAAAGACGGGAGGTGTCGAGTCAATTCCAAGATTGGGTTGGTTTTGAGTGCGGTTAGGTGTTTGGGCCATAACTTTGGCTAAAAGGGTCAGATTCACCCGCTCAACCCCAATCCAGAAAGCTCGTCTCGACACGCACGTGGGGTCTATCCAGCTTTGCTCGATGGACCTTTCCTTTATCCTAATTCCACTGTTTTCCCCGTAGTTTCTTTATTTTTTGGTTTTATTTCCATTTTTGGTAATATATCGTATGTCAATTTAGGGTAGGATTTGAATTCGATTTGATCTTGGATTTTTAGGAGTTATCTTATTTGTATAGTTATTTTTATTATTAAATAAGTTTTTCTTTTCAACAAAAATTTGCCGATTTTGGCAAATTTGGATAAGAAGATAGATTTTTTAGGTTATCTAGATTATTTTTTTCAAGCTATTTAAACCCTGCATATGGGTTGAATTTTAGTCATTGATTATTGAATAATATTTTTCCTTTGAAGTTTCAGAGACTTCCTTCTCTATATGTCTTCTCCTTTCTTGTTCTTTTATCAATCCCAGTTACAGCATGTTGACCTTACTACCACCGGGTGCGGTTGGTATCAGAGATCGTCTTATTCCTGTGGCATCGACATCAATGGCTGGAGGTCCTTGTGGCTGTAGTGGTCGTCGTGGTGGACATGTTCCGGCAGAGGAAGGTCCGTCTTGAGACCCAATCGTCCTGCAAGCGATGAACGAGGATCTATAGAGACAAGTAGCAGAGTTGACCCAACAGTTGGCAGCGCGAGATTTGCGGGATCGTGAGGTTTCAGACCATGACTCCGAGTCCACGGTTGGCAGTCCTGAGAGCACCGTGCACGAGAGGAGCGTCACGGAAATCTCGGCTCTCAAGTTGAAGTTGCCCGAATTTACTGGAACCCAACATGTTGAACTCTTCATCGATTGGTCGAATGAGGTAGAGAGGATATTTGAGGACAAAGAGGTCCCCGAATGTCCGAAGGTAAAGCTAGTTTCAATCAAGTTGAAAGGCCAAGCATCAGCGTGGTGGGAGCAGTTGCGGCGTTTACGAGATCGGCAATGCAAACCAAAGATCGTAGATTGGGATAAGATGAAGAAGAAGATGAAGCGGCACTTCCTCCCCTTCGGCTACACCCAAACCTTGTTTCAATAGCTTCATACGTTGGGACAGGGCACAAGATTGATAAATGAGTATATAGAGGACTTCTACCAATTCATTGCGCGGAACAACTTATCTAAGACGGAGGAGAATCTGATGGCTCGATATATAGGAGGTCTACGCTAACCATTACAGAATGTTCTCAGTTTACACTTGTTATGTACTATTTCACAGGCTTACCATCGCGCCATCCTTTATTTGAAATGCCAGCAATGTAAATCGCCAATCAAGAATTCCATCACAGCAGTAAACAAGCGGTTAAGCCTAGGAGTCCACCCCGTCCAGCAACCAATGCCAGGTAGTTTTAACTCTGTTGTTCGTTGTTATCGATGTGGTGAGCAGGTGCACAAGTCACCTGAATGTAGAAAATCGGCTAGTCAGAAGGGAAAGAGCCTGCTGATTGAAGAGGATAAGGCGGACGAGGCTGAGGAGACAGGGCAGCCACTTTATGATGATCGTGAGGATGATGACGACGGGGCTGGTGATGTGTTGTGTGGGGACGACCATGAGACCTTTATTGCTCGCAGGAGTCTGTTGACACCCAAGGATGTTTCAAGGGATGACTGGCTGAGAAACAACATCTTCCACACCACCTCCATAGTGGCCGACAAAGTTTACATGGTGATCATCAATAGCGGTAGTTGTGAGAACGTGGTGTCTGAAGACGCTGTCTAGAAATGACAGTTAAAGATAGAGCTACACCCCATGCCGTGCAAGTTGTTATGGTTTAGTAGAGGCAATGAGTATGCTCGTAGCGTTATTCATAATGGGAGGAAGAATACATATTCCTTTACCATCAAAGGAAGAAAGATTGTGTTGACACCTTGACGGGATGAAGACCCTCCTGACCGGGTAACCAATACTACTAACCTGTTTTCTATCTCTAGTGTTTTGAGTGGGATCAAGCACGGAGATCCCGACCTACCAACAGAGGTGCAGTCGAACTCGGGGTTGAGTTCTTTCCAACTCAGGGTGATTGATGCAGGAGGCTCTGGTCAGATGTTTCCAAGTTGGCGGGTCATTGTAAAGACGGGAGGTGGTCGAGTCAATTCCAAGATTGTGTCTGTTTTAGATGCGGTTCAGCTTTTAAGCAATAACTTTGGCTACAAGTGACAGATTTATAAGCTTAACTTCAATCCGAAAAGCTCGTCTCGACGCGCACGTGGGGTCTATCTAGCTTTGTTCGATGGGCCTTTCCTTCATCATCAAATTCTACTATTTTTCCCATCATTTTTTCGTTTTTCGGTGTTTTTTTTCTATTTTTGGTAATACTTCGTATGCATATTTAAGATAAGATTTGAATCCGATTTGATCTTGGTTTCTTAGGAGTTATCTGATTTGTCTAGTTATTTTAGAATTAGATAAGTTTTTCTTTTGAACCAAAATTTGCCAATTTGGGCAAATTTGGATAAAAAGATAGGTTTTCTAGGTTATCGAGGTTAGTTTTTTTCAAGCTATTTAAACCCGGCTTGTGGGTTGAATTTTAGTCATTGATTAGTGAATAATATTTTTCCTTGAAGTTTCAGAGACTTTCTTCTCTGTTGGTCTTCCCCTTTCTTTTTCTTTTGTTAATCCCCTGGTTACCACCGCCCGCAGGTTAACCACTACTCTGCCCGGCGCCAGTTGGAATCAGAGATCGTCTTATTCCTGTGGCATTGGCATCAATGGTTGGCGGTCCTGGTGGCTGTGGTGGTCGTCGTAATGGACATGTTCCAGCAGAGGAAGGATCTAAAGAGACAAGTAGCGGAGTTGACCGAACGGTTGGCAGCGCGAGATTTGGAGGATCATGAGGTTTCATACCATGAATCTGAGTCCACATTCATTAACTCCTATTGCTGGCTTGGGCAATCCAGAGAGCACCGTGCACGAGATGAGTGTCACAACGATCTCGGCTTTTGGGTGGAGTTACCTGAATTTACAGGAACCCATATACTGAAGTCTTCATCAACTGGCTGAATGAGGTAGGGAGGATATTTAAGTACGAGGAGGTCCCCGATCGTTTGAAGGTGAAGCTAGTTGCCATCAAGTTCAATTGTCGAGTATCTGCATGGTGGGAGCAGCTGCGGCATTCACGAGATCGGTAAAGCAAACCAAAGATCGCAGATTGGGACAAGAAGAAGAAGAAGAAGAAGGGGTCCTTCCTCCCCTTTGACTACACCCAATTAAGCCTTGTTTCAACGACTTCATATGTTGAGATATCTCATAAGATCGGTAGATGAGTACACAAAGGACTTCTACGAATTGCTCGCGCGGAATGACTTATCCAAGACAGAGAAGCAATTGGTGGCTGAATATCTGGGAGGTCTACTCCAAGCATTGCAGGATGTTCTCAGTCTGCACTCGTTATGGACTGTTCAGGAGGCGTACCGGCGCGCCCTTACTATTGAAAAGCAGCAAACAGAAGACCACTAATCATAAGCGATTAGACTGCCAACCCAGGTTAAGCCAGAGTCCCTCCCCGTCTAGCAACCAACGTTAGGTAGTTCTAACTCTGTTGTTTGTTGTTATCGATGTGGTGAGTTGGGGCACAAGTCACCTGAATTTCGAAAACCGGCTAGTCAAAAGTTAAAGAACCTGCTGATTGAAGAGGAAAAGGCTGACGAGGCCCAGGAGACTGGGGAGCCAGTTTATGATGATCATGAGGATGACGACGACGGGGCCGGTGATGTGTTGTGTGGGGACGACCGTGAGACCTTAATTACTTGCGTAAGTCTGCTGAAACCTAAGGATGATTCAAGGTACGATTGGATGAGAAACAACATCTTCCACACCATCTGCATAGTGGCCGACAAATTTTGCAAGGAGATCATCAACAACGGTAGTTGTGAGAACGTGGTGGTGTCTGAAGACACTGTCCAAAAATTACAATTGAAGACAGAGCGACACCCCATGCTGTGCAAGTTGTTATGGTTAACTAGAGGCAATGAGTATGATCGTAGTGTTATTTATGATGGGAGGAAGAATACATATTCCTTTATCATCAAAGGGAGAAAGATTGTGTTAACACCTCGAGGGGATGAAGCCCCTCTTAACCGGGTAACCAATACTACTAACATGCTTTCTATCTCCAAGGTTTTAAGTTGGATCAAGCACGGAGATCCAGACCTACCAATAAAGGTGTTGTCGAACTCGGGGTCGTGTTCTTTCCAACCCTGTATGACTGATGCAGGATACTCGAGTCAGATGTTTCCAGGTTGGCGGGTAATAGTAAAGACTGGAGGTGGTTGAGTCAATTCCAAGATTAGGTCGATTTTGGGTGCGATTCGGTGTTTGGGCCATAACTTTCGCTACAGAAGTCAGATTCAACCGCTCAATCCCATTCCGGAAAGCTTGCCTCGACGTGCATCTGGGGACCATCTAGGTTTGCTCAATAGACCTTTCCTTCATCCTCAAATTCAACTGTTTTCCCCATCGTTTCTTCATTTTTCAGTGTTTCTTTTTTTCATTTTTGGTAATACTTTATATGCCAGTTTAAGATAGTATTTGAATCTGATTTAATCTCTAATTTTTAGGAGTTATCTAATTTTTATACTTATTTTATAATTAGATAAGTTTTTCTTTTGAACCAAAATTTGCCGATTTGGGCAAATTTGGATAAGAAGATAGGTTTTCTTGGTAATCTAGGTTAGTTTTTTTCAAGCTTTTTAAACCCCGGTTTGTGGGTTGAATTAGTCATTGATTATTGAATGATATTTTTTCTTTGAAGTTTCACAAACTTTATTCTCTGTTTGTCTTCCCCCTTTCTTGTTCTTTTGTCAATCCTCTTGTTACCACCGTCCGCAGGTTAACCACTACCCTACCCGGCATCAGTTGGTATCAGAGATCGTCTTCTTCCTGTGGTATCAGCATTAATGGTTGGAGTTCGCGGTGGCCGTGGTGGTCGTCGTTGTAGACATGTTCCTGCAGAACAAGGTCTGTCTCGAAACCCAATCTTCTTGGAAGCGATAAATGATAATCTAAAGAGACAAGTAGCGGTGTTGACCCAACGGTTGGCGGCGCGAGATTTGGAGGATGGTGAGGTTTCGGACCACGACTCCGAGTCCACCTTCGTTAACCCCTATTCCAAGCGTGGGCAGTCCAAAGAGCACCGTGCACGAGAGGAGCATCACGGAGATCTCGGCTCTCAGTTGGAGTTGCCCGAATTTACTTAAACCCTATATGCTAAAGTCTTCATCAACTGACTGAATGAGATAGAGAGGATATTTTAGTACAAGGAGGTCCCTGAATGTCTGAAGGTGAAGCTAGTTGCAATCAAGTTGAAGAGTATATCCGAGTTTTGGGAGGCGACTGCTGGCGTTTAGGCAAAGCAAACCAAAGATAGCAGATTAGGACAAGATGAAGAAGAAGATGAAAGGACACTTCTTCCCCTTCGGTTATACCCAAACCTTGTTTCAACTGCTTCATACGTTGAGATAAGGCACAAGATCAGTAGATGAGTACAGAGAGGATTTTTATTAATTCATCGCGCATAAAGACTTATTCGAGATGGAGGAGCAACTGGTGGCTCGATATCTGGGAGGAATACGACAACCATTGCAGGATGTTCTCAGTCTCCACTCGTTATGGACTGTTTCGGAGGTATAACGGCTCGCCCTCACATTGAAAAGCAGTAGAACAAAAGACCACCAATCAGGAGCGTTTAGAGAAGCCATCCAGTTCCCCACCAGGATTCCCTCCTCGTCTAGCAACCAATGTCAGGTAGTTCTAACTTTGTTGTTCGTTATTATTGATGTGGTGAGTAGGGGCACAAGTAACCTGAATGTGGCAAAACCGCTAGTCGTGAAGGGAAAGAACCTGGCGATTGAAGAGGACATAATCGAGGGAGGCTGGCGAAGTGATTGATGATGATCCGCAGGGGATAGCGATGGTACGGTGATATGTTGTGTGGGGATGGCCGTAGGACCTTAATTGCTCGTATGGGTTTACTTAACACCCAAGGATGATAAAAGGGACGACTGGCTGATAAACAATACTTCCACACCACCTGCACATGTGGGATCGAAAATACCCGCTTGGCATCGTGTCTGTGAAGAGACACCAGGTGACATATCGAATCACAAATATCATATTTGTTTTGGTTTTGCGGGTTCTTCCATTCCTAATAGAGGCAAGCCTCTATTTTTAATTAACCTAGACAAAGTCTTGGAAACCTCCGATTTAAAGGCAAACGTACAAGTAGACACAATAAAAAAGAATTCATTTTTACTGCAGACCAAATGACGCATCATATATATATATATATATATAAATGCTGCCGCCTTGTATGCTTCGCCACCGCTTTAGAATTTATGATCCATCGGTTGCCTCAAAACGCCTACTTTATCACCGTTTTGAGATTTGCACCGCTTTACATTTTATCAACCATGTCGAGGTGAATGTCATATTGCCGCCCCGAGATATGGGCCACTTTGAAACTTGTGTTTATTAGCTGTCTCAAAGTGCTGCTTTGTGATTTGCATTGCATTAGCAGCCTCGAAATGTGTATTCCATCGCCCGATTCAGGATATATGCTCCATCATCATTACATAGAGCCACGTATTGTTTCGGGATTTAGATGTTATCAGCTGTCCCAAACTATGTATTCCATCTAATCTTAAAGATCGCATTTCGGCCATAATTTAAATCAGTCCCATTTCTTTTTTTTATTTTTTTTTTAAGAAATGAAGGGCCCAGCTCTCTTTCTTTTTTTTTATCACAAGTCCCGTCTTTTCTGTTCTCTTTCTATTTTTATCACCATCCTCGTCTTTTCTGCTCTCTTTCTATTTTTTCACCTATCGCTCTTTTCTCCCTTTTTTTATTTTTTTATCACCCACTTCGCCTCGTCTTTTCTCCCTTTTTTTATTCATTTTTTTAGATGGGCCCGGCCCCCTCTTGCATGTTTCTCCTTTTTTTATATTATTATTTTTTATCCAAACTTCATTTTAATCTAAGCTTCATTGTGGGCCCATCTTATTATTCCTCCTAAGATGAAACCTAGCCCATTCCGGATTAATATAGGCTCCCCATCATTTCCTTATTTTATTCCTCCCTAAACAACCATTTTTTTTTATTTTTATAAATTTTTTTAGCTTCATACTCCCTTTTTATTTCAAACTCTATATATCTTCTTTCTAGTGACATCACATAGAGGATCAAAGGAAAAGATGAATGACCACATCTTCATCACATCTCCATGAATTGTCATGTTGAATGTTGATCCATTCATCCCATTGACATGAAGATCAAGTGTCACATCTCTTTAAATACGCTCTATTGGGACTATTTCATAGCTCAAGAACAATGTGAAACCAACCATTTGCCTAATAAAATACTCCTAATGTTCATTCCCTTTAGAATGAGCTTCTTCCATCAATGAGTTCCTTGTTCAACACAAAGCTGATCTAACATTATTGGACCATTTCAGCATCATACACTTGGGGAGTTGTTTTTTTTTTTTTTTTAATTTGGGTTATGGCCTTTCCATCAGTACGTTGCCCTCTCAAACCATGTAAGGGAATTTATGAACATAGACAAATAAACTTCCAAGGAAACATGCAAACGTCCATGATGGTCTTATGGTTGTGTTAATTGATCGATTTTTTATGGGTCTTCAATTTTTTATGGCCCAGTAAGTACCCCCGGGGTTGGAGTTCAAAGAAAATCATAATATCAAGTAAAAATGATAATCAAGTCAAATCTTGGGGCCACACCCTCAAGAAATCCCCTAGGAGTCTACCACAAAAAGAATCAAGGTAATGACCCCTAATTATGGAAGCCCACGGCCTGATAAGAGTTCCAATGGAAGTTCAACAATCGCCTTCCCCGCCACAATCATCCGACAAACTTGTCGCAAACTCACCTCCTCCGCATACCGCCCTCAGTCGTATGTCGGTAGCGCCACCTCTTGTAATGCGACACGGTGAAGTCACCCCAATCGGTGTAGGACAACCAGAGTATCATCCCTCCTGCATGGCAAGCCAAACGCCGGGGTATCCCGGCCCCCGATCAAGCTTTCCTAACGGAGCCCCAACGCTCGACTAAATCCGGGCGGAAGACCAAACAACAAACAGGGATACCAACAGCCCAAAACAACCAAGCATGCTCAAAAGAATTCCAAACGAATAAAGGAAGCATGTATGGTCTCAAAGCAATAATATCAAGAATATGACATAAGTAAAGTCAAAGGATACTCCGAAGAGTGGGAATGAGGCAAGTGTACTTACCTCAATAAAGTCGATCGGGATTACTCGGCAAGTGTAACGACTCTATCTCAAAACCTGATAATAAATTCTATATTAATGTCGGTAATATATCAAATTATCATGCAAGATGCTCTAAACGGGCCCAAGTCCAACTTGTGAGCCTTTCGTTGTGTTCCTATGTCATCTTACCTTAAATGACTAAATTCATCTATTTTCATAGATAGAACATGAGGGTTTAGTGGTTAAGGCCCACCACTCCCTTTGGAAAGGTCTCGGGTTCAATTCTCTCCACTTACCATATATTCCCTTTTATTTCCCTTTCTGACTTTTAACTAACCAAACCTGATTTATTAAATCACAAGTGAAAGAGAGCCTTGGTTGTTAAGGCCCAATAATGGATTGTGGGAGGTCTTGGGTTCTATTCTCCTCTCCACCATCCTTATTTCCCTTTTTGTAACTTGATTGACCTGGCCCAATTTGATTGGGCGCATTCTAGAACTTTACTAATTGATCAATTTAATTGGGTCCTTTCTACTTGGTTAGACCTAACCATCATTTAAATTCCAATCCATTTAACTAATCAATTTAGTCTCAATCATGGTCTGACCAAACCACCATCAATTACTTTATTAGCTGCAACCAATTCAAACTTTGCCCAATCAATTAATCTAAATAAAATTGAATACAAGTCTCATTTTGTTAGTTGGTTGAACATGACTCAACCCAAGCCCAACTCTAACTTGATCAAACCCAATCCCTTTTAATTGATTCAATCAGTCGATTAACCAAATCAGTTTGGACTCAACAGTTAAACCCCTTTTTAATTGATTTAATCATCACTTGATTTAATCAATTAACTAAACCTAACTAATCTAATTATCTTATTAATCAATTAGATTATAACGGTTAACTATCTCTTCTTCTCTCTCAGCTGCAGGTCGTCGGGTAGAGGTGTTCTCAGTCACCTTTCCGGTCGCCGTGCGCCCGTGTAGCACTGCCTTTGAGCGTCCTCGCCTGTGTCCTCCCCCCTCAGCCGACCCGGTGGCGGCTTATGCCGTCGGGATCTCCTCCAGAGGTAGTACATTGCCAGCGTCCCTCGTTCCTCCTCCCACACCGATTACGCCACCGCGTTGGACTCCACCTCGCCGCCGTTTGGTGGCCGAGAACTCAAGAAGAAAGCTTTCCCTTCCCTCTTCTCTCTCATATTAACCCTACATGCATACGCCATGGACTAAATGAAAGATGTGGAGGAGAGAAAAGCTTTCTAAGACCTCATCGCCGCCCAGTCCCCCCAGTGGATCCACTCACCTCTACTTGGCGCCAATTCCCTTTCTGTCTCCCTATCCCTCTCCTCTCTGCCTCTCATGGGACCGAAGTTTCCTTCTGTTGTCTCTCTACTCCTCACGGTGGATGAGTTAAAATTTGTGGTTTTGGTGTGCTTCAAGGGTCCGTGCTTGGCTCCTTTTATAGGCCTCGAGGAAGATCCATCCAGCGTGGTTCTAACCTTGCAAAAGTAGGAGATTTGAATGGCAATCCGTGATCCTCAGCCCTTCCTATTAAATTGATTCCATATAGCCATTTTGCAGCAACGATGGCGCGCGTCAATGCCGTGGCGGAGGAGGAAGATGGTGTGCACACTGCCTCAAGATCGGCTCGCTTCCAAGACGAGCGAGGCGATGACGCTCGGCGTCGTGATCGGCGGAGGAGTGTGTCTTGGTGCTTTGGATCCGCTAACTTGTTTTGGATGGATGGTAGACAACGAGATGATTAACGGTTGGATTCTCAGCTATTGCCTCGAACTTAAGGTGTCTTTGATCGTTTAATCGCAGCCGCCCATGCCATGGCTTATATTCGTTGTATTATGATTAAGTCCCAGCCTTTTTAAACTCTTACTTGCAGGTCCTTAATCAGAGAGAGAGAGCATAATTTCCTTTATGTCCTCATTCCTTTTGTTTTTTACACTTTGGTCCTTCGTCCAGAGAGAGTTACTTTTACTTTCCAGTCCTTATCTTTTATAAAATTACACAAAGAACCTTATCACCCCCAATAACTTTAATTTAGGAATTAAAATTAATTTTCTTCTTTCTCAAAACAAACTCCATTTACTTCTAAACTTGGGATTTCCCTTTTATTTATTTAATAAATCACCAATCTATTTTCATGAATTTGTTCCATTTTTAAGAATTTACCAATTCTTCTCTTTTCTTATTCCATCCCAAATAAATTCTAAACTTAGAATTGTCCATCTATTTAATCAATCAATTTCTAAATAATTAATGATTTAATTATTTATTCCCTTCTTAATCAACTCCAAGAATTTTCCCATACTTAGGCATTTTAATTAAATCAATCATTTAATTAACCAAAGTAACATATATTTTACTTATCATTTTTCATGTTCTCCAAACTTGCCAGATTACCAAAATGCCCTTGGGTTTAATAATTAAACCCAACTAGCGTTTTAACTATTAAACCTTCCTTTTCCAAATAATTTTTTTTTTTTGTTTTTGGGAAAATTAATTCTTCATGAAAATATTTAATCCCATTTATTCTAATAAAATCTTGGGTTTCACATTATCACACCATGAAAGTCTTTTGACGCAATGTGGGAATATATATATTGTCATGACCTTCGACATCTTATGTGAATTGGTCATTCCCAAATTCTTTCAAGCCTAGCAAACACTTAAAGAGCACTTGGCATATATAGGTACATCCTATAACTTCTGTAGCTCAAAATTAAATGGAGTGAACACCATACTTTCAATCTTTAAATATCATATGGATAGCATATTGTGCAAGAATTTCTTTGGCATTCTCCATCATTTGCTTGATCACCTTCTTAGTCTTCTACAGCAGCAACAGTCTTTATTTGGTAGTACCTTATAATTGGCAGCACCTCATCAACTTCTTCACTTTAATTGGTTCTATGAAACTTGCTGAAGAAAAGGGGTTGTCCCAATATGATTGCCCTTAGACCATTATTCCTTTGATGAATTTTGTCGAATAAGTCATATGCGCTATGACTTTCACTGAATCAGTCTCATCATTGAAAACTTTTCATTTTTACAAAGATTATCATAACACAAGATTTCATATTCATTCTTTCCTGTCCAAAAGTGGGAGGAGATGCTTACCAGCTCGAGTGTATCTTGAATATGGAGCTTTATGATAATATGTATTCTGAGTTATTCTATAAGCATCCTTCTTTCAATGATCAATCATATGCCTTACCTTAGGACTTATATCCTCCTGCAGAGTCAGGATTGATCTCTACAACAACATTTGAGTAGCAGCACCAGGTTTCTTCATCAAGTGTTGAATAGCCTCACCCAACTTATCCTCTCAAATTGCTCCCATGATTTCCCTTCTTTTCTTTTCTTTTTTTATTGTCACTCAACAGATGCATCTCCCACCATCTGGGAAGGGTTATTGTAAGCTTCTACGACTTCTCCTTTATAAGCGACGGAAGGGAGTTTCGCACCCAAGTTCTCTAGGTAGCCCAAGTTTTAGCAGTGCTAAACTAGATGCTGGACAAGATCGATCTTAAACTCATCTGGGGCGATGAGCTACCTTGGTGTCAATGGTGTCCTACAGGACAGAGGGGGCTCCATCCCTCCTTCCTGAGAGTATAATATATATTTACACTTATAATATGATATATATTAGCTTCCTCCAGCGAGCAGGCTTCCTCCTCCGGCAGCTTGATCTGTCATGGCTTCAATACCTAGGCTGTGCAAAGATACCAGGGGCCTCAGACATATCTTCATACATATAATATATATTTATATTATGTAACGTCTCCCTCCAATGTGGCAAATGATCCTTTTCCTCAAGCGACTTGGCAAGCGTGGTTAGTCGTAACTCCGGCAAATTTAAGAAAGCTTATATCTTCATGATAATCTCCTCTGGTAGTAACATTGGGCTTTGGCTTAATTCTAAGCAAAGCAAGGCGTAGAGCCGGGCTCCTTTCTCCTTGGCTTTATCCTCCTCATTCTTCTCTTTTGGCGGTGCAGGGGTGCAAAATACTTCAGTCCGAGGCATGGCATAGAGTTTATATATATATATATATATATATATATATATATATATATATATATATATATATGTTACGGGTATATTTGGTGAAGACAGGTGTCATAACCTAAAGGATCACTTGTTCCTTTGGCCACATGGCAATATCACCACCTTTGCACAATTCCGTTCGGCAAATAACGGGAGGATTCAATCCTGTGAATAAGTCCGTCGGAATTGTAACAGCCCTCTTGTACAGGGCGCGGGGTGGGAAGAGGGGAAAAGAGAAATATCTAACGCCCTGCGGTGAGTAGGCTCCTTATCCACTCGCCACAAGAGGCGAGCATATTATCCCGCTTTACTCGTGGCATCCAAGGCTTTCCAGGCGTTAGATATTTTCCTACCTTCACACTTAAGAGATATTTACCTAACTACCTTTATTCCAATCGCCTTTCCAATGACCTCTAAGGTGCTATAAAAGGAGAGCGTTAATAGAAGGAAAGGGGATCCGAAAAAAACTCATCACACAGAGAATTGCCTAAATCAAAGACTTTCTACTCAAGTTTACTGACTTAAGCATCGGAGCTGAATCCGGGCAAAGAGGCCCAACTCCGATCACTGCCCTCTCCCTTTATGAGTGTTCACTCATTGATAATTCCGAACGGAACTTCCCTCATGATGTTCTCAGCGCTCCACTGTTCGTGGCGAGTAAGCGTCCACACCAACTATAAATTTTAACCGTTGGTCGAGAGCTGAGCCCAGATCATGAGGCAACAGTGGCCAAAGCGTTAGGTGGACCAGTTTTTGGCATCAACAATATATATATATATATATATATATATATATATATATATATATATATATATATATATACATATATATTATAATAGAATATAGTCCCCCAACTTCATTCTCCGGCAGTAGTGAACAACTTCCTTCTCTGACGGTTCGCCAAGGATGTGGTGTAGAACCTTCGTCATCAAACACCTGGGTATGTCTTTGCTTGAGCTAGGACAAAGTTCGGGCTTTGCTAAGAATTTGGACGGCAGTGCAGGGGACAGCATGGACGATTATGCTTCTAGGTGATCAGGATCCCTTCTAATACATTATGCCCAATGGAGGAATGGAGAAATATTTTTCCGTTAGAGCATAATACATAAGATATAATACTTGTATTAATATTCATATGTAGGTGGTGACAGTCTTCTCCGGCAACGGCTTTGGCGACAGTGGAGAGAATAGAGCCTCCATGTCCTTCTTTGGAATATATATATATATATATATATATATATATATATATATATCTATACTCCTCCAGTGAGCAGTTTTGTTCTCCTACAAGTGTAGCGTTGATAAGTCGAAAGCAAATGTAAGTGTGATGTACCAAATATAAATATATATTATAATAGATATAGATATAATATGAACGGATATAGTCACCTTTTTCAGACAAAGCTTGTCCTTCCTATCTATCTCTCCAGCAATTTTTATCAAAAAGACCTCCCTCATTCGAACCAAAGTTGTCCCTTTTATTCGGCGCGAGGGAGTTTTTTTCTCTGTAATATTCAACGCCTGATCCCAAACGGATAAGAACTATCCTCTAGATAAGATCAAATTTTTAGTATTTATCATCTTGATTTAGTTTAATTAATTATTTATTTATTTTTTGGGTTGCCTCGGGATGTGTGTTCCTGGGCCATTTTCGAATTTGAGATCTCCTCGAGATTTGTTCTCAGGCTATTTGAGATTGGCTCAAGATATGTGTTCTCGTGCTATCTTGGAATTTTAGGTTGCCTTGGGTCTGCCTCGGGATTTGTGCTTTGGCCCGAGACAGCCACATAATTTATCTATTTACTCATAAGGAATCCTAAATAAATTAAGATTAGGACATTTTTTAATTTTATTTATTTATCATAAATATCAGTGGATCAACTTAAAAAGGTGGGGTAATTGGGTTTAACCAAGTCCAATGGATTGGACTAAATGTTAATAGGCTAATGAGTTTGGTTGAGTCAACCTAAAGAATTAGGTTAATCAAATCAAATATGACTTGGATCTAATCTAATTAGCAATTACACAAAAAGGTATAAATTGTGTGTGCTGGTATTTGAACCCAAGGCTCCACAACCATAATAGAGGACCTTAACCACTGGAGTATGACAACTCTTTGGTTGAGTATAGTCATTTAATAATAAATTCATATTAGGATACAAGTAAGGTTAGTCCTAGTCATGTTCAACAAATTAAGTGGGCCCATTTGATTAGGTGATGACACACTAGTGGATCATACATGTGCATCTAGGGTTTATGAGCGATAACCCTTGCTAACATAGACTCTATTATCATATACCGGCGTAGAGTATGGAGACACGCTAGGAGGGACTCTTGCGTGATTCCAGACATCCTTGATAGAGTAAGTTACTTCTTCCTAGTACCCACTCTACGGAGTGTTTATTTGATTTATTATTGCCATGTTCCACTCAGGTTTGAGTACTTTTGATGTTGTTGCTGTCATATTCTCCTTGATTGCCTATATTGTTGCTTTGTTGAATATATATATATATATATATATATATATATATATATATATATATATATATATATATATATATATATATATATATGGATAGTCGTTTCCTTGACTAGTTGGATTCCTATTTGAGTATGTATGTTGATTTCTGGGATGTTGGCATCCCTTGTTATGTGTTTGCATTCACTGAGTATATACCTATCTCGTTGATCATCGCGCTGCCAGTGATGGAAACACGTGAGCTTGCGCGCTTTGACCGTAATAAGTATACGCCAGCGAAAGTTATATCCTTCCGCTTGGGTTCAAATGGGTAGCGGGAGTCTGCTTTAACATCTAGGCTGAGGACACCTTGATGTTCTGCCTTTCTATACTAGAGAAAGGATACTTTGGTTGTCCAGCCTGTCAGTAGAATTGATTCTCTAACCGTGTCGACACATATGAGAGGTTGTGCCTACGCACTCACCATAGGGTCATTTCAAATTTAGGAAATGATCCCGATATGATTGCAAATTTTTCCTTGGAATTCTCTTCCAGAGCTTGAGATTGTAGATGTGTTAGGGGTCCCTACAGTTTCTAGTCTTGTATAGGTCTGAGACTCCTAGATGATTGATAGTGTGGGGCGTGGTCCCGACTTGATTGTTCGGTCATGTTTCTTTTATTTGCTTGTTGTTAGCTAATCTTTTGATATTACATAAATTCCTTGTGATCCCTACGGGGTATTTACTAGGCTTTCATTCCTAAAGCTTATACACTTGTTTTATTCCCTTTCAGATACTAAGGAGTAGCCGACAGTTGGGCGAGGGATTGGTATATCTTTGCAAAGGTTCAAGGACCTCATGTTTTCTTTGAGTGTGAGATTTATTTGTAGGGCCCTTGTAGGGCCTTGAGTTATGTAGGGTGGCTGAACCCTTATTTTTATTTCCGTTGTAGTACTCTAGATTTTATTCATGTTATTTGGATTATGTTTTTATTATATGTGGTATGTTCTTATTTACCTAAGCCTTGTACTCAAGTGAGGTGCGCCTTCTACTTGCTTTACGCCATTCGTGTACTTTTTCTGCTTGAGGCCCCGGAATCCAGTGCTCTGGGCGTGACATTAAAGTTGTATCAGAAGTAAATGTGATAAAAGGACACCTTAGTTGCCCTAGTAACCAAGTAAAAGGATGAATTTAGTGTTTGGTTGGGTAGTTAGGATCTTTGGAATTCTAGAATGACAATTTGCTATTTGGTAGTGAATTTGTCTAGAGATGGGTACCACGGTCGCCGTTACTTTAAGCCAAGGGCTAAAGATCGCTAGATGTCTTCGGAGGAGTTCCAAGCTGAGATACGGATGGCCATCAAAGCGATTATCGGCACTTGGATAGGGTTCAAGCCATTACAGAACTGAACTTCCAGAGACAGATGGAGACCAATCTGACGAGTCCCCAGCCTGTAAGCAGAGCCCTAGACTACCGTAGGAGTCTTGAGGTTCGGCTAAGGTCCAGAGTTGGAGGCTCGTCGTCCAGGGTTAGTAACATTGTGAGGTGCCTCCGTTGTGGGGGCCATAGACACCAGTGGACGGTGTGTTTGCGTTCGCCCTACAGATGCCTGAGTTGCAGGAGCGAGCATCACCTTACGATGTACTGTCCTGGACCAGACAGAGATGGAGGACCTATAGGCCTTAGGGGATTCCTACCGTATAAGAACTACGCGTAGGGCACGCATAGCCTACGGGCTAGTTGTTTCTAGTTTTATTATAAATAAAATAGTGGTCTTACAAACTGTTGGGTTGTATGAACTACATTTGTTGTTATGGACATTTGTTTGGAATAATAATAAATAATTTGACTATCACCTGCACGTGTGTTGTTTAAAACTTAACCTTACTGTTTGCTGGCAGAGTTACTATAGAGAGAGGTGGAGGCCTCCAGTAGAGGAGGTACCCCTACTTGAGGACATGGAGGTCGAGCAGAAGTTGCCTCCTCAATCAAGTGCTGCATGGCCACAAGCAACGGGCCCAGATTTGAGGGGGGAGGCACCCCCATTACTATGGTTGAGCTTATGAGAGAGATGATGGGCCTTATCCAGGAGTAGAGGAAGTAAAAGCATGCACCACTCCCACTATTTCCACCCACCGCTCACAACCCACAAATGGGTAAAAGCGATTCCTGGACAGTAGTAGATCAAGGCCTTCTCCCCGCTTGTTTGATGGAGCTACGGACCCTCAGGCAGCCGAGTTGTGGATTCGAGAATTGGAGAAGACCTTCTAGATGTATCAGGTTGGGGACCTAGATAGAGTCGACGCATATTTACTATAGAGGCTGCTTGAGGACCTGCACCTTGGGAGGTATGGCTTAGGAAAGGGAGTGTCATTAGATACCTGGGAGGAATTCAAGAAGGCTTTCTTAGCAAAATACTTTTCTCGAGAGAGACTACTTCAGATAATAAAGCAGCAGTTCATCCATCTCATTTAGGGTAGGATGACTATAGAGCAGTATGAGGTTGAGTTTCATAGATTGACACGCTTCGTTCTTGATCTAGTGCAATGCTACGAATTTTCTAAATAAATGATCGGATGATTTTCAATAATTATTGAGGTTCATTAGTCACTAAAAATGAATTTAATAATTTTAAATCTCAATTAAAAGAAAATCAAAAAATTAATGGGCTTAAAATCCAACTCTACAACTATTGGGCCACGAGAAGGCCTTATTGGGTTAGGCCACATTTACTTGATATAGTGTTGAGGCGGAAGAATGGTATAAACCCGGTTAATTAATTGGAAACTTACTAAGTGTTAAGTAACCTAGATTAATTAAGAGCCATGCTGAGTGGGATGAACAAGACAAAGGTTTGAGTGCCGAAAAAGTGGATCTGGTTGGGGATGAAGACAACCCCGTGATGCCATAGTAAGCCCGGGACAAATGAGTTTATTAAAGGCCGAGATTCGCTGATCCGGATCAGGGAATTAAAACAAGTGAATAATTGAGGCATGTGAGGCTATATTATTCATGTGACACTATAGTAGGATGATAAGGATGACTTTAATTAAAGGAAAAAGGAGGAGGGGTATGATTGAAAAGATAAACTTAATTAATTGGCCCATATGACAAAGGCCCTGGGATAACTTAATAGTAGGAGCCCTATACGTCCCCTTACCATGCTCGACGCCATCCCGACGAGCCCACCGTCGCACCAGCTCGGCCCGGTGACAAATCAAGCAGTTGCCGTCTGTTATGCGCCAGCCACTCATCTACCCTACGCTTCAGCCCACTTGGCGTGCCTCGGGCTTGAAGCTCCGCCCCGCTTTCCTGCGCCGACGAGCAGCTGCACACAACCGGAGAGTCCAAGCCGCACGTTCCTCCGCCTTCTCTGTGAGAGCTACCGGCTCGCAGCGCAAATACATCCTCTTCCCAAGAAACAGCCGCACGGCTAAGCCTACTAGCACCGCCGCACCTTTGATCTCCTAAGCGAAGCTTTGACTCTGACGAGCTCTAGTGGCCAGCCTTATCCTCCTTCTTTCGGTAAGGATCATCGACCCAATTGATCGGCTCCTTCACCGCGACAGTGAGGATTCCTAACTTTGAATGAAAATGAGATTATGGGATTATAAGGGTTAGGGCTGTGAAATGAAGAGGGATTAGAAGGGAGATTGAAGGATAATTGCATCTATGGAGTGATGTTGTTGTTTGATTTAAATGTTGATGATAATTATGAATGTTTGTATAATTTTGGGACCCTATAAAGAAGGGAGGTGTTGTCCAATTTTTGTAGAAAATTATATGTATTAATGCCTATTACCTTTAAGCTTACATGTCTCCATGTTGGTATGCTTAATATCACTAGACTGGCCCGGGCCATGGACGTCTTATCACAGCATGTGATTAGATAGATGACGATCGTGGAGAGCTCCACCATACTCATCATCGATACAATGAGGGAGATGGGCATGCTGCGAATCGCACGAACCTCTCAGGGTGTCAGATACACAGCCTCATCCCCACTGAGCCCCCAGCACCCACAGAGCAACCCGAGCCATAGGATGCGATAGTAGTTGGACCTAGTACCTTATCTCCTACCAGCAGCATTTCGTAACTCCACCCGATTGCACAAGGATGCCTCCTCTCTCCTGCGCCTCAAGTAATTTTCACCCAAATTGCTATAACGCTAGGCATCTTGTATCCACTTCACCACTCACCATCACTGCATCACCGGAGACACGGGGTCACAACTTCGAGACAGACAGTGGATATTGGAGATGACTTTTGACAAAGACTTATGAGGAAGAGGATTTATTTCGACATCTGAGCATCATCTTCTTCTTTATCTTTTTTATTTACCACTCTTGTATTTTCATTTTCTTTTAGTTAGTCTATTCATAAAGGGTTTAGTCTTTATATATGCTATTGAGTTTCACTTTTTTTGTGCCTTCCATGTTCTCAAGACAAGATAAAATTCACACTTGACAAGAAACACATCTAAAGGAATCGACTCATCATGATAGACACTGAGATAAGTTCACTTTCTCTCACCCATCTCGCTTTCACATGACATATTTTAGTGCATATATTGTGTGCATTGGGGACAATGCACAATTTAAGTGCAGGAGAGGGATTAATATCGGAAATTATATCATTTATGATAAGTACTGATTTAGAATGATCTATGAGCAAATTATGGATGTTAGTACTTGAGGATGAGTCATATCGTACATATGTCGAGGTATATGTGTTAAGCTCTTTCATTTTAATATGTGTGTGCATATTATAACTTAATCTTGACTGATTTCCAAATTTATAATGCTCTATGAATTAGCAGTCGCACCCTAAGGCGAAGGACCTGGTAAACAAACCGATCCCCTACTATGATGACCTCTGGATTGTATCTAGTGATGATCATGCCACGGGTGAGTTCACTCGATCAATATTCGATTGGTTTGTATCTGATGAAGCAAACACCGAAGGCAACAATGAACCTTCTACTGAATTTGTTGAGCCTGAGGCTGAACTTGAGCTACTTGAGCCTAACGACCAACAACGGGAGTTGCCAAGGCATACTTCATCTACTATAACTACAAGAGGTGGTCATGCTTCTAGGTCGCTGTGAATTAGAAATTTATCATGGAGCACTTTGGAGAGAAGTTTGATCATTTATTCGCTTTTACTAAAGGGGCCAAACCAAAGGCTTGGAAGGACAGGTTAAGTGATGCTTTGTGGAGCATGGAGGGCTATAATGATGATGATTTGGATATGGTGTTTGAGCTTTTAAATGCAAAGAAGAAGCTGGCTGAAAGCTTCTATTTGAGGAAACCATCTCTGAGGAAAAAATGGCTTGATAACTTCATTGCTGAGCAAAGAGGTACTGGGTAGTGACTGTGATATTTTCTAGCCTATGTTTGTGTTTTTATTTGTGTAAAGACTGCTTAATTGATCCATGTAGTGACAGTTTAAATTTCAGTTTTTTTGTATGACAATCTCAAGAACAAAACATGTTTGTATTGTTTAATTATAAGGTGATGAAATGTTGTTTGATGTTCATGTTTGTATATTTGTATGTTTGTATGTTTGTATGGTTTTAACCTAGTGAACAAAAAATGTTTGTTTGTTCACTTTTGTTTGCTAGTTGTGTTGGCTTTTCAAAATTTTGAGTTTCATAGATTTTCATTGCTATAAAGTTGGACAAGGTAGATGTGTTGGCTTGCTTTGCAGCTAGCTTATCCTTGTGTTATTAACTTTTTAGTACTTTGAATTTCATGGATTTCTACTATTCTTTTCTCTTTTTTTTTGTTCTTTTTTTTTTGGTGTCTTTAGGGTTTCATGGTGATCTTGTAATTGGAAGAATTAAGCCTTCCTCTCTTGTTTATTCAATTGGAATATGATTTCTTCCCCTTTCGAGTTGTTGCTAGGACATGGGATGATGGTGTTATCATTGACCAAACAATAATGACATGTTTATCAATGACCCAACTTCTCAAATTATAATAAAAGTTCAAATCCAACTTCTCAAATTCATCCAAAATTTAATACAAAATAGTCAAACAAAACAAAAAATAATAATAATATAAGTTTTGAAAAATTAATAACTATTAATAACAATATAATGATAAGTAAAATCAAATTACTCTTAAAAAATCACTTCTCGATTTTTTACGTGCCCCAAATTTGTTGAAGAGAATACACAACTGAAGTGTAATCTGAATTGATCCCACTTTTGTGGAAAAGAACACCAGAAGTGAAGAAGTGGGCACTTCGATGCCCCTTCACTTTGGTGGAAATGAACCCAGAAGTGCTCACTTCAGCCCACTTCGAGAACTGGGACTTCCGCTCACTTTAGCCCACTTTGCACTTCCGGCCACTTTCCCTCAAGTGAATGCCCCCTAACTGGAATTCAAACCTAAGTGTTTAAGTAGCAATAAAGTCAGGGTTTGTGTTCAAAGTTTTGTGAGGAGTCAAACAAAGGCAAGACAATATATATATATATATATATATATATATATATATATATATATATATATATATATATATATATATAGTATATATATATGTTACGGATATATTTGGTAAGACACGTGTCATCGACCTAAATGGCCACCTGTCATGCACAAGACTATGTCCCTTTGGCCGGCCACGCATATCCTAGTATAATTCCGTTCGGCAAATAAAATTGAGGGTTCAATCCCACAAACAAGTTCGTCAGAATTATAGCGACCTTCTTATCCACAAGGCGTGAGGGTCTCGTATGGTGCTTATAGCAACCTGGGGGGAAGAAAATATCTAACGCCTCTATAGTAAGTAGATCTTATCCACTTAACTCTACAGTAGGCAGATATTTTCTACCTACCTACGTAGCACCTACACAATAGGCAGATATTTTCTTACCACCTTAAGAGATATTTTCTTACCGCCTTACTTACCACCTTACTCACCGCCTTTCCTAAACCACCTTTAAGTTGCTATAAAAGAAGAGCAATGATAGAAAGAAAAGGACCAAGAAAAATCATTACACAAAGAACTAACTTATGTCTAAGACTTCCTTCTCACAAGCTTTCTGACTTAAGCATCGGAGTTAAATCCGGGCAGAAAGGCCCAATTCTGATCCCTCCCCTCTCCTTCTTACAGATTCATCCTAAAGCAAAGAGCTGATAATTCCGATCAAGAGTTGATAATTCCGATCGGAATTCCAAAGCGTTCCCTGCGTTCCTTGTTCAGAAGTTGAAGTAAGCGTCCACACCAACTATAAATTTCAACCGTTTGTCAAAGGCTAAGGCTAGATCACGAGGCAACAGTAGCCGAAGTGTGAGGTGGACCAGTTTTTGGCATCAACAGTTTGGCGCCGTCCGTGGGGACCCTTACAAAAAACCAAATGATTACTACCAGAAGATCAAAACGAATCCAAGAACAAGGAGCATCTAGTAATCCTGAAGGACCAGGCGAAGTCAGAAGGTATGGGGAGATTCTGTCGGACAATCCACCTATCTTACCTCCATCGGAAAATCCTTCCGTCCCACCCCAGGAAGCCATCCCAGAGTTCTATCTTAACATACAGCAACAATTAGAGCAGTTAACTCAAGCTGTTCATACTTTGACCCATCCGTCACTTCCTCCCACACAAATTCTACCAAATGTGCCAACAGTCCCACTAGCCAATTCCAAAAGCAGAGGGAGGACAAGGACTCGCACCCATGGAGAAAGAAGGGAGAGAACCGCCTTCTCAGCTAGTTCAACCCCTCCGCTCGGACGCCGAGAGCAAGCCGCCACAGAATGTAACGCATACAAGAACGGAGAGCAGCATAAGAACAGAACGGAATAGTCCATCTGCTCCTACTGTTGAAGAAGGACACAAAGACAAGATCCCTCTGGAGGAAAACAGAAATCCGAACGGCATATTCTCAACATATGCTCGCCCTTTATCAAGCAAATATTGGAGGAGCAAGTTCCTGATAGTTTCCGACCACCTGCTATGATTGCATATGAGGGCAAAACCGATCCGTCTCGTCACTTAAAGTCCTTCCGGTCGGAGATGCTGCTCTCTGGAATTACCGACGCCAGATGTACGCAGCTTTTCCCGCTACTTTAGAGGGACAAGCGCAAGACTGGTTTGTCGATCTTCCATCTAGCACGATTCCTTCGTTTCAAGTTTTAGCAGATCGCTTTTTAGCTTATTTTGCTAATTACATAAAGCAAAAGAAAACTCTGTTTACCCTTATGCGTGTTATGCAACGAGGGGGTGAAACACTCCAAGCTTATTTAAACCGCTTCATAGATGAGGCCGCAGCAAATGTTAGCGGACCTTATTCTCAAGCATGGTCAGAACTATCCTGATGGAGGGTTTGCTAGAATCCCCTTTTCGTTTTTCCCTCACTTTGGATCCGCCGAAAACCATCCCCGCCCTCATGATCCATGCCCAAAAGTATATCAATTCTGATGAAATTTATACGGGCTGGGAAGAGGAGGCTCGACGTGCCTCTGTGGAAATCCAGAAGGGAAAAGCCCATCAAAATGTCAACAGAAGGCCCACAGAAATCCGAAAGGAGGGAGGATCGCGCAAGGATTGTAAGGGTGAGAATAGAGGTTTGGAAACTTCAACACGCCCACAGCGACATATGCTACAACCTAGAGAATCTTCAAAAGAAGGGAAAATTGTCAGATACGATCACCATACCCCACTATATCGCACTGTAAGCCATATTCTTATGCAAATCCAGGATCAACAACTCTTGACATGGCCAGAACCTGCAAAGAATCCCGAACGGCAAAAGAACAGCAAAAGATATTGCAAATTTCATCAAGCTAGAGGGCATGACACAGAAAAATGCACCCATTTGATGAACGCCATAGAAGATGTCGTTAAAAGGGGACAATTGGAGCAGTATATCAACATTGAGGTCCAAGAGGAGCCTGAAATTTCACAGCTTGAAGAAGAAAAAGGGGAGATGGTCGGATTTATTAGTGGCGGTCCTGGGTGTGGTAGTGAAAGCTCCGCCTCTCGAAAAAGCTATGCCCGAATGGTGGGAGTTGCGCAGGAAACAGAAGCGCCGCAAAGAAGGTCTCGACCTATGACGCCCATCATTTTTTATGACAACGATGTCAGCATGGTTTGCCACCCTCATGAGGACCCCTTGGTCATCGCCATCATGGTTTCCAGCTTCCAAATGAAAAGAGTTCTGGTAAACAGTTGAAGTTCAGTGGAGATTCTTTTCTGGAGCACCTTTGAAAGAATGAGGTACGATGCGGACAACTTGCTCACAGTAAAATCATCTTTAGTGGGATTTTCCGGAGGGGTGGTACAACCAGAAGGAATGATCACGTTGCCCGTTACAGTAGGGAATTCGCCAAGATCATCAACAGTGACAACAAAATTTCTAGTTGTACGCTATGCTTCAAGTTACAATGTGATTCTTGGTAGGCCAACCCTCAACACCTTGAAAGCAATAATTTCCACTTATCATCTTCTCCTCAAATTTCCGACCGAGTGTGGCAGTGGAGAAGTAAGAGGGGATCAACCCTTGGCACAGCAATGTTATATTTCTACTCTCAAAGGAAAAGTTCTGAATAAAGGCAAAACAAGAGTTTCGGAAGCCATGTTGATCAACAAAATAGCCGAATGGGAAGATGAAGAACTCCGCCCAACACCAGTTGAAGAATTGCTTGCAGTTCCCCTAGACACAACAAGAGTGGAGCTTACTGTGCGTATTGGTGCGGATTTGACGATAGCACAGCAGGAAAATCTCATGGCAGTACTGAGAACAAATTCTGATCTCTTCACCTGGTCATCAGAAGACATGCCAGGTGTAAAGCGTGATGTCATTGAACACCGTCTCAGCATAGATCAGTCGTTCAAGCCTGTCAAAGAAAAAAGGAGGAATTCCGCCCCTGAAAGGCAGAAGGCTGCAAAAGAAGAAGTATCAACCCTTTTGAAGGCTGGATTTATCCGAGAGGTGAACTATCCAGACTGGTTGGCTAATGTGGTTCTAGTAAAAAAGCCGTCCGGAAAATGGAGAATGTGCGTGGATTTCACGGACCTAAATAAAGCTTGTCCAAAAGATTCATTCCCTCTACCTTCAATTGATGGTTTGGTTGATTCTACGGCGAGGCATGAGATGCTGAGTTTCTTAGATACCTTCTCAAAGTACAATCAAATCCGAATGGCCAAAGACGATGAAGAAAAAACATCCTTCATTACAAGCAAAGGAACTTATTGCTATAAGGTGATGCCATTCGGTCTAAAGAATGCTGGAGCCACCTTCCAGAGGCTCATAAATACAGTCTTCAAGGAGCAAATTGGCAGAAATGTTGAAGCTTATGTGGATGACATCTTGGTGAAGAGTCATTTAAAGCCGGCTTAGCACTGGACGGATTTACAAGAGGCCTTTTAGTCGCTTCGGACTTACAACATGCTCCTAAATCTGAACAAGTGTGCTTTTGGTGTCCGATCAGGGAAATTTCTCGGATTTATATTGACTCAAAGAGGAATAGAAGCAAATCCGGAAAAGGTCAAAGCCATCCTTGATATGGGATCACCTAAAAGTCTTTAAGAGATACAATGGCTTAATGGACGCCTATCAACTTTTGGGAGATTTATCTCGAAAGCCGGAGAGAAAAACCTCCCATTCTTCCAAGCCTTGCGAAACGCACCAAAAATGGGGTGGACAGAAGAATGTGAGAAAGCTTTTCAAGAGCTTAAAGATTATCTCCAATCGCCTCAATTGCTAACTAAGCCGCAAGTGGGGGAGGAACTCTACATCTACTTGGCCATTTACGCTTCCTCGAGCCGTCAGCCAGTAGGTTCTTTTGAGAGAAGACAATGGAGTTCAGAAGCCAGTCTATTATACAAGTAAGATCCTTAACGACGCGGAGTCAAGGTATCTACCACTTGAAAAATTGGCTTTCGCTCTTGTCACATCCGCACGTAGATTGAGGCCGTATTTTCAGGCTCACAAAGTAACGGTATTGACTGACCAGCCCTTAAAGCAAGTCCTCCATAAGCCTGAAAATTTCGGACGTTTAGCCAAGTGGGTGATAGAATTGGGTGAGTTTGATCTCACTTATAAACCCCGAACGGCAATCAAGGCTCAAGTGCTAGCGGATTTTATTATGGAGTTGACCATTCCCACGGAGGGGGATGAACTCCTGTCACAGGACCCAGAAGAAAGCCCAAGCATCCCATGGTCCTTATATGTTGATGGATCAGCAACTGAAGAAAAGTCTGGAGCCGGCTTCGTCCTTTATTCTCCTTCTAAATGAAAAATTGTGACAGTGCTCAAGTTCCAATTCCGAGCGACCAATAATAAAGCCAAATATGAAGCCCTCATTGCGGGATTGCGTTTGGCCGGGGGCTCGGAATTCAACATCTGCATGTATATTCCGACTCACAGCTAGTCGTGAGCCACACATTGGGCAATTTTGAAGCGAAGGAGGAGAACATGATTAAATACTAGGCAGTGGTGAAAAAGATAGTTCCATGCTTCGCTCACTTCCAGATCGAGAAAATCTGTCGAGCACAAAATGAAGAAGCTGATGCCTTATCTAAAAAAGCCACTGCACCCAACGGAGATACCGAATCCTCTTTCAACCTACAGTATCTTCCCACAAAAATTATTGAAGGGTTAGAAGGAGAAATACAAAGTGCAGCTAAAGAGTCAAGTTGGATTGATCCCATTAGAAACTACCTGCACGGTGGACCTACACCATCTAACAAGACAAAAGCCAGACGGATTTCTTACAAATCCGCTCAGTATACTATCATTGGCGAAAATCTATACAAGAGGTCCTATACGCTTGCGTCCCACAGAAGCCAAGTATATCCTTCATGAAATCCATGAAGGTATTGGAGGGGGGCATATAGGAGGCAAAGCCTTGAGTTACAAAGTCCTGCGACAAGGCTATTACTGGCCAACATTAACTCAAGATGCAGTGGCGTTCGCCCGAAAATGTGATGCCTGCCAACGGCATTCCAAGATTCAAAGACGACCACCAACATTGCTTACGCCAATTATCAGCCCTAACCCGTTTGCTATCTGGGGAGTTGATCTTCTAGGGCCATTTCCTATTCGACTCGACAAATGAAGTTTTTGATAGTGGCTATCGATTACTTCACCAAATGGGTAGAAGTTGAGCCCTTGGCCAAGATCACAGAGAAAGCTTGTCAGGGATTCTTGTGGCGAATCAAGCATTCCGTCGATTCGAATTCGGTCAGCCTTCATTTCCGATAATGGGCGACAATTTGACAACAAGGCTTTCAAAAGCTTTTGTTCGAGCTCGGAATTGAATCCAGTGTTAACTTCCGTGAACACATCCTCAAGCCAATGGCCAAGTAGAAGTGACAAATCGCACCTTGCTCCAAGCTCTCAAAACCCGGGTCTCCAAAAATGGAACTAACTGGGTTGAAGAAATTCCTAGCGCACTTTGGGCTTATAGGAAAACCACAAGAACCCCCACAGGAGAAACTCCATTCTCTCTTACTTATAGGGCAGAAGTTGTCATCCCTGCAGAAATATGAATGACTACCTTACGGACACAACAAACTTTCTCATCAGAAGAAAATGAGAAGAATCTCCGAAATGAACTCGATTTACTTGAAGAAGCGAGAGAAGCTTCTATGTCGAAAACAAAGCGCGCACCATCTATCGCCAAAGAGTAAAAAGGTTCTATGACACAAGGGTGAAAAGAATCTTCTTCCAAATCGGTGATCTGGTCTTAAGAGAAAATAAGTTCCAGGGAAACAAAAGCCGAACGGGGAAGCTAACTGATGGGTGTTTTCCGCAAGTATACGGGTCGTGGTCAAGTAATAAAGTGGACTATGGGAAGTCGGATGTCGAACACGAGGGAATAGAGATTGCTAAGTGTAAACCAAGCTTTAATAACCTAGTCTAAATGGTAAATTGCGGGGTTTTGGTTTTCAAAACTGAAGAACTAAAAAGGATTGAACGTAAGAACTGAAAATCGAGAATTGATTGGGGTAAATCAATAGCAAGAGATAGGATACTTGGGTATACATCCCTTTTGGACTTCAATTCTAAAGATGAGCAAAGATGTTTATGAATCAAGGTTGATATTTCTTGTGCCAATAATCCCTAAATTATATCCAACCCCTCTTCCAAGGTGATTGGATAACTAGTCTCCTAGGACTTGATATGAAGCTCAAGGTAATTTATGTATTGGAAGAATCATGGGGGTGAATTCGTATGAAAGAGTCGTTCGCCCTTCTAGTACCCGATTCCTCGGTGTACTCATGAAACTCTCTAATGAAGCAAGTTCCTAATACAAGGAGGCGCTAGCTCTAGCCCTTGTATTGCACACAATTAATTTATAGTAATGAAATTACAATCAATACATAACATTCATTAGACATTCAAGAGAATACCAACAAATCATCATAAACATTCAATGTTATTAATGCTCAATCCAAAAGTTCAACATACCCAAGTACCAATAGATTAGTTCCCGATAAATGGGGAACTCAAACCAAAATGGAAAAGCTTACAAACCTAGAGAACACCATTACCTCCAAGATTGTAACTCCAATGGTTTTCTACTCTCAAGATTTGGGGGAGATGACCCCCAAGCCCTAATCTCTCCTCTAGCCTCTCTCCCAAGCCAACCTCCTCTCTAAACTCTCATACTTAACTATTTATACCCATGGATTAGGGTTTTACTTAAGAAATTACAACATTGCCCTTGATTGGGTCCGTGGAACTGCAAAGGTTACGATGAACGGCCTCGTGAACGGCCTGTTCATCGGCCCGCTTCAGCCATAGCTTGTTACTTCAACCTAAGCAGCTTGAAGCAAGTGTTTCATCATCCCATTCACCTACAGCTTTTGTTCTCGAACCGCAGCTTGAACCATTTGACGGTTCATCATCGTCGCCCAAAGGCTGTGACTCTCAACCGGGCAGCTTTGAACGGCCATTCACAAGGTAGTTCATCTCCCTTGGGTGTCTACTCTCGCGTACCCAGTGTAAATGGCCGTTCACTAGGCCGTTTAACCCCTGTTTTCTTCAAAATGTCTTCGTTTGTCCTTCGTTTTGTTGATAAATGCTTCCTTTTCATCGGGGTGGCCTATATATACCCTGTTTACAAAATATGAAGCATTCTAAGTACCTGCAGGCTATAAATCAATGCATTTGATATGAAAACATGTTCATAAGTGATAAGTAAATATGCTCATTTGAACACTTATCACTAACTCCTAATTGGGAAGGCCCTTACGTCATACAGAGAATTGTCCAAGCGGGCACCTATTATCTGGTGAATATGGAAGGAAAAGCTCTCAAGCGTCCATTTCATGTTGAACACCTGCGGCGCTACTATCAGTAAATCCTGTAGCCGTCTCCTAAATGTTTCATGAAATAAAGCTTAAGTCTTTCCCAAATGAAAATGAGGTGAAAATCCCATTCTACAAAAATGAGGTGAAAATCCCATTCAAGAAAAATGATGTGAAAATCCCATTCCTAAAAGATGAGTCAGAATTATCCTACAAGGATAAACGATAATTCTCATCCAAAAACAAGGGGCAAAAATCCCGATCGAAATATGAGGCAACAATCTCATTTATAAAGGCAAGGATCTTACTCAACAAATTAAAGTCCCATGATTGGACTAAAGAAGAGAAGAACCTGCTATGAAGCTTAATTTACAAGCCAGATGAAGAAAGATAGGCTTTATGAAGGACTTCTCAAAAGACTTCTTAATGGTTAAAAATAACCATGACTCGGAAATAAATCTTCACCAAAGTAAAGGTTTGTGTTTCATTCATGTAAATAGAAATTACATTCCAAAATGACTAAGTATTTACAAGAACGTTTCATAAGAATGTGAAAAACCTAAGAATTAGGGCCTTCTTAGGTGATGCGGAGGAATCAGAGTCGAGGGTTCGAGGAAATTTGGGTCAGTAGGGCCCTCTGGAATCTTTATGATTTGTTGCTCCTTCAATTCGCGTGAACCTCTTCAAGACTCAAAGCCAAGCCCCATCAGCACACTTCTGCCAGGAGAAACGCGGATGACCCACCACCCGGCCAAGTAAAGAGGAATATAGCGCGAAGTGGCCCCCTCTTTTGCCTTCGCCCTAAGAGGCGACCTCTTTCTCTAACTTATCCGCTCGTTCAATTAAGTCTTTCATTTCTTGCGAGTTGGATTTAGGGGTCTTCTGTCTGGAAGCCAAGTCTTCCTTGAGTGTGTCGCGCTCCCCTTTGAGTTCCTCTAATTCGGCCTGAACGGCGGCAAGTTCATCAACCTTTAGCTTTAGATCCCATCGGGCTTCATCTCGCTCCTCTTGAGCAGATTTAAGTTCCTCTTTTAAACTGCTGGAGTCATCATGTAACTTTTTGATATTCTCCTCAGCAGTATGAAGAAAGCCCTTGGAAATAGTCAGCTTGGCCGCTAAATCATCTTTCTCTTTTTCCATAGCGCCAAATTTGTTGAAGTCGCCTTCGACCTTATCTGCTCAAGGGCGCCATAACCGCGAAATTTATTCTTTCTCTTTTCCCTCCAAGGCCGCCACCCTAGAATTTAATTGGGCAACTTCTGCCCTACTCGCTTCCATCTTTGTCAAGTCTTCTTGACAAAGATTGCCAACTCGAACCGCCCATTGAGCAGTCTATAGAGTAACAAATGAGTTAAAGACGATATTGCTGAATTAAGAAGTTGAAGAAATACAAGAATAGTTTTTACCAGCATGGCCGAGCGGAGAAGTTGGTAAGTGGCCTCTTCCCTCCCAGTCCTTCAGAGTTTCGTGGAGAGCTGTTCGGGCCTCATGGCCATCAAAACATTCCTTACGGACCCGGCATCTCGAAAAGGAATATCCTCGGACGGTAATTCCTTTCGTTGAGTTGTCGGTCTCTTTAGGGCTAAGCCCGCCACCCTCGGTTTGTCCAAGAGGGCCGCTTCTCCTGCCTCCGCCTATAAAATAAGCCTAAAGTTCAAAATTCTTAGTAAAACCATAGATACCCTTAAGAAGTAGATTCTCACCTCCATAAGGAGGATATCCTCTGGCCGACTAGAAGAAGGGCCCTCTGAAATTGGCGATAAAGCCGGGCGGACTTCTTCCGAGCGGACTTCTTCCTGAGGCGACTTCGCCTGTTCTCTTATAATTCCGGGACCGGATGCGTCCTCGGAATTCTTTCTTTTTGTCCTCCTCTCCTGTAAGGACCCTGCACTGGGGCCGCCTTTGACCCCCTTTTGGGAAGAGCCTACATCTTTTCTTTTCCTTTTCTTCTTCTCCTCCTTAGAAGTATCAGCGCCTATGCTGGGCGCCACCTCCTTCTTCTTTCGCCCATGAGGCAAGGGCGGATGCACTTCACCTTCAAAGGAGACCAAGATGCCCTTAACATAACTCAAATCCTTGTCCTCCATCGGATTTCCTGTAAAAATAAATTCCGAGGCAAGTCAGATATCGTGATTCAAGATTGAACTAAGTTAGATACACGAATAAATCCTACCGGCAGATACTATTAAACGACACTTAAGGAGGTTTTCCTTGGTCAAGAACTCATCCATGTAAACTTTGGATATTCCTGTCATTGACTCAAGAAGAACCTCCTCTTCTTTCGTCATCTCCTCATAAGTAATATCCATGCAGGGAACCTCCCACTTGGTTCGGACATCCCACTCGGATTTACTTTTAACAAAGAAAAACTTACTCTTTCACCGCTTAATGGAAGAGGGGACTTTCCCTAGAAACTTTCTCCGGAGCGAATTGAGAAATAATACGTCGGCATTAGACTCTAAACATAGACTCCAACAAAGATACTAAACCAACGGGCCTTTCGGATTTACCCTGTAGTTCTTAAAAACAATAACAAAGCCGTTCAGCAACCTCCAAGAATTCGGAGTTAATTGTGAAGGACACAAGTGATATTCTTCCAAAATCGCCTTGGCAAAGTTAGAAGCCACCCAATATAGCGCATCTTGATAGATGGCTATCTCCCCCTCCCTTGGAGAGCTCGCCCTCTCCCCAGAACAAGGAACCCTAACTTCAAACAGAGAAAGATCTATCTCATACCTCTCTACCAAGCTATCGACATCATTTTGCCCCAGGAGGCTTATGAAGGTACTAGACCCTCTACCCATAGCCCTAGAAGCGGGATGAATCCGCCAAACACAGGATCGAACGCCCCTTGTGACTCGCTTTGGAGTCGCGTGAGACCATGAGTTCAGCGGAGAAGGGATCGAAGAGGGGGAAGCAAATGTGTTCATGAGATTCATGAGAAGAACCAGAAGAAGAAGACGCACTAGCCATACCTTAGAAGAAAAAAGGATGAAAAAACGCAAGAACTTTAGAACAGGGTTCGCCGGAGAAGAAGAGATTATAGGAAGAAGACGCGATTTAACTTTTGAAACAAAACCTTTCAACTTGTACCACTTCGCTTCTATACAAAAGAGATGAATTCCTGGCCGTTAGATCCCAGAGATGCATCCCGATCGAGCCATTAAACTAAAGGTCCCCAAATCTGGACCGTTCAGATAACCATCATTGCTTCTCTTAAAAAAATTCAAAATTCTATCCATCGCCAAGACACCAAACGCCTCGACACACATAGGTAGCCATACATCATGATGTTGACAAAGCGCGACGCCAAGCATCGCCAGCGCTTCATCTTCTCCCTTTAAATGCGACACTTTGTAGAGACACGTGTCTCAGAGTAACGGCGTTAATTACCATGGGAACCAACACCATAAAAGACAAATACACACATCCCAACATAGGATCACCAGTGATCATTCTTCTTTAAGAAATCAAAGAATTTATAAACATAATGATAAACATTATTTCATGTTATAACGATAGTGGTATTTTAAAAAAAAAAAAAACCAACAACATGACAAGCCCTAATAAACATATATTTTCCGGCCGAATTCCCTGGAGTTAATAGCCTTCGACGGATCCATCCGAGGACCCGCTTCTGGATAAGATTCAGAGGAACGCGACTACGGACTTCCACATGTACTGCCATCCTCATTTGTCACTAGGAAACCCTCAAGACAAGACGTACGCCGGAAGATGGGGCCCATCTTTCTGGCTAATAGGAGTCGCCTCAACATTTTCAACTCAAGAAGGCCTTACACCCCCGCATAAGTAATAATTAAAGACCCCCAGCCTCTATATCATGATCAACGCGTGGAAGGTTACCCACCCTTCCCTCAATACTTAACTCACCTACACCCCTCATCCAATAATCGGAAGGGAGGGCCATACACGTACCGCTTGGACTTACCAAATGGATGACACCTCTTTAACCTTAAGTCACATGCCGGATGTTCATAAAAAGAACTTGGAATTCTACAAAATGATCTAGAGAGCACTGAGAGAAAGGACAAATTTGTAGAAAGACAAACGCTGAGCCATTATACAAAGCTACAAAGATTTTTGAATAAAGCACCACCCCGATAAGCTCCGTAAATAGAAAACTTAGCAAAGGCACCATAGGCTTAAAAAATTCCGGAGAAAGATCTACCTCGATTAAAACAACGACACAGTAAACGTCGGTCACCTATTAAAGACACATGTACCTTAGGCAAAGTCTACAACTACATAGACATGCCAACTAAGAAAAATACTTGTTCTCTAACCAGCTTAAAAGTGCAGCTTAACTCACCCTCAGCTCAGATTTTTTCAACAAGTACACTTTGGGGGACTAGTGTTCTGCGATATATTTGGTAAGACACGGTCATAAATGACCTAAATGGCCACCCGTCATTCATGGGACTATGTCTCTTTTGCCTACCACGTATATCCCAGCATAATTCCGTTCGGCAAATAAAAGTAAGGGGTTCAATCCCACAAATAAGTCCCGTCGGAATTATATAGCGACCTTCTTATCCACAAGGCGTGATGGTCTCCAGCTTATAGCCACTGGGGAAGAGAAAATATCTAACTCTACGATAGGTAGATCTTATCCACTTACCTCTACAGTAGGCAGATATTTTCTACCTACCTACGTAGCACCTACACAATAGGTAGATATTTTCTTACCGCCTTAAGAGATATTTTCTTACCGCCTTACTTACCGCCTTACTTACCGCCTTTCCTAAACCGCCTTTAAGTTGCTATAAAAGAAGAGCAATGATAGAAAGAAAAGGACCAAGAAAAATCATTACACAAAGAACTAACTTATGTCTAAGACTTCCTTCTCACAAGCTTTCTGACTTAAGCATCGGAGTTAAATCCGGGCAGAAAGGCCCAATTCCGATCCCTCCCCTCTCCTTCTTACAGATTCGTCCTAAAGCAAAGAGCTGATAATTCCGATCAAGAGTTGATAATTCCGATCGGAGTTCAAAAGCGTTCCCTACGTTCCTTGTTCAGAAGATGAAGTAAGCGTCCACACCAACTATAAATTTCAACCGTTTGTCAAATGTTGAGGCCAGATCACGAGGCAACAGTAGCCACAAAGCGTGAGGTAGACCAGTTTTTGGCATCAACAATATATATATATATATATATATATATATATATATATATATATATATATATTCTTGAATAATTTGGCACCTAACGATAGTGTCAAGCTAGACAATCAAAGAGGAGCCCATTAATTTGTTCATAGATCATCATAAATCAGCACCCATCATAAGTAATATAATCTCTCAATGATAATCCCTCCCCCACACTTAAATTGTACATTAACCCCATAATGCATTGTCCCCAAGGTGAAGCTCCATAGTATATCGAAAGACTAAACCTTTATGAACATATTGACATAAAGAAAATAAAATTATACAAAAGTGGTGAAAAAAATAAAAGATAGTGATGCTCAAATAAGACAGTCCTCCTCATCATCCCTGTTAGTGGAGCCCTTAACATCTGCAGCAGTGATCGTGTCCTAAGGATGCGCTACCTACCTGTATGGGTGGGTGGAGCTGGGGCCATGGTGGTTGAGGATAAGCGACCCCCTGCTTTCAAATGAGGTAATCTACTCCGCCCACCAACCAATTGAGAAAGTCCTAGGTCGCCTTCTGTGAATGTGGTGGTTAGTGGTGGAGGATTGATGCAGGAGGCTCGAGTCAAATATTGGTGCCGGGTTGGCGGGTCAATAACGTAAAGACGGTAAGTTATCGAGTCAATTCAAGGATTAGGTAGATTTTGGTTGTGGTTCGGTATTTTGGCCATAACTTTGGCTACCGATATCAGAATCAGGCGTTCGACCCCAATTCGAAAAGCTCTTTGCGGCGCGCACGACATAGGGACATCATATTAGAGAGAATTTTAGTTTTTTTTTTTATTTTTAGAAATATTCAATCCGCCAAATTAGGGTTTTAAGTCTTTTTCCTATTTTTGGTAATATTTCATATGCCAAATTAAGATAGGATTTGAATCCGATTTGATCTTAGATTTTAGGAGTTATCTTATTTGTTTAGAGTTTTAAATTTAGATAAGTTTAGTTTTAAATAATAATTTGTTAATTTTAGCAAATTTAGATTAGATGATAAGGTTTCTAGGTTAATCTTTTGAGGCTATTTAACCCGGCTTGTGGGTTAGTTTTTCATTATTGAATTTTGATTAATAATATTTTCCTGAATTTAAGAGTATTTTCTATGGTTCTTTTGGTTCTTCTTTTGTTTTTCCTTGCGGTCCTTGGACCCGGCTAGCCCGCGGGATAATCGCTTCTCGCCTGGCCATTGGTTAGTACTTGAGCTCATCATCTTTCTGGGAAGCGTCATCATCGACATCAATGACTGGTGGTCGTGGTCGTCGGGTTGGACAGGTTTCGGCTGAGGAAGTCCAATACCGTGACTCGAAGCGCATTCAGAGGAGATGAACAAGGATCTTCAAAGGCAAGTCGCGGAGTTAACCCAACGCTTGATGATCAAGGATTTGCAGAGGCAAGACAAGAAATTATCAAGGCGTTTGGCGGCGATTGATTTTGATTGTGGTTGTCATGGGCAGCTTCTGCCTGAGGAAGTCCAACACCATAATCATAGCGATCAGAGGTTTGGCCAACCCATCTACGACGATGATATGGAGGAGGAGATCTCGTCCATCTTCAACGATGATGCGGAGGAAGAGATCTTGCCCATCTTCAACGATGATGTGGAGGAGGAGATCTCACCCATCTACGATGACTACGAGTAGGAAATTGGCGAGTCCGAGGAGGAGAGCGGTGAGCCTATCTATATCGATAATGAGACTAGCGTTGTGTTGGTATCTCGATGGAAGGAAAACCCTCCTAGCCTGGTAACCAACACTACTAACCTACTTTCTGTCTCTAGGGTTTTGATTGAGATCAAGCATGGAGATCCAAACCTACCAACATAGGTGCAGTCGAACTTAGGGTCGAGTTCTTTCCAACCCAAGGGTGGTGAGCATGTGAGGCTCGAAGTCAAATATTGGTGCCGGGTTGGCTGAGTCGAAGAACGTGAAAGACGGGAAGTTATCGAGTCAATTCCAAAATTGTGTCAGTTTTGGTTGTGGTTCGGTATTTTGGCCATAACTTTGGCTACCGATGCTCGAGAATCACCGCTCGACCCCAATTGAAAAGCTCTTTCTTGGCCTTACGACATACATGGTATGTCATATTAGAGAGAATTTTAGTTTTTTTCTATTTTTAGAAATATTTAATCCACCAAATTAGGGTTTTGGTATTTTTCATATTTTTGGTAATATTTCATATGCCAAATTAGGATAGGATTTGAATCCGATTTGATCTCGGATTTTTAGAAGTTATCTTATTTGTTTAGAGTTATAAATTTAAATAAGTTTAGTTTTAAATAATAATTTGTCAATTTTAGCAAATTTAGATTAGATGATAAGGTTTCTAGGTTAATCTTTTGAGGCTATTTAACTAGGCTTGTGGGTTAGTTTTTTATTATTGAATTTTGATTAATAATATTTTTCTGAATTTCAGAGTATTTTCTCTGGTTCTTTTGGTTCTTCGTTTGTTCTTCCTTGCGGTCCTTGGACTCTAAAGGCTAGCCATGGATAATAGTTACCACGCCTCGCCAGTGGTGTGGTGTTATGCTAGGTCCCGCGGATTTCTAAGGGGCCATCTGACCATATATCGGATGCCATGTGTTGTCAGCTTGAGCTGCAACATCCACATCGACCACATGGTCTCCACTGTAATCAACTTGCCCCGACTATCGTTATAGCTCCGCTAATATGTCTTCTGAGGACAGAGCCCACTCCTCGTGCTAGGCGTGGTCTACAAATAGTACCATAATCCTGGTGTCCATGTCCTGGTACCGAAGAGCTCTATGACAACCCAACCCAGGTGGATATGGAATCTGTTGCCCATGCTCTGCAGGTATAAGAAGTTCATGGAGCGGACGACACCTATGCTAAGTCCTCGCCCTGTGATCTAATGGTTGAGCGCCATGTGTATGTATCTGAGGGTGTGGGACAAGAGAGTAGATGCCTTCGATTGCTTGCGTGAGTAAAGTAATGTGCATCCGGCCGATCCTCCTCTGGTGATTCTCACGGTGTCTCCTCTGCGCGTCTATCGATCCCGAAAGTGCTTAGTACTGAGATGTAGTTACAATGGTGATGTCGTGATAGTCCTAGCTCGGACGGCCGAACTTTGTGTAGCTCATTTGGAACATGGTGCCTAAAACTAAAACTTGATCTCGATCCGGACGGTCCCATGAGATGAAGCCCTACAGTGGCGTGAAGGTGGCCAATATCTCTAGAGTCAGGTTCCTGTACGTCTTCTCTCAGATGGACAAGACGTGATCCCAACCTCCCGTCTCCAGGAATTGCGTCACGTCTGTGGCGAGGCCCACATCCTCTTGAGTGTCCCAATCGATGTGTCAGGCCTCAGCAAATTAGAGCTATCTGAGTCTATAGTGCCTCCCCACATGCATAGGCACAGTAAATACCGGCTCCAGGTTTGGTTTAGAGCTTGTCTCTCCTCTCTTCCTCTTCCCATTAGGCCCTGGGGTGACGATCTTGCGTGGAGGCAAAGTGGATGCTGGTGGAAGCTTCATTTGATAGTGTAATGCGTGCATCTGCGGCGTGCTGAGGGAAATCTGACCGTGTGCTTTGGAGGAGAGGAGTCGGCGAAGGAAAGCCTGGGGTAGGGTCAGGCGGCTGGTGAGGTCTGTGGTGCCGAAGGGATCTCGTCGGCAAGGGCCTGGAGTGGAGGAGCAAGTGGTCTAGATCAGGGAAGGGTGGTCGCGGCGGCATAAATCTTAAGTATAGACCTAATTTGTCGGCTCGGCTTTGCTTGAACATGCCCCTTAAATGCGCTCTCGATTGATAAGCACGGTCGTGCTTATGAGAAGCACGACGTTATTCTTTTTGGTTTCGGCTTCCCAAGTGCGGCCTTGAACACCTGCTTGTGGTCGTTCCGTGTTTAAGAGCACGGTAGCTTCTTGGAGCTACAGCGTCTCTTTGTTGAGATTTGCATATCGATTCCCAAGAGATGCACGACCTTGAGCTGACCGTTCTTAGGGTCGATGTAACTCTCTATTGCTCCCTTTCCTTCGCTTCGGATACATACTGTTATACCTTTTCTTGTATGTTAGTAGTCCAAGTACAAGAATTAGTCGCTAAAACTCTTTGAAATGCACATAATCGACGAACATCATCATATTAATGAAATTCAAATATAATATATACTTAACTAAAATCCTAAACTAACCTAAAAAGGCTAAAAACTAACTAACTGAGCTTGGGTTGCCTCCCAAGAAGTGCTTTTTTTACATCACTAGCTTGACATTCCTTGAATCTCATGGTTCGTAGAATCGGGTCTCCCGACTTCCTCGCCTTGCATGCTACATCCTGCAATTTATTCACTAAAAAAAAATACAAATTCATAGTAACATAAGTCGTTGATGAGTGGTGTTAAATTGGTTACTATAGGTGCAGGAGATCGACCCCTTTTGTTCATCAAATTTCTCCACTACAATCTCCTTCTCAGTTTGCGTGTCAATGGTGGGGTTTGCTCATAATGTTTTATTCCCTCAATCAGTTCTTCCTGGGGTTGGTCATCCTCCAGTAAGTCTTCTAGCTAATTCTTGAAGCTCATCCTGCTAGCGTGGTCATAAAACACGGTCATCAATAAAAATCAAGGGGTAGCGCGGATTGGTCAAGCTATATGGGATGTCACATTACGTCCTTGAGCTTAAAAACTACTACTTCTCCAACTCTATGGGTCATCCAACCATCCTTGATGTCGAATAAAGCTTGTGTAGTCTTCAAGAATGACCTTCCAAGGATGAGTGGCACCTCTACTTGATCATCCAGGTCCAATATGTAGAAGTCCATCGGGAATATGAAATTATCGATCTTCACTAATACATCTCCAACAATCTCTCGGGGGTTCCGGATGGATAATAAAGCCATTTGAATTGTCACTATTGTGGGTTTCGTCTCACTATCCCCAGCTTTTGAAACATCTTAATACTTGCTCCAATATTCGCCAAGGCCTTTTCGTCTACCAGTCCTCCGATGGTGCAGGGAATTATGTAACTCAATGGATCCTTTTCCTTTTTGGTATTTGGTGAGGATCACTAAGCATTGTTAATTTAGTGTGGCAGTGGATACTTCCTCTAGCTTCCTTTTATTGGTGAGCAACTCTTTTATAAACTTGGCATATCGCGTCATTTAAGAAAGCGCTTCCA
Organism: Dioscorea zingiberensis; assembly: GCA_026586065.1. Classification (NCBI taxonomy): domain Eukaryota; kingdom Viridiplantae; phylum Streptophyta; class Magnoliopsida; order Dioscoreales; family Dioscoreaceae; genus Dioscorea; species Dioscorea zingiberensis. The sequence goes on from CM048822.1 coordinate 40,254,805, forward strand.
CAAATGGAATGTTGATGTGCAACCTTTTGAACATTTCCATTAATTTCTTGAATTTCTCATCTTGTTCTTCCCTTTTCAGCTTGGCTTTGTAAGGTAACTTTGGCTTGTATTCTCGCACTATAGGTCTTTCCTTATTCTTATCTATAACCTTCTTTTCTTCATCTTCAGACTTGTGCTCTTTGGGTTGAATGATGGGTGTTACCTCCCTTCTGCTTCTAAGAGTGATGGCTTTAACAGATTCCCTCGTGTTGACCTGTGTTGCTTAGTAGAGTGCCCTTTGAGTACGTTCTTCTGATGACTTAGCTATTTGGGCCACTTGGTGTTCGAGGTTACGAAGTGATGGTTGTTGATTTTTCAACTTCTCTTCATGCTTGGTGGTCGCGTCTCATTTGCTTGAAAGTCTTGTGCAACCCGGATTTTCTATGCTTGGTGTTTTCATCATTATTGACTTAAAAACAACTTCAGAATTTGTGGTAGGTTTCCTTGAGGTGGGGTTGCTCTCGGTTGCCCGGATGTTGTATCAAAATACTATAGGAGAAGTTGGGATGGTTCCTTAAATCCCGGGTTATCTGCATAGAGTTGTAAGGGTTGATGCGAAATCTTTCGATGTAATCAGCCTCTTCCACTTGTTCATGTTTTCCACTATTACATCTTATTCCCACATGAATTGCACATCATTACTGGTGTCGTTTGCTGATGACCGATGTTCTCCAATTTGTGGCTTATCAACATGTCCAACTCACATATCCTAACCACCCTGTTCTGTTTGGTTCTCTCAAAACTCCGTTGATATATATTAGTGGTCATCTTATCAATGAGTTTTTTGGTTATATAAGGATCCTTGCTACAAAGTGGTCATCCGCTGCTGCATTCAACATCTGCTTGGTGCCTATGTTTAGTCTATTGTAGAATGTTTGAACTTCCATTCAGTCCTTTATACCATGTTGAGGGCACTTCCTGAGCATCTCCTTGTATCTCTCCCATGTGTCATAAAGCACTTCTATCTCCATCTGTTTGGAAGGAAGAGATGTAAACTCCACAACTTCATTATCTTGGCACAGTAAAAATACCTCATCATAAACTTACGAGTCAATTGGGCCCATGATGTGATTGATCGTGAGTCAATGAGTTCACCTTTGCTTTGCTCGTCCTTTGATTGAGAGGTGAACAACCTAAAGATGGATTGTGCATTGGGTACCCCATTCACAAAATCCGATTATTTGATCTCAAAGAAGCTTTGTAAGTGTGTGCATGGGTTTTAGTCTTGGAAACCATCGACTTATGAATGATTGACTATCACTGGATGACATGGGGCTTTAGCTCAAAGGTATGGCCCGTGACTTCGAGGTGGAATGATACTTCAACCAATGTTATCTAGGTTTTTATCTTGCATAATCTGATATGGATCGAGTTAGTGCCACCATTGGTCTTGGTTGGTTAACCTCTAAGCTGGAATTACATTGTTGCCATCTTTGAGAGAAGAGCTTCTCTTATTTGATTAGAAGGATGACTCTCGAAGTCTAGGTCGAGGGTACTTCCTCTGGACATGCAAACCTTATTTACGGGTCATGCTGACTTGAAGCACTGGGAAAATGAAGGAAAGAATGAAATCAAGTGAAAAGTAAAAGATATTATCATTTTATTTAAATTATAAATAAAGATGAGATAAGATAAGATAAGATAAGATAAAGATGATAGGATTAGATCTGATGTTAACTAAGAATAGCTTAGATTCCTATTGTTTCCTAAGCGTTACCAATCCTGAGCAGTAGCAATGGTGCCAAAATTTGAGGAGCAAAGAAGAAGCAAAAAGTATACGCAATACTCTCCTTGCATAGTATATAGGTCAATCAAAGTAGTAAAAGGGTACCCAAAGGTAAGGGTAGTCAAATGCAGAGAGGGATGATACGGCCACTAGAAAGTACTAGTTGTCCTCTATTACACCCTAGTCTAACTATAAGAAAGAGTTGTGTAATCAAGGTTGTTTAAAGATATATACTTACACCCTAAGAAGCTAAATGTGAACAATTGGTAGATTGGGGTAGTCGAGAAATGAAAAAATGGCATCAGGATCACAATCCCTAGAGACTCCCTTGCTAACCCTATTCCTTATTATTGACTAATTGCTAATAATTAGGAGGGTACTTAACAATATAGCTTCTCAGGCCAAAGTACTACCGATCCTCTGCCGTAGTGCTCCGCACACACCCTAGCACCTAGTTTGACAAAACTTATCTAGGTATGAATCCTGGGAGCCAATGTGAATTACTCTAGGCAGTTACGAGTGCACCCCACAAGCACTTTCGTAGTCTTTGGGTGATCTAACCTACTAAGGTGACTGACTGCGAGAATTGCTGACGCAGAAGCCACATAGAGATACCCCGGATATATAATATACTAGGTTAATGTAATACAAACTCCACAATCATCCAGCGAGGAACATTTACTATACCAATGCTATCGAGATAGTTGGGCTTACATGCAAAAGATAACCAACAAAGAGAATTGCAACCACTTGAGCTTGATCAAGATGTGACACAAGAATTGATTTAATAAGCAAAATCAAGATAAATATAAGAAATTGGCCTTAACAATTTCATCCCTAAGGAGTTCAGAGTGTGTCCAAGGCACCATAAAAGTTTAGCCTCATTACATATCTATGGCCTATCATAACTAAGATGCAAGAGGAGGTTATGCAATCGTGAGTACATAGAAATCTTGGCCTTGATCATGCCTCCTGCGCCTTCAGATTCTTCACAAGTAAAACCACACCAGCCGTCATTTGTAGAAATCATCGAAGGACTACTCCGCCAAAAAGTTGCTCATTAGGGTTATGAGGAATACCTTTTACGATTTTCAAATTAAGTGAAGCACGGTAGGTGTTGACCTAAGCACGCGCGTGTTGATCTTGACTGGCGAAATTTGTAGCTCTTGAGTCTTTCTGGCCTTGGTTAACTTGTTTTTCAATAAGCGAGAGAGAGTTTGCCTGCGAGGTTGAACATATGCCGTGTTAAAGTAGAGAGCTTGATGCGTGCTCTTCTCTTTGTATACGCTCTATTTTGCCCTTTTTGCTCCGAAATTTCCAATTCCTGTTCCCTTTTGCTGCATAGGTACCTATTTACCTATCTCAATCAAAAGCGAGAAAATACCCAAAGTAGCACAAAAATAGAAAATTGATGAAAATTGAAAATATGGTACAAGTATGTGAATATAAGAGTAATTTATGTATAATCATGCACTTATCAAAAGCTTACGTCATGCAGCAGAGTACGCAACTACTAATAATGAAGAAGATCAAGTGATGATCAAATCTAAAAAAAAAATTAAGAATAGATTAACCTAACCCTAATTTTACTAAAGAAAACGGCAGAATCCTAAATATGTTCCTACTGAGTTATTAGCCGAACACCGGCAAGCGGCACCATAAACTTGATCACGATGTATAATAATGCTATCTACAAGTGCATGGAGTAAGCTCAAGTAAAGAAATAAAAGTACCAAGAAGATAAGGGTAGTTGAATCCACTGCGAGGAATCAGCCAGAACTAATACTAATTTGAATCCAATTATACCTAGCCTAAAAATATAGATATGGTGATCTAATACTAACTAAATATCCCAAAAATAACTAACTAGAGTGAGCGAGTTGGCAATCTAGGGTTTGTCGATTCCGGGGAAGGAGATTATGGCACTTATTTGGAGACTCTATCCCCGAGGGGCTATCGCTTGTTGATTAATTATTTTATTACTAGCACTACCTGAGTTGAAGGTATGATATTTAAATTTGTGGGAGAACACTAGAATTAGTTTAACCCCAATCTCTCATGACTTAATCAAACCCTAGTCCCCTTTAGCTTGACTTCCCACGCCCATTACAAGCTGCCAATACATCATTATTGAATGTTCTATAATTCCCACTATTAGGTTTTACCATAATCGGAGAGTGAGTTGATGTTGCATCTAACAATACGGCAAATTACCCGATCCCTCACCCACCCTATTATTTTATGTTTAGGATCTTGCTTGGCTTGATTTCTGCGTAATGCATCAAACAATTCTAATTATATAGTGAAGCGCTTTACGGCACTAATAAACCCGCAGGGCATTCGATGCATAGATAATTCCACATAAATAATCAAAAATGAAAACACTAAGGTACTACTAAAAGAGAGAGAGGAAAAAAGTCACAAGCCTCTCATACTACAAGTAAAAATCACGAGAAATAAAGGGAGGAGGAAGACATAATAAATATCACAAACTTCTTTGACTAATGTCTCACTCCACCTTTACAGCCTCTCTCTGAAACCCTAGATGTCGGTGGGAGCAATGGTCATAGTCCCTTGAAGGAGTGGGTCCAACGGCTTTTATATATAGACTTGAAATTACATCACACTTGGCCTTGGCAATATCCATATGTGTGAACATGTGTGTCTCTCAGAGTCTTCTAGAATTGTTTTAGCGTGGCTTCAACACGCGTACGCTGACTGCTTGTACAGCTCCACATGCATTATCAACCTTAACACAATGAGTGTCTTATATAAATCTAGGCATGCGCTCTTGGATTAATCATCTTTTTAATTCCACACACACGGTATCAATGGTCATATCACTCTCACGATAAGTAGAGTTCTCCTATCTTTTAGCTCGAGATGAATCTTATATTTTGCTTCTATCTACTCCTAGGTACCTAATTATACATCCAATCTACTAGAAAATACCTAGAAAGAGCACAAAAGTAGATGAAAGAGTACAAAAAGATATGTAATGTGGAATACCAAATATGATATAGAAAATATGTATATTTATCCACTCATCAATTTTAAGTACTTCAAAGGAAATATGGATATGGAAACACACACAAGAAGCGGGTACATATACATATCTTTTGAGTAATATTCCAAAAATCCCTTTTTCCCTTTTTGTTTTACATATCCTTATTCCGCATGAGTTGCATATACTTTGGGTACATTGGGGACAATGTACAGGTTTTAAAATATGGGGGAGGATTGAGTTGTTGCTTATGTATTGATTATGAGTGAGTGCTTGGAATTTAAGATGATCTATAATAGTTAATGATTGGGAGTCCTCTTGAGGTCCGGAGTTAACATTAGCGTTAAGTGCCAATTTTTTCAAAAAATATATTATATATATTTAGATTTTGCCTTTTGCTTGACCTTTGCACAATAGCATTTAGGCTGGCCGAGCGCATAAACCACGATTTGGAGGTTCAGCTCGCTTTCGATTAGGTTTTGGATTCTATTAACTAGTTTGACCAATAGTGGGGATTTTCTTTTTGAAAAATAAAAAGAGAAAAATAATTCTAGAATGTCGAGATCCATTTAGGAATGTCCACACTTTGAGAAGAAAAAAAAAAAAGTAAGTCAGGAAATGTAAGTCTATTAGAGATATCCTACTCGACGCACAAAAGTCGGATCAATTAGGGATGCCCTACGAAAAAAGTGACAAGATGGCGAGAAAAAGCTATCACATTTGAAGCGTGAAAAGCAGCTCTTGAGTAGTCGATCTTAGGACTCACAAATGTTCACTTGATGACCTTAGCCAGAGGAATTGTCGCGACTTGCGCGCTTGGATGGATAGTTAGGTTGTAGGATTCACGTAGTTAAATTTGCTTGTGACCTTGACGCTATTCATTTGGCTTTTTGGGTCATGTTGGACCCGAACTTGGTGATATGAATTGCATGTATATGGGTGTGTATATATATATCTCATGTATGCCATACTTAGATATTTATAACTTCTTTCACGATTTGTAATGTGTAATGTAGACCCACATACTTGTAAGAATTTGAAAAGTCAAGTAGATGGACGATTACAAAAGGCCAAACTTTCCTTAATTTGAATTACTTAGCTTCTTCTCAAGAAGAGAGTTGTTATTCGATTGGTTTGAGCAAGAGAACTTGAATGAGAAGTGTGTTCCATTCTCTCCAAACTTTGGGAACATCATGTGAGATACTCTTGTGTTCATACTTAGCACTTCTTCTTCTAGCCTTCCTCTTGTAAAAGGTGGCTTCAGAATATGTCGCGCTTGAGAGACTAGTTGTCTAGCACCATCAAGGAGCTTAGAAGAACCTCATTAGCGCTAATCTTTGAGAGGTGGAGAGTATGAGTGTTCGTGACAAGGGGAAAAGGCTACCTTATTGGATGTATGCAGCTACACTACCCGAATTAAAAGTGCGGTCATATAAATCTATATAGATGCTTGATGCGTGAAGAGAAATTTTGGTCAAGCTTTGAACAGATCCGACCATTGATAATAGGGGATTTGTACTGCTGCAGAGAGATCAGTGATCATGGTGATTACACAGCGCACTCTCCGAATTAGGCTAAAAGCCAAAGAGTGGAGAATCATAGAACTTATACTAATAATTGAGTATCTTGCCTGATGCGTCTGGATGAGTGGCCATTTGTGTATGGGACTAGGAGTTTTGGTTGTTCTACGAGAGATAGGAATCAAGCTTTAATATATAGGATTCGCTTCACGATCCAAAAGAGTATATCCTTAGATAGTCATGTTCTCTACATTGATTAAACCCTAGATTACCAACTGTTAACCATAATTCTCTTTAGATTTCTTTAGCTAATATTTATATCACCACGCACGTATATATTTTTTAGGCTATGTAATAAGAGTTTAAATTAGTACTAGCTCTGCGGTTCCATGTGTAATTTGACTACACTACCTTTTGTGTACTACCAACTTGGCGACACCGTACATCTGCGGCTTCGCGGGAAAGCAACACATCACCTTTCAACTTATAACGTCAACCTAGGAAGACCAACCACATGGCAGATTCCCATACTTATTTGTAGTCTGCGCTTATCATGCGGCGTTAAAGTTCCCTCTTTTGAACATGGTGTACGAAGAACTCAGGAAACAAACATAAGCTGACTTGGTAGTATTATGTCACCTTCTTGAAAGGCAAGTCCCAAAGCATCCGATTCTGATCGAGATGCAAGAGAGGATGATTATCCAATCTACTCAACGAGCACACTATATAAATCGATTGTTGACCTCGTACCCCTTTTGATTGAGGATCTGTCGGACCAAATGGTACTCAGCGAAAGCGAAGCCGACTTACAAGGACAACTTCATAAAAAGAAAATATCGCGACCTTCTTAAGGAACAACGTCGGCATCTTAACCATATAGGGACTTCGAAGAGCGATTCAAAGAGTTGATAGAGAAGTCATCGGCGTTGCCTAAATATAGAACCAACCCATAAACGCTTAGGTGATATAAAGAAGACACTTCTTTTCCCACACAGAGAGACGAGTGTATGAGGAACCGTCCATGGCCCACACGGTGATGAGTACAATACG